>OY101448.1:117249819-117447319 GCA_956483635.1 Panzeria rudis
ACATACATACATACATACATACATACATACATACATACATACATACATACATACATACATACATACATACATACATACATACATACATACATACATACATACATACATACATACATACATACATACATACATACATACATACATACATACATACATACATACATACATACATACATACATACATACATACATACATACATACATACATACATACATACATACATACATACATACATACATACATACATACATACATACATACATACATACATACATACATACATACATACATACATACATACATACATACATACATACATACATACATACATACATACATACATACATACATACATACATACATACATACATACATACATACATACATACATACATACATACATACATACATACATACATACATACATACATACATACATACATACATACATACATACATACATACATACATACATACATACATACATACATACATACATACATACATACATACATACATACATACATACATACATACATACATACATACATACATACATACATACATACATACATACATACATACATACATACATACATACATACATACATACATACATACATACATACATACATACATACATACATACATACATACATACATACATACATACATACATACATACATACATACATACATACATACATACATACATACATACATACATACATACATACATACATACATACATACATACATACATACATACATACATACATACATACATACATACATACATACATACATACATACATACATACATACATACATACATACATACATACATACATACATACATACATACATACATACATACATACATACATACATACATACATACATACATACATACATACATACATACATACATACATACATACATACATACATACATACATACATACATACATACATACATACATACATACATACATACATACATACATACATACATACATACATACATACATACATACATACATACATACATACATACATACATACATACATACATACATACATACATACATACATACATACATACATACATACATACATACATACATACATACATACATACATACATACATACATACATACATACATACATACATACATACATACATACATACATACATACATACATACATACATACATACATACATACATACATACATACATACATACATACATACATACATACATACATACATACATACATACATACATACATACATACATACATACATACATACATACATACATACATACATACATACATACATACATACATACATACATACATACATACATACATACATACATACATACATACATACATACATACATACATACATACATACATACATACATACATACATACATACATACATACATACATACATACATACATACATACATACATACATACATACATACATACATACATACATACATACATACATACATACATACATACATACATACATACATACATACATACATACATACATACATACATACATACATACATACATACATACATACATACATACATACATACATACATACATACATACATACATACATACATACATACATACATACATACATACATACATACATACATACATACATACATACATACATACATACATACATACATACATACATACATACATACATACATACATACATACATACATACATACATACATACATACATACATACATACATACATACATACATACATACATACATACATACATACATACATACATACATACATACATACATACATACATACATACATACATACATACATACATACATACATACATACATACATACATACATACATACATACATACATACATACATACATACATACATACATACATACATACATACATACATACATACATACATACATACATACATACATACATACATACATACATACATACATACATACATACATACATACATACATACATACATACATACATACATACATACATACATACATACATACATACATACATACATACATACATACATACATACATACATACATACATACATACATACATACATACATACATACATACATACATACATACATACATACATACATACATACATACATACATACATACATACATACATACATACATACATACATACATACATACATACATACATACATACATACATACATACATACATACATACATACATACATACATACATACATACATACATACATACATACATACATACATACATACATACATACATACATACATACATACATACATACATACATACATACATACATACATACATACATACATACATACATACATACATACATACATACATACATACATACATACATACATACATACATACATACATACATACATACATACATACATACATACATACATACATACATACATACATACATACATACATACACATACATACATACATACATACATACATACATACATACATACATACATACATACATACATACATACATACATACATACATACATACATACATACATACATACATACATACATACATACATACATACATACATACATACATACATACATACATACATACATACATACATACATACATACATACATACATACATACATACATACATACATACATACATACATACATACATACATACATACATACATACATACATACATACATACATACATACATACATACATACATACATACATACATACATACATACATACATACATACATACATACATACATACATACATACATACATACATACATACATACATACATACATACATACATACATACATACATACATACATACATACATACATACATACATACATACATACATACATACATACATACATACATACATACATACATACATACATACATACATACATACATACATACATACATACATACATACATACACATACATACATACATACATACATACATACATACATACATACATACATACATACATACATACATACATACATACATACATACATACATACATACATACATACATACATACATACATACATACATACATACATACATACATACATACATACATACATACATACATACATACATACATACATACATACATACATACATACATACATACATACATACATACATACATACATACATACATACATACATACATACATACATACATACATACATACATACATACATACATACATACATACATACATACATACATACATACATACATACATACATACATACATACATACATACATACATACATACATACATACATACATACATACATACATACATACATACATACATACATACATACATACATACATACATACATACATACATACATACATACATACATACATACATACATACATACATACATACATACATACATACATACATACATACATACATACATACATACATACATACATACATACATACATACATACATACATACATACATACATACATACATACATACATACATACATACATACATACATACATACATACATACATACATACATACATACATACATACATACATACATACATACATACATACATACATACATACATACATACATACATACATACATACATACATACATACATACATACATACATACATACATACATACATACATACATACATACATACATACATACATACATACATACATACATACATACATACATACATACATACATACATACATACATACATACATACATACATACATACATACATACATACATACATACATACATACATACATACATACATACATACATACATACATACATACATACATACATACATACATACATACATACATACATACATACATACATACATACATACATACATACATACATACATACATACATACATACATACATACATACATACATACATACATACATACATACATACATACATACATACATACAGACATACATACATACATACATACATACATACATACAGACATACATACATACATACATACATACATACATACATACATACATACATACATACATACATACATACATACATACATACATACATACATACATACATACATACATACATACATACATACATACATACATACATACATACATACATACATACATACATACATACATACATACATACATACATACATACATACATACATACATACATACATACATACATACATACATACATACATACATACATACATACATACATACATACATACATACATACATACATACATACATACATACATACATACATACATACATACATACATACATACATACATACATACATACATACATACATACATACATACATACATACATACATACATACATACATACATACATACATACATACATACATACATACATACATACATACATACATACATACATACATACATACATACATACATACATACATACATACATACATACATACATACATACATACATACATACATACATACATACATACATACATACATACATACATACATACATACATACATACATACATACATACATACATACATACATACATACATACATACATACATACATACATACATACATACATACATACATACATACATACATACATACATACATACATACATACATACATACATACATACATACATACATACATACATACATACATACATACATACATACATACATACATACATACATACATACATACATACATACATACATACATACATACATACATACATACATACATACATACATACATACATACATACATACATACATACATACATACATACATACATACATACATACATACATACATACATACATACATACATACATACATACATACATACATACATACATACATACATACATACATACATACATACATACATACATACATACATACATACATACATACATACATACATACATACATACATACATACATACATACATACATACATACATACATACATACATACATACATACATACATACATACATACATACATACATACATACATACATACATACATACATACATACATACATACATACATACATACATACATACATACATACATACATACATACATACATACATACATACATACATACATACATACATACATACATACATACATACATACATACATACATACATACATACATACATACATACATACATACATACATACATACATACATACATACATACATACATACATACATACATACATACATACATACATACATACATACATACATACATACATACATACATACATACATACATACATACATACATACATACATACATACATACATACATACATACATACATACATACATACATACATACATACATACATACATACATACATACATACATACATACATACATACATACATACATACATACATACATACATACATACATACATACATACATACATACATACATACATACATACATACATACATACATACATACATACATACATACATACATACATACATACATACATACATACATACATACATACATACATACATACATACATACATACATACATACATACATACATACATACATACATACATACATACATACATACATACATACATACATACATACATACATACATACATACATACATACATACATACATACATACATACATACATACATACATACATACATACATACATACATACATACATACATACATACATACATACATACATACATACATACATACATACATACATACATACATACATACATACATACATACATACATACATACATACATACATACATACATACATACATACATACATACATACATACATACATACATACATACATACATACATACATACATACATACATACATACATACATACATACATACATACATACATACATACATACATACATACATACATACATACATACATACATACATACATACATACATACATACATACATACATACATACATACATACATACATACATACATACATACATACATACATACATACATACATACATACATACATACATACATACATACATACATACATACATACATACATACATACATACATACATACATACATACATACATACATACATACATACATACATACATACATACATACATACATACATACATACATACATACATACATACATACATACATACATACATACATACATACATACATACATACATACATACATACATACATACATACATACATACATACATACATACATACATACATACATACATACATACATACATACATACATACATACATACATACATACATACATACATACATACATACATACATACATACATACATACATACATACATACATACATACATACATACATACATACATACATACATACATACATACATACATACATACATACATACATACATACATACATACATACATACATACATACATACATACATACATACATACATACATACATACATACATACATACATACATACATACATACATACATACATACATACATACATACATACATACATACATACATACATACATACATACATACATACATACATACATACATACATACATACATACATACATACATACATACATACATACATACATACATACATACATACATACATACATACATACATACATACATACATACATACATACATACATACATACATACATACATACATACATACATACATACATACATACATACATACATACATACATACATACATACATACATACATACATACATACATACATACATACATACATACATACATACATACATACATACATACATACATACATACATACATACATACATACATACATACATACATACATACATACATACATACATACATACATACATACATACATACATACATACATACATACATACATACATACATACATACATACATACATACATACATACATACATACATACATACATACATACATACATACATACATACATACATACATACATACATACATACATACATACATACATACATACATACATACATACATACATACATACATACATACATACATACATACATACATACATACATACATACATACATACATACATACATACATACATACATACATACATACATACATACATACATACATACATACATACATACATACATACATACATACATACATACATACATACATACATACATACATACATACATACATACATACATACATACATACATACATACATACATACATACATACATACATACATACATACATACATACATACATACATACATACATACATACATACATACATACATACATACATACATACATACATACATACATACATACATACATACATACATACATACATACATACATACATACATACATACATACATACATACATACATACATACATACATACATACATACATACATACATACATACATACATACATACATACATACATACATACATACATACATACATACATACATACATACATACATACATACATACATACATACATACATACATACATACATACATACATACATACATACATACATACATACATACATACATACATACATACATACATACATACATACATACATACATACATACATACATACATACATACATACATACATACATACATACATACATACATACATACATACATACATACATACATACATACATACATACATACATACATACATACATACATACATACATACATACATACATACATACATACATACCAACATACATACATACATACAAAATCATTTATTTCTAAATTCTCAAATGATTTTTGAAAGTCTGTACATAAGATAAGAGATTTGTAACTGTTCAAAAGTGTGTTTGAAGTCTACTGACGATTTGGTAAAGTACCATGGAAATGTATATAGACAATGCTTAAACACCAGCAAATAAATTTCGTTAATTAATTTCTGTATTTCGCATTCTCTTCGGCGACCCCATTTTTGTATGTCACTTACGTTACTTTTGCGGTCACAAAAAAAGGTTGGTGTCATTTGCGTTAAAGTTGACAGGGTTGTATCTTTGTAACTATCAGAATTTCGATTCAATATTTTATCAGACGATGTGTTGAAGGCCTTAGAACAATTCTGCATCAAAAAGTCATGTTCGAAAAATATGTCATTTACGTTATTTTCGCACCGGCACACAACAAAATGTTTTGTACATTTGACCAAACTCACCTACCTACATGTTTATTTATCTGCTGAATATGCTCACATTTCGAGTAGATTGCGAAAAACTGTTACAGTTATCGAAAGAACTGAAATTTTTAGCAATTTACTCCTCATTTTGAGATTGTGCGAACCAAGCGGACTCCAGATTCGGATTCAGCGCGTCAAAATACTTGTAGAAAGATAAGTCTCGTCAAAGTTACAGTCCATTTTTTTGCGTGCCTGTGCAGCGGTGTATTGGTAAAGAAGAACAGTGGGGTGTACATTTGAGCAGACCCACATACCTATATGTATTTTGACGCGCTGTGTCCGAATTTGAGGACAGTTTAACTCGTATACCCTCAAAATTTCGACTAAATTGCGAAAAACTGCCGTTTTACAGATTTTTACAACTTTTGATACTTTATCCGAAATCTTGATGGTTTACGAGCCAAACGGACCCCAGATTCGGATTCAGGGGGGTCAAAACACATGTTGGTAAGTAGTTCTGGTCAAATGTAGAGATCAATTTTTCTATTTTGTGTAGCGGTGTTACTAAAAACTTTAATTAAATTTCTGCTAAGTTTAAAAGTTTTATTAATAACTCAGGAACCTGTAAGAGTACCACATGGAGATTTGGTGACGACTTAGTGGAGGGGTTAAGCATTAGTATATATTTTTTTGAAAAGTTTAAAAATACCATTTTCTTAGTTACAGCATCATGAATCGCGGATTATGAAAGAACAACTTTTATAATTGTAATAACTTTTTTTATTTTTATATCCGTTGAAGCGCTATTATAATACCTTTAAAAAAAGACATGAATCATTCGTCTAGCTTAGATATTAAAAAAGTTTTAACCACGTATATGAAAGTAGTTTCAAGCAAATTTTGTATTTTATCATACATTAAATGCATCATAATTAGAGAACCACTGGAAATATTCCCAAAATCTTGATTTTTTCGTTGGCTTTATATGGAATAAGTCATTTGAAACATAAACAAGATGATACAAAACAAATCAGAACATATGTTCCAAAAATTAAATAATATTTGTTACAATAATGCAAAATTATGTGCAAACAATTCAACGGCTTATATCGGTATCCGTAAATTATTTGCGAATTTTTGTAATATTTGCAATATGTAAAACTAAATTTTTGCGAGCATTTATCCTTTTAAAATTTTACGACTTTAGAATTTATTTGCAAATTTTATTAAGTTTTGCGATGCAGGTAATATTTAATAAAACTTATTGCTCTTGTGCATAATTTTAGCGAATTGGTTCTGGCTGAAGCCATTTCCACCATTGTCCTGATAGAAGTAATATTTTGCAAGTTTTTGGCTCTTTACAGTTCTACCGACATTTCAATAATATCACACTTTGTTATCTTTCTGATGCTAGCAATTTTTTTGCAAATTTTCGTCATCTTTGCAAATTTTTCCAAGCTTTTGGCATTCCTTGCAGTTTTAGCTATTTTTAAACAATTTTAGCACTTGATTGCAATTTTGCAATTTGTTGCAAATTTTTTTTTTACAGTTTTACCGATTTCTAATCCATGTCAAACTTTGGTAATAATTTGATGTTAGCAAAGTTTTGCGAATTTTCGTAATTTCGAAAAATTTTTTCCAAGTTTTCGGCATTCCTTAGATCTTTAACTATTTTCAAGTAATTTCAGGGCTTGTTTGCAATTTTTCGCGAATTTGCTCTATTTTCGCAATAAAAGTGATTGTTTCCCAATTCGTTGATTTTTGACAGTTTCAACCATTTTCATCAGACTTCGATATCTTTTTGATGTTATCAAGTTTTCGAATTTTCGCAACTTTTTTCAAGTTTTAAGTAAAGCTTTTTTTAATTACGAAACTATTCACGGATTTTCGCAATTTTTTGTATGTGAGATTGTTTTTGATCCTTAAAATCTACTGAGTTTCTTCGTTTACAGTTTTTGCGGTCTTGGAAATTTTTTTATGTGTTCGCATTTTTGCAAGTTTTTGCAATTTATATCTGTAAGCCAGTTTTCGCGTTTTTTAGATCTATATAACCAGCTTCAGAGAATTTTTTTCTACTTTATTAATTCCTTGCGAATTTGTACCATTTTTGCAAATATATAACTTTTTTAACACAAATTTTTCTAAAGAAACCCGCCATATGTTTAAACATAATTAGACATTTTGTCGAAAAAGAAAAGTAAAAAGCAAAATAATTAGTTATGACAGCAACATAAACATAGGCTGAAGAATTGTATTAATAAAGTACACTTTTTGTATGAAAGAACATAAAAATAAACTAGTTTAACATTTTAGGACATTATGACAATATGACATGATAGAACACCATGTGAATACCCCAAATATGTGGTTGTGAAATATATTTTGTTTGTTTTTTCTTTACTAAAAGAAGATTATGATTCTGCGTAGCTACAAAGGTTTTTTTAAGTAAAAATTATTAAAACCTATTATTTTGTGTTTAATTTTCTGTATATTTTTATGTATTATTTTTTGCAGCGTTTGCGCAAAATATTCGTGAAATATTCGCTTGAATTTGGCGAATACGAATACGAATGTCATAAAAGAGGCAAATATTCGGCGATTCGAATACGAATATTCGTAATATCACTAATATGTACCTACGATTATATATTCTGAAAAAGCTTCAAGTTAACTTATTTATGATGGATAAGTTCAAAAATATTTAACTTTTGAGATTAACTGCTTTATTTATACAAATCTTACAACTATTGTATAGAAAGTTGTCAAATAAGCTCATATAAACATTAAATATTTTTTATAATTAAGGCCGTAAATTATTAATATTATGTATTAATATATATTAATATGTATTAATATATATATATATTAATATTATTATGTATGTATAATAGGTACGACTACATTACACTTTGAACAATTTTGGTGCAACAAGCAACCGCAAAATATTGAACGCAAAAATAAACTTATACCTATGCAAAGTATGGATATTAAAACTTATATATTAATGTTTATAGTTAAATATTTAAACAAAAGTTATGTATGTTGTGAAGTTTAATTTATTATATTTTTAAACAATAAATAGCATTGTTGTGTAACTTATTTTGTTTTTAATAATATTCTATATTAAGGCTTCACAATTGGAACTCAAATAATATTCAAACACAGCTAATTAAATATGTCACTGCGGCATATCAAATTATTTACACACCTATTTTCCATGTGATTTTGTTATTATTGTTATCTTATCTTTAACCTTTGAAAGCTGTGAAATATGATATACGCTAATACTTTTCTAACACAAAATGCAAAACATTAAAAAACGAGTAATTACCCTGCGGGAAATTATGTACCAAGTGTTTTCAGTGTATTTGACCCATACCTGTTAAAAATGGGAGCGATACAATATATTTCAGAGTCGTGAGCGGTGAAAAGAGAACACGTCACTTAACTAGAACAAAAATCTTAACAAAATATTCTGACTGTACGTACAAACAGATTTTTTTCAAAATC
The DNA here is from genome assembly GCA_956483635.1 of Panzeria rudis. Lineage (NCBI taxonomy): Eukaryota > Metazoa > Arthropoda > Insecta > Diptera > Tachinidae > Panzeria > Panzeria rudis. The sequence continues at coordinate 117,261,791 of OY101448.1, forward strand.
CAAAGTATTTTTTAAGTACAATAATTTTACTAGTATTACAGAAACCACCACAGGACAAGTACCTTAAGCTTGGATTAAGCACTTGTCATTGAATACCGTAATTGAATGCATCCAATGACAACGGCATGTAAAAGTGACAGGTCCCTCTCATATAAAGTTCCAGAGTTCGAACTGGTTGCTAGTCCTTGGGGATCAGTCACGTGACTAGTCTCGTGACGGGCTCTTTTCCCTCTGGGGTACTTATATATATACAACAATACAAAAGGTAAAATTTTCATCAGAAAACTCTAATATAATGCTGCATTTTTTATACTTAATTGAATAGAACTAATAAATAAAATGCCAGAATTCCGAATTGTTTTTAAAACTTTTTTCTTTATTATGGGACGTGCCCAAAAGTGAGTATATTAAAAGCTATACATACAAAGTTTTAGAAGGGCTTTCCTGCAACGTGAAAAAAATTGTACATTAGGTGGGAACGATCCGATATGGCACTAGTGGGCCGAAAATACGTGTCGGATTCAAAAGCCACCAGAGGCAAAAACTAAGCCACATTTAATCCATAAACAACGATATGCCATATGATGAGATCAGACTTTAAGTGTTTTGGAAACATCATTGACATATCTTTAAGTTTACAGTATACTCCAGCAGCTTGTCAGTGTTCGCTGGTAAGTTTTGTTTCAATTTATTAATTAAGCCCGATAAGATTCCACTTTCGTATGGTCTTTTCCGGGCAAAATAGCATTAAAAATTAAAATAATAGTTCTTTTCAGCTAGCTCTTGGAGCCAGCATGTTGTTGCTGATTTTGTATGGGACTGGAAGAAACTCTACACTAAGATAAGATTGTAAACTTCTGTTATACAACTCGATTCTAAAACCAATATGGTCGTATGATATTCAGTTATGGGCTACTGCCTCGGCATCAAATAAAGATAAAATAAAATCCTTCGTACAGCAGATCCCGGTATGACAGATGGTAAAGACTGTGTTTTCAAAATATGTGACATGTATAAAAAAAACTTGAGCTACATACAAATCCCCTAGCCCACCACTTCTTTAACTTTAGGGCCCACACCCGGTTGAGAAAGCGATATACTATGCTCTCATCCGAACACGAGAGACGTAAGATAACCAAAGATTAATCCGTTGAACCTAATATTTTTTCTAGCATTAGCTGAATTTTTTATTAAAAATTTTAGATTTAAGATTTGAATACCGAAATTTCATAGCGAAAATCCAATAAATAATTTAAGCGTTAAAAAATCTTTTTTTGAGTTTGGAAAGAACACTTTTTGTAAGTGGTTGACAAAAACAGTCCCTTTTTTCGTATCAGTGCTGGCTAGGGATGCCAGATCCAGATTCGCGAAATGCTGGACATAGGTGTTGAAAAAGTTGGACAAACCAACAAAAAGCTAGACAATAAAATTTACTAGAAATTATTAATTTTTGTTTTGTATAAACAAATTTTGAAAAATTGTCAAATATGCTGATGAAAGATCTATTGCTGGGTTGGCATTAGTACCAACGTAACGCAATCATATAGATTAGGTTAGGGTCAGGCCACAGTTAAACAATTTAAAACTTACCACAAAAAATTTAATACAAAAAAGAATAGACGTGCGTTTTAGAAACGCCAGTGTGGCCTGGCACACCCATAATACTCGTAAAGAATACTCGTAAAGAAATATTTTCTGAACATAAACTAATTTTATTAAAAATATTTTTATGAACTGCTATTAGGGAAACAACGGTACCCCTTATGGGCGTTACTATACCGACGCTCCAAAAAAATTTTAGATTTTTGTTTAAAATCGAAGTATTCTCAAAATTCCGCGGAGAATGGCGATTTCACAAGTCAGTTTGACCAAGACCTGCAGTAGGAAATAGTCTCTCAGATGCAACAGAAATCAATTTATAATTAAAGTAAAGATATACTAGAAGGTCTTAGGTATCTCTCTACTTATTTATTACATTAACTACAGCTTAGAATGGACAGGCCTTCATCTGCCTATCTTTCAATTGTAAGTTCTACTTTGCATTTTATACGAAGTAGACAAGCTTGTATTGTAACTCGTAGTACAGCATATCGCCGATACCGATATATCAACAATTCTGAACTATCACCGATATATCGGATGTTCCCTAATTATTCTCAATATATTATACTAAAATCCAATAAAAATAATTGTTTTTCCATTCATTCTTTAAAGTTCGTGGGATTTATATAAAATAAAACTCAATTTAATTAAACTTAAATTTCATCAGTCCAAAGAGAAATGAAAATTACGACACTTCTGCAAAAGTTGTCTACTTCTACTAGCTAAGAAGTATAATTACCAGGGCTCGGACTTTCATGCAACTAAAAATTGATTTTAAGCGTTTAACAAATGCACCTAAAAATGAAAAAATATGCGCAAGAGTATGAATTTACCTACGAAAAAAGTAAAAAAAAAAATAATAATATGAAAATATTTTTTTTAATTTTTTATTATTATTCGAGAAAAAAACATAAAACCAGCACAATTGGGTTTATTATTTAATGCAACCGAACCATAGTTGCGTTGCCAGTGGACAACTGAAACTTAATGGTTGCCAGAAAGGTACTAAATAGTCACTGAAATTGACAGGTCTCAATTGCAAGTTGCCATCAGTAGTACAATTTTCAGCAACTGGCAACCCAACTGAGTCTTGGTTGACCTTCATAAGCAGCCTATTAATATATTAAAAAAAAATGAGAAATATGCATTAAAAAATGTGTATTAATCCAAAAAATTCATTTATTGCCAAAATATGCAAAAATATGCACTTGTCACCAAAATATGCAACTACAAATCGATGCCAAACTACTTAAAATTTGACGATTCACATGAAGTCCAAGCCCTGGTAATTACATATACATTTAAAGTACTGAATATATAGTTATTTTTTCTAAAACTTCCATTTAGCTGGCCCGTTATATTTTATAAAAATGGCACTTTTTGAAAAATCATATTTTGTAATCAAGTAAAAATATCAAAGCGGCACTAAGTAGACATAATAACGAAGTACTGGCCTATATTATCTGAAAATATCAGATTGTTATTTATATCCCCATATGGGTTTTTTGAAGTTAAAAATTGTGCATTTTTCAAAAATTATAGACTGCGCATCTTCTTATCGCAAAAGATATTAGCTTAAGACAATGAAAGTTATGTCATGGCTTCAGAAGACTTAATAATTACAGTTCACTCAAAAAAAAAAATCAATACTCTTTGTACAACAGGGTTTACATAGAAAACTATATAATTTTCACTTGGCCACTTAATAATTACAGTTCAGTTTTGCTTAGCAATATAAAATAAAGCATAAATCATTTCAATATCTTTTCCACCAAAAAAGCTAGAGCAACTATGAAAGTCAAATTTTTTACTTCGGATGGCTAATACTCCTAAGTTATACAAAAAAAAAAAACAATAAAGGATGGCGGTTTTGCGTTTCTGGTAGCTCCAAGATTATCCAAATTTTTTTTAATTAAAATTGAAAACAATGCGGCACACCTATTTGTTGATTTCACTTGGAATTACTCTATATTGATTCTCTGTAATTTGCATTGTTATCCGTTCTCTTTTTCCCATATACTGTCCTCTTTTTGTGGCCTCTGTTCGGGGAAAAAATTTGCGTCCGGGAAAGTCCTACTGTTCCTTGGAATATTAATCATACCCAATTCTTTCTGAATATAACGTTACGAACCTTAGCCTAATAATCAATTTAGATTCACAAAGCAAATACGTTCGAAATAATCATATTAATAAACAATTAGCTACTGGCTTGAGCTTTTCACATGTTTACATGTTCATATATACTTAAGTATAAAATCAAACCAAAAAAGTTTGTCTTGAGTAGAACAAAAATCAGAAAAATGGGAATGAAGAAAAATAAACCGATGGCAACGCTGGGAAAGTGCGCTTTAATATCAGCTTAAGAGTGATTTAATTCTCGAATTAAATTTTCACGAAAAAGTTGTATATATAAGAATTAAAATCACATTCAACAGAACCACCTGACAAGTGGTGATAGCAAATACACGTGAGCACTGACGATGGAAGTGTAGCGGCTTCCGAAAGTGGCACTACTCTGTTCTGCTGTGTACGTTGAAAAATTAAGTTGATGTTAATTTTTCCCTTGTTCCTTGGAATATTAATCATACCCAATTCTTTCTGAATATAACGTTACGAACCTTAGCCTAATAATCAATTTAGATTCACAAAGCAAATACGTTCGAAATAATCATGTAATACTTATTTTTTTATTATTATTTTTTAGGTCAAAAATAAAAGTTAAAATTTTACTGATATATTTTTTGGTCAAAACTAAAAGCTAAAATTTGACCGATATTTTTTTGGACAAAAATAAAAGCTAAAAAGTGACCGATATTATTTGGGTCAAAAATAAAAGCTAAAATTTAAGAAAGAGCAAGTAATATTTGGAGCAGATAATCTGACATGCTGAATTTCATACTAATCAATATCGGTTTAACTTGTAAGTGAATATAAGGAGCAGCAAAAACTCTTATATTCAATTTCGTTAAATAAATTGTTTCAATAGTTGATGCTCCTGCTCACTAATATCATGCATGACACGTGGTTAACATAAACAAAGAACGCTGAAGTAGCGACTTATAAATCCGTTTGAATTTTAACTTTTATATTTGACCAATAAAATATCGGTAACATTTTAACTTTTATTTTTGCCCAAAAAAATATCGGTCAAATATTAAGTTTTATTTTTGACCGAAAAAGTATCAGTAAAAAGATAACAGTTATATTTTGCCCTTTTTGAAAAAAGTAAAAAAAATAAAAGTATTTTTAGATTTTTTTTCCTTAGCTCGCAACTATCACAATGCTATACTCAAATACCGGATAGAAAAATTCTTTCCCTGCTATTCAGCAATAAGGTCATACTCAAAAAATGAACAATTGGGAAATAAAGCCATATATATTTTTCATTAAACTCTTCTTTTTATTCATTCTTTTTGCTTTTTGTATACATAGATACTTAGAACATACGCGTATGTTATTCCAAGGCAGATCTATTTACTTATTTAAATTCTTGGGGAAGGATTTTATCCTCTTGGTATATTGAAAAGCGGCTTCGCTGAGTAAAGTTTTCTCCATAACCGGCCTTCGGACGGGCTTAACAAATTTTCCTCTCAGTGTATAGAAAAGCGGCTTCGCTGACTAAAAATTTTTGCATAACCGGACTTCGGCCGGGCTTCACGATTTTCTCTTCACTATATCGAAAAGCGGCTTCGCTTAGCTAAGATCTTCTGCCTAGCCAGCCTTTACTGGTGCACAAGGATTTTTTTTCTCTGAAAGGCTTTGACAAACTCAACGAAATTGCTTTTCAATCCACCATGGTTTCCGCCGCCCTGTCGAAGGCCGACTATGTGGAAAAATATCCTCAGCGAAGTCACTTTTCGATATACTGATAAGAGATAATCCTTAAGCCCGCCCAAAGGCCAGTTATGCAAAGATTTTTAATCAGCGAAGCCGCTTTTCGATATACCGGGAGGAAAAAGCCCGGGCGAAGGACGGCTGAAGGACCGAAGCCGCTTTTCGATGTTTTTTTTTACGGTTTATATTTATATTTTGTATCTGCATTAAAATTGGACTAACAATAAGTAATCAAATCTTAACTCTAAAAATTTTTAATTTTGAAGTCCAGCCGATACCAGATAAAAATATTGGTTTCAGCGGTTGGTTCTTTGGTTGTCCACGTCTCTCGTGTTCGGCTGACAGCAAAAGTGTCCCTCCTTTTCAGCCGAGTGTGGCGTCTAAAGTTAATGATGTATCGGGCTAGGTCATTTGGATGCAACTCAAGTTTTTTTTATATATCTTGTCACGTGTTTAGAAAACACTGTCTTAACCAGCGGCACATCTAAATCTTTATGAATTCGCTTGTTTTTGACATACCATGAGGCTGCTGTAATCGTACGGAGTATTTTATTTTGCCGCCTTTGAATTTTTTTTTTTACATTTGATGCCGAGGCAGTGCCCCATAAATGGATACCGTAGGACAATATTGGTTTTACAATCGAGTTGTATACAATCTAGGCTTAGAGTAGAGTTCCTTCCAATGAGCCAATTCATTGGAACTGGTTTTAATTTTATTTGGGTCACCTTTGCATTTGTGTGGGACTTTCATGTTAGACGACGATCAAGATAAACACCGAGATATTTTACTTCAGTGTGTTGAGGTATAGTTTGGTTATTTATTTGTATAGGTGGACAGGGTTCTTTGCACAATGTAAAGGTAATGTGTAGAATTTTTCATTGTTAATTTTAATTCGCCATTGTTTCAACTGGGGTATATACTCTTGCAGTTTGCGGGAAGCTTCTTGATGGCTTTTGCGAACACTTGGAAAAGCTGTATCATCAGCGGATGTTGATATGTGTATGTTACTGCTTACCGGCAAGTCAGAGGCATATATTAGATATAATACAGGGCCGAGGATGCTGCCTTGAGAAACTCCGGCTTCAATCGATTGCGGAGGGCTTAGACAATCACCTTCCTTCAGTTTCAGTTTCAGTTTCAGTTTATTATTCAACTTTAAGTAACTGAGCCCAAAGGGCCATAACTAGTTAACAAATTATCTACATAATATAATACTACATATAACAAAACTTTATAATAATATATTCGGTGAAAATCTTAAAAACTAATGTAGTCTATTATAATAAATGTAACATACATATGTAAAGAATATTTATCAAAATATCACATAAATATTAAAGTAGAAGAGATAGTTTAGGACCAATATTGTATTGTAGGAAAGCAAATAAATTAACAATTGCGTTTGTATAGTAACAGAGTATAAGACATATGTATATATATGTATATATGTACGAATTTCATATACATATCAATTTCCAACTATAAGTTATTATGTTCAAGATATAATAGAATTTTACTTTTATAAGTTTGATGTGAAGAAACAAATGATTTAAGGCTGTCAGGCAGATTATTAAAAATTCTTGCAACTCTAGTATGAAATGATCGTTCCAAAATTGAAGTTAGCCTTGGAATTTGTATTTGACGATTTCGTTGAGAACGGCTAAAGGTAAAAAATGAAATTATATGCAATATTTTCCCATCCTTGTATGTTTTATAAAAAAATAGTAATAGTCTTAATTTCAAGTAGTTCAGGAATGAACATCCTAAAAATCTACATACATAATTCGACGTATGAGTGCGCCTTCTGAGATTATACAGAAAACGAACAACTCTATTAAATAATTTCGTAAGTTTGCTAATGTTGTAACCCAAAGTGAGACTATAAACATCAAATTTTCGCTCAGTTAAGAAGCTTTCTAAAAGCTTAAGGGTGTTTGCGAGTAGGTTTTGCTTTAGTTTTTGTATTAAACCTTCGTGCCATACTTTATCAAATGTCTGAGAAACATCGATGAAAAGCGCAGAACAATATATCTTTTCCTCGAAAGTTTTTCTAACCACATTCACAAGTCTATGTGTTTGTTCAATCGTATTGTGTTGTCTCCTTAAACCGAATTGGTGGTCTGGAATGCATCCAGTACCATTCAGTATGGGTGTTAACTTACTCATAAGTAGCTTTTCAAATAGCTTTGACATGTTAGACAATAGGCTTATAGGCCTATAGGATTCGCCCTTCGTATGATCTTTGCATTGCTTAGGTATCATGGTAATCAGCGAAACCCTTCATTCTGCGGGATAGCATTTGAGGCGCAAAATACCGTTAAAAATAAATAGAATTATCCTTTTTGCAGTATAGGGTAGCTCTAAGAGCATTTTATTGCTTATTTTAGCAGCGCCTGGAGATTTTTTTGAGTTTAAGCCCGCAATACACTGTTCAATCTCACGAATATTGAACCTCAAGAAAACATATGGTATAGAAACGACTGGTGGCAGCTCAACTATAGTATCAGACATATATGGAGTAAATACTTTCTGCAAGTGGTTTACAAACAGAGTGCCTTTTTCAGCGTCAGTTCTTGCCCAGTCTCCTTTCGAACCTCGCAATGGAGGCTTATATATCACTGGTCTTTTGATGCCTCGGGCTGCTCTCCATAGCAAATAATCTGTTTGATATGTTGCGTCGAGCCCATTCAGAAATTTTTGAAGAGAAGAGGTTTTTTGATATTCTAGTAGCGTTTTAATCTGTTTAATACATTCATTCAGCCTAGATTTTAGCTGAGGGGATTTGTAGCGTTGCCAAGCTCTACGAACTTTTCTTTTTTCAGATAAAAGCCGTTCTGCATCTGCTGAATAAATTTTATTGTATTTCACCTGAAGATTTGTAGTAGTAGCATTTAGAGCAGCTTGCTTAAGGTTTGCCTCAAACATTCTAATAGAGTCATTTATGTCAGCAGGCGTTTTTAATGGAATATTTTCTGTGCAATGAGTACTCAAGTATTTTTTGTATTTCAACCAATTCAACCAATGTGAATATATAGTGACAATAGTTGGTGAGTGATCTGAAGACAAATGTAAAGATGCTTCAACTTGGATCATTTCGCTGGGCACACCCTTTACCACTCCAACATCAATAACATCAGGTATTTTTCGGCGATCTGTTGGCCAGTAAGTTGGCCCACTTGATATAACATTCAAACGCATTTTATAAATTGTGTCAAAACGCGACCCTCAGGGGTGATGAAGCGAGATCCCCAGAACGTGTGCTTAGCGTTGTAATCACCGGCGGCCAAAAAGCGTGGGCCTAGTGAATTAAAAAACCTACTCTATTGATTTTCTGTAATAGAGTACCTGTGAGGAGAGTAAATTGATGAAATCAATGATGAAAGGCTTCAATGCAGATGTTAGTTGCTTGAAGATAGTCTTCACAATGATCACTCATTAAGTAGTGTTTTTATCGCGATTTTATTAGTATACCCGAGCCACCACAAGCTCTGCCTTGGGGGGTCCAGAAACAGATTTTTATATACCGAGAAGAAAAAACCCTTAAGCCCGGTCGAAGGCTGGATATGCAGAAAACTTTACTCAGCGAATCCGCTTTTCAATATACCAAGAGCATAAAATCCTTCATCAAGAATGCCAGAAGGCATATTAATTGGCAAGAGCCTGTTTTTATGTGCAAACTAAATACAAACTAAAAAAATATATAAAACTTTAATTGAGAAATAAGACCATAATGGCTTTATTTCTTAATCAATTGAGAAATAACGCCATATGATCTTATTTCTGAATTGATTGAGAAATAAAGCTATACGGCCTTATTGCACATGGCTTTATTCCACTGAGGGTACAACTAACATTAGTACAACATCTGGTTTACCAAAATTTTAATGTACTCATAACATGAAAATGATAACGCCAAATAACCGTCCTCCGACTCTTGTCTCAGTGTTGCTATAACACTGTAAACTTAAATTTCCAGTGTTCTCACAATGTTGTACATACAAATTTACAGCATTATTAAAGAAACAATATTGCTATTTTTATATGAAATTTTTTTATATTTTTAAGTTTTAGTGTTTAAAATTTTCTTTTATTTATATTATGCGACTTGAATGACTATGGTTTTGAACTTGTACATTACATGTTCACAAGCAAAAGCCTTTACCACTAAGCCACAGAGCTTTATAAGATATCAACAGCTTTATAAAATATCAACAGCACACTGGTTTACATTTAACCCAGTGTGGCCACATCAAAAAATATTTTGCAGCTAAATCGTGTCAAAAATAATGCTAAATAAGCTAAAACAAAATTTTAAATGTTAAAAAATTTTTAAAGTTCTTTTTTATCCTGAATTTCTTCATAACGCGTTTATTTTAAACAGTTTACACATATTTTCGGACAAATATTTGATATTTTTCGAGTAAAAGAAAAATAATTCAAAATCAATAATCAAAAAAAAAAAATCAATAAAATAGAAATGGTTTATTAGGCCCGTTCTATGGCCCTATGCTCCCTCGAGGAGTGAAAGGAACTTATATTAGGCCCGTTCTGTATTCCATGCGAAAGGAAAATCTTCGAAGTTACCAAAGCATTGTTGTTATTCAATATTTACAACAACGATGTATGACAATTCCGAACATTTTCATTTTGCATGGAATACAGAACAGGACTGCATATAATGTAAATGTGAACTAATTTTTATATAAAGTAGTTTAAAAAAGTTATTCGAATATTCGACAAAAGCTGTTCGAATAACTTTTTATTCTAAATTGAAAAATTGTGTTCGTTCGAACAAAAATGAAGAAAATTTGTTTAAATATTCGAATGACAACACTACTAAGTAGGCACCACAGACAAAACACACAGATACACACTACAATCTTATATCACCACTCTATTTTGTTCGGAAATAAAAAAGGAAACGTGTATACCTGTAACCTGACCAGACATTCCGCTTTAGGCGGGATTATCCCACTCTTAAGAGTTGGATCCCACCTAAAATGTTTATCCCTCTTTCTCCAGCTTTTTCAACTTTTAATATTTATAATTCTACTTTTTTAACTATTGCAAAAAATTTGGGAAATTTTTCGACTGAATAAAAATATAATGTTCTCTTTTTTTCAGCCAGTAGAACACATTGAAGGCGGGTTGAAAAAGTGAATTCTTAGACATTGCTTCAAAGCTCATTAGTTGAACATTTCAAATCCAAAGCTATTTAGAGCCATATGCATAACGAAAACTTGGCATGAAGTTAGCATGAGTAACGAAATTGAACTGGATCTTGCTGAGTTTTTCCCTATATTTTCAAATTAGTAATCATCACAGAATATTACCATGAATCTCGGCTACATTCTACAGCAGTGGTGACCATTCTCTCAATTTCCTATATTCGCGAGTATAGGCTGTTTCTTTTACCATCAACACACGTACACTGTGTGTGATACACACAGCCTATCTATTTAGCCGCGAAGCACATACACAAACAAAGAATAATATATGCTTAATTCACAACAATTTGTATCGCCGTTCTTCTATCAAATACACTTTTTGTTTACTTGTTTGTGAGCACCTAGTGTAATTTGTATCGGCTTATAATATTGTATTGATGGACGCAGGAAGAACAAGATACATACAAATACTCTTAGAGAATACATGCAAATGCTCCCTGAGTATCGTAATAAATACGACTTTTACAAAACATATGAAATAAAAGTGTATTTAATACACTAATTTTTATATGAAAATTATCAACAACAAGTTTACACTATTGTATTCAATACAATATTGCACTCGATATAAAGATACAAGAGGTTTTGTGAATTAAGAAATAGTGTATGTATGACCAGCACTGTTCTACAGTGATTTTAAATTAAAATTTCATATCAAAACTCGTTAAACTCCAATTCAATTTCGTCATTCATTATGCATATGGCCGTTAATTATTTAGGTTCATTTAATTAAATTTTGTTATTAAATATTTTAATTGAGAAAGGAATTTTTTAAGCTGTTTTCGAGATCAATCACTATGTCATCATCAGAGGTCTTGTCATACCTGTTCCCTGTGTGAGGGTGGTGAAGTGTAGTAAAGCACGTAAGATTAAAAATATTTGATTGTTCCAAAAATGAAATTCAACGATCTTAACCCAGAATAATCAAAAATCTTTGGATTAAAAACCATACACTTCGACTAAAATTCATAACTTCAATTAAAAATTTCTACATTTATAAAATTTATAAAATGTTTGTTTTATATTTAAAAAATACATAAATTTATTAGTTGTGGGTTAGCTCATCTCTACGCCTGCATTTCGTTGGGTGCTAATGCCAATTCATCAGTATTTTTGTTTCGCCGTAACCTAGAAATTAAAAATTGCGATTTAAAGAAAACGTCTAAAAATGCACTTTTTTAAAGTTTAATGAACTTCCTAATTAAATTGTATAGAAGAGAGGAAAAATTAAACAAAATATGTATGCACTTCAAGTTCCTAAAGCTAAGTTTATTTTTGCGTTATTAATTTTGTTGATTTTTATGATAAAGATTTGAACATTTGTACGAACATTCGCTACGATGTAATACGCAGCAATTAAAATAAAATGCGATTTTGTATTATTTATTTGTTACGTGGTTTTGCATTTTAAGTAAAGATATGGAACTTGTGTATACTCGTATTATCATAGAAATGGAGCGTTTTTACGACATCCCGCTTTCCACAAGATATTTTATAGAATTCCGCTTTTTGATCGTAGTTTCTTCAGAATCCCGCTTTTTAATCGTTCTTGTCGCGCTTGTTGGAAAAACTTTCTGGTCACGTTATGTATACTATATAACTAATTTTAAACTTTGTATTTTAAAGTTTAAAAATTATTTCTTCATATTTTCATTGCACTATTTTTCGTAAACAGATCAAGAAAAATATTTTTAGCTTTTATTTTTGTGATATTTAGCATTTTCTAGCCTTTTGAAATACCGATTTTGCTTCTTTTTTCCTCCAGCTCCTGGCAACACTGCTTATGGTTGTAAACATATTTGGTGTTTGCTTGTGAAAAATATACAATATTGTCTGTGAATAAAAAATAATAATTATTATGAGTAAGAACGTGAATAAAAAGAAGATAAAATATGGACTTAAAAAACAAAAGTTGTATAATATTTGTGATCCACATTATATTACAATTAGGGAAGCCAAACGGGAGAAGGTTTTTCGAATCCCGGGACTCGGGATTTTTAACTTAAAAACGGGATCCCGGGACGGGTCGGGATTTTTCGGGATTTTTATACATTAAAAAAATCAAATAAATTCATGTTTGACTAGCCTTTAGTAGTACAACCACGATATCTTAAGACAATGATATATTAAAATCTTGGTTTTCTATGACCCTTTTCGTAGTTCAGTTGAAGTACCAAAAAAAGAAAAAGTAAACCATCTAATGCTGCCAATCTAACTATACAGCCCCAAGCAACACATCTTTCTGCGGCCCAAGGAACTTTGTACATTTTAATAACATTGGTTGGGGGGGCTATTTTTCATCTAATTTTGTAGCCGAATATTGAATATTTAAAATATTTATCTGACAAAGTATACTTACATGAATACGTGGCAGAAAACCTTTATTAGAGCTCCCTGAAGTTCTTTAAAACCTCCTTGCATAATTTGCATTTTGAGTGCGATAACTTTGTTGCGTGACATTTTTTAAATTCACGTTAGATGCTACTCCGCTAAACATCTTTCTACCCCTTTCGTCTTTAAACTCCAAAAAAAAAATCATGGAACAAAGTCAACGTGTAAGTCCCGTTATGATTCAATTTCAAATATTTAAAGTGATCTCTGAAAGGGTAACTCATGTTTATTTACAAACATAAACATTGATGTATATAATATAAACAACACTAAATTACACATTTTAAAAACCCCCGAAGAAAATATATGATAACTTCGAAACGGCTGGACCAATTTTCTTCAAACATAGGTTACAAGATTTTGGATCAAGTCACCTTTCAAACAAAATTTACTAAATTCAAATCGATGGACCGGTTTGGGAGCTACTGCGTGAAAGACACACACAGATTCAGCAGAATACATCTAAAAAAGATGTGATATCTTCTAAATGGCTGGACCGATTTTCTTCCAACAGCTAAGAACACTATCGATCAAGTCACCCTTCAAACAGAAAAAACTAAATTAAAATCGGTCCAGCCGTTTGGTCTGTACGTCGACTCGTACAGATACACGGATACACAGACATACAGGCACACACTACAAACTTATAACACCCCTTTTTTATCGGGGGTTAAAAATAATTACTATATTTTGACTATTACTGAAATCCCGGGATTTTCACTTAATAATCCCGGGATTCGGGGCTTTATTTCTTAGAATAATCCCGGGTTTTCGGTATTCGGGATTTCGGGACTGACATCACTAATTACAATACATATTTGAAAATCATTTGAGAATAACGTTTGAGAATAAGTTGAAACCATGTGATTTTGTACATTTGAGAATAATTTCCACTCTTTGTTTCCAGCAAACACGGAGTCAAACCTTTGAAATAAAATGACTATCATTTGATATCAAGCACAATTCTCAAATCAAAGGTTTCTGTTTATCACTTGAATACGGGTTCATAATGATTTGAATATAAACATTTGACAATCAGTGTTTTATCTATTTGATGTGGTAGTACTCCCAAATTATGAATCAACGCGGAAACACTGTTTAAAGCGAAACATAAATTGAAAACACATTAATAATATGACGATTAAAGTAAATTATTTATTACAACTGCAGAAAAATTACTTATTTACTTACTGTTTGCTGGCCTGTGATCAAAAATTAATTATCGTGACTAACTCCTACACTAAAAAAACACTACATTCAGTAAAAAAAATTTTAAGTTTAAGTAAATTTTTACTAGTAAAAATTACATGACATGATTAAAAAACAAATATGTAGCTCATATCCTTAGAAATAGTTCATAAATATTCACAAAAAATTGCTGACTTCAAGAAAATATCTATTAAAAATAAGAAAATCGTTTATAAGTTTAAGGAATTTGTATCATATGAACTAGTCAATTTCATTTTAGTTTAAAAATAAAGGTTAGAAAAAGACTTACTCCTGCTTAACTCATAAAATTTTACTTACTTAAAAAGAATAAAACGCTATTCTCCATTTAAGTTCACACTTCTTCTTAATATTATGCAAATTTTCTATAATTTAAGAAAAAAGTTTCTAAAAATTATTTTTAGTTAATTAATAGCTTACAAATTTTCAGGATAAGTTTCCATAAACCCATTTCAGATAAAATTAAAGACGAAACAGTAAAAAACTTCTTCAATTGAGTAAACATTTTCCTTTCTTATAGGAAGTAATGTACTAAAATATATGAAAATTTTCCTTAAAATTAGTTCAGATAAATAAAAAAAAAACTAAATTGAATTAAAAATTAGGACTAGTAAAAAATACTTAATTTTATAAAAATATTTACCAGTTTTTAGTATTTTTAAACTAAATTATAGAATATATTATTTCAGAAATATTATTTAGATAAATGAGAAGATATATAGCTTTTGTTAGCTTTTAGAAAAAGTTTTAGTAAAATCTAAGTAAATTTTTAGTATTTTCGAGGAATATTTGAACTTAAAATATATATATATATTTCTTTTTAAATAAAATTGTAAAACACAATAGTTTCAATGCTTATGCCTGTTAGGTTAGAGTGCTAGTCAATCAGCCGGAAAGTTGCTGGTTCAATACTTGCCTCCTACAAAGGTAATTAAAATGTATGCTTAGTAAGTTCACAGAAAAAAAAATTAATTTCATTTTCTGTAAGGGAATTCAATGAAATAGTAAATATTTTGTCTAGGAACAGACCTACCAACAAATTTTTAAATATAAACAGAAATATCGCAACAATTTCATTAAATGGCGTGATTTTTCAGTGAACAAATTGTTTAAATCTATATAGCAGTTTGCCTAAAAATATTTACAAATTGTAAACAAGACAGTTTACTTAAACAAAAATATTTACTGGATTTCTTGTAATATATCAAACAAAATCATCATCATCATCCATTAAGCATTTCTGAAATTTCACTTTGTTAAATGTGTTCAAGTCTAAATGTTTATCTAAAGACTCTAAAAAAAATTAATGAGAATTAATGCAACGACATCACCGAATTGATCACTCAAAAATCGTCAGTAAACAACCTTGGTACAATCGCATTCCTTTTGTTTTCATTGTTGTTGTTATTATTTGTGTGTATGTCGTCATAAGTGTTGTTTTTGGTGTTTGCGTCCTAAATAAGAGTCAAACAAACAATTTATGATTATATAAAGAACATTTACTGAAAATGAAATATATTTTTAGACAAAGTTTTGTTTGAAAATGTTTTGGTGATAATTTTTCTGTGTTAATTATGAATATAATATAAATATGTAAATAAATCTCTTATGGTATAGAATTTGAATAAAAATAAGTACTGTAATTAAGGACATATTAAACTTGAACTTAGAAAAAATTTATTCAATTTGAGGGCATATGTAAAAAAAGCTTTGGAAAATTTACTAAAGTTGAGATCAGAGATGAAAAAAAAAATTTTAAGAACTCAGAAAAATTTTAATTAACTTTAGTAAAATTTTACTGAAACACAAAAAAAAAACTTACTATAAACTAGTTCATTATGTTATTAAGTAAAATTTTCCTGGAATAAAGTTTATATCAGATGAATAATGAATTAACTTACCCAGCAAAAACTTTTGTAATTTCTGTAATCGATAGTTCTCTAATAATTGATTACAAAGTAATATGTGGTACTTATTTATCTTATTACTATGATTCAAATTAGAGCTACTACCTAGTTTTTAATATAATTAGTACGCATTTTTCTCATTATCTGAAAGAAGCTACAATTTGTTGATATGCATTAATAAAATAAGTAGACAACCAGTTTTAAAGTCAACATGTGTTTGTATATGAAAACTAATTTTTGTCGCTTAAACTTATAAGTCAACAATAGCTCAGTTAGAAGTTAGATTTGTCTTCAGATCACTCACCAACTATTGTCACTATATATTCACATACACTATATATTCACCCACTTGTGATATAACGACGACAACCACACGTATAAATTGGTTGAAATACAAAAAATATTTGAGCGCTCATTGCCCAGAAAATATTCCATTAAAAACGCCTGCTGACATAGATGATTCTATTAGAATGTTTGAGGCAAACCTTAAGCAAGCTGCTCTATATGCTACTACTACAAAACTTCAGGTGAGATATAATAAAATTTTTTCAGCAGATGTAGAACGGCTTTTATCCGAAAAAAGAAGAGTTCGTAGAGAATGGCAACGCTACAGATCCCCTCATCTAAAATCTAGGCTGATGGAATGTACTAAACAGCTGAAAACTCTACTAGAATATCAAAAAACCGCTTCTCTTCAAAACTTTCTAAATGGGCTCGACGCAACACCTCTAACAGACTATTCGCTATGGAGAGCAGCCCGAGGCCTCAAAAGACCAGTGATATACAAGCCTCCATTGCGAGCTTCGAACGGAGACTGGGCAAGAACTGACGCTGAAAAAGGTACTCTGTTTGTAAACCACTTGCAGAAAGTATTTACTCCAAATACGTCTGATACTATAGTTGAGCTGCCACCAGTCCTCGCCATACCAGATGTTACTTTGAGGTTCAACATTCGTGAGATTGAACACTATATTGCGGGCTTAAACTTGAAAAAAGTCCCAGGCGCTGATAAAATAAGCAATAAAATGCTCTTAGAGCTACCCTATACTGCAAAACCGATAATTCTATTTATTTTTAACAGTATTTTGCGCCTCAAATGCTATCCCGCAGAATGGAAGGTTTCACTGATTACCATGATACGTAAACCAGGCAAAGATCATACGAAGGTGGAGTCCTATAGGCCTATAAGCCTGTTGCCTAACATGTCAAAACTATTTGAAAAGCTACTTATGAGTAAGCTAACACCCATACTGAATCGTACTGGATGCATTCCAGACCACCAATTCGGTTTTAGGAGACAACATAGTACGATTGAACAAACACATAGACTCGTGAACGTGGTTAGAAAAACCTTCGAAGAAAAGAAATATTGTTCTGCGCTCTTCATCGATGTTTCTCAGGCATTTGATAAAGTATGGCACGCAGGTTTAATACATAAACTAAAGCAAAACCTACCCGAAAACATCCTTAAACTTTTAGAAAGCTACTTAACTGAGCGAAAATTTTTTGTTAAAGAAGGTAATTTTCAAAGCCCTCCGCAACCCATTGAAGCCGGAGTTCCTCAAGGCAGCATCCTCGGTCCTGTATTATATATGATATATGCCTCTGACTTGCCGGTAAGCAGTAACATACACATATCTACATTCGCTGATGATACAGCTTTTCTAAGTGTTCACAAAAGCCATCAAGAAGCTTCCCGCAAACTGCAAGAGTATATACCCCAGTTGGAACAATGGCTAAAACAATGGCGGATAAAAATTAACGAACAAAAATGTCTACACATTACTTTTACATTGTGCAAAGAAACCTGCCCACCTATCCAAATAAATAACCAAACTATACCTCAACACACTGAAGTAAAATATCTCGGTGTTCATCTTGACCTTCGTCTAACATGGAAGTCACACATAAAGGCAAAGGTGACCCAAATGAAATTAAAAGCAGCTCAAATGAATTGGCTCATTGGAAGGAACTCTACTCTAAGCCTACATTGTAAACTTCTTTTATACAACTCCATTCTAAAACCAATATGGTCCTACGGAATCCAGTTATGGGGCACTGCCTCGGCATCAAATGTAGAAAAAATTCAAAAGCAACAAAATCAAATACTCCGTACGATTACAGCAGGCCCGTGGTATGTCAGAAACAAGCGAATTCATAAAGACCTACATGTGCCGCCGGTTAAGACAGTGTTTTATAAACACGTGACAAGCTACATAAAAAGACTTGATTTGCACCCAAATCCCCTAGCCCGAAACATCATTAACTTTAGAGGCCACACTCGGCTGAGAAGGAGGGACACTCTTGCTCTCAGCCGAACACGAGAGACGTAAACAACCAAACAACCAACCGCTGAAACAAATATTTTTGTCTGGCACTGGCTGGACTTAAAAATTAAAATTTTAGAGTTAAGATTTGATTACTTATTGCTAGTTCAATTTTATTGAAGATACAATAAATAAATACAAATAACCGAAAAAAACAATAGCTCAGTGGGTAGAGTACTTGTCTTCAAATCTGATCGTGCACAGGTTCGTATCCCAGCTGGGTCAAAAAAAAAAATTAAATAAAAATTAAATAATAATAAAATAATGTATATAAATTTTTTTTTAATTGTCGTTTGTTTATTTGACTACTTATTTTTTAGCTTCAAGTTAGCCAAATAGTAACTAGTTAACTGCTGTGAAAATGTAAATACATTTGTAAGGGGTACGCCTTATTTTTTGGACTTATCAAACAAAAATTAGTAGTTATCGAGTCAAATTGTAAGTAGTTACGACTTAAATCCTCATATACTTTTTTGCCTACCAGTAAGCAAAGTTTTGCTGGGTATAGTAAATATTTCACTATGTTCAAGTAGAATTTTAATAAAATTTGCATCAAATATACTTTCTAACATCAATGAAATTTGTACTAAGTTTTTGGAAAAAACGGGTTTGATTACGCGGCATACGACAACATTTTTGTACTCAAATTTAGTAATTTTTTTTTAATATTTACTTCATTTTTTTAAGTGTGAATAAGAAAAAATTTAGAATATGAACTTACAAAAAAAATCATTTCATTTATTTACTATCCACATTTGAAAAGCCTTTGAGAAAAATGTTTGAAACTGAGATGATAGTAAATACATTTCCCTTTTTGTTGAGAATGCTATGCTTTCCAAGTTATTTTCAAATCATTATCAAACGTTTGTCGTTTCAGAAAGAGTTTAATTTCAAATCATTCTCAATTTGAAAACTTAAAAGAAAATTTTAATTTAATATTATTTATATTAATTCAAAATTATAAGTAAAATAATTTAATACAAATTATTAAATTATAGCTACATATAATGAATTCGTGAATATCACTAAAATATTTGACTACTTTATACAAAGCCTTAGGATTGAAAATTTTATTTAATAAATTTTTTTAATTACAGATACATATAAATACTTCATTCAATGCTGCAAATTTTCCAAAATTGAAAAAAATATAATCGACAATTCTTAAAACAACAACAACAAATTTTACTAAACCAAAACAAATTTTATGAAAATTTACAAAATTTTCTGTTTTAAAAATATTATATATGAATAAATGGATAATATTAGATGTAGCAAATAAGACAACAATTGTTAATTGAGATTTAAATAAAACAAAATATTAATAAGCAAAACAAGCAAACTGAAGGAAGAGATAAAATTAATATAATTAAATATAATAAAAGCAATAAATTAAATGAATAAAAAAATATGCCACAAAATTTAAGAAACTTTAAATAATAATAAATGAAACCTACAAATTTACACCCCAATTAAAAATATTAAATACAAAATAAAAGTAAGCAACTTAAAATCCAATGTTTTTTCTAAATGTTATTTTCAACTAAACATATATTTTTATAAACAAAAACAAAACAAAATAATTACTAAACAGAAGTACAAAATACAAATTTTAACAAAATTATTAGCAACGCAATAGTATAAACAAAACAACAAATTTTTAATAATAAATTATCTTAAAAACAAGTCTGATAAATAATTAATAAAATAAAACATATAAAAACATTTTGGTAAAAAATAAAATAGTTTTAAAACAACAAACACAAATTTTAGAAATTACAAATTTTCTTTTGCAAATATTCGAGTTCAACAAGTTTAAGCAAAAATATTAAATACTTATAACAGTTAAAGTACAAAAATACAAATTTTTATTCAAAATTACCATTGTTAGCATAAAATAATAAATAAATATAAACCAATATAGTCTGCACAATAACAAATTTTTCATTAAATTAAATAAATTTTTAACCAATAAACAAATAAAAAAAAGTTTATTTCATAATCAATACAAATTTTCTGGCAAAATAATCAAACAAACAAAAACTATAACGAAATACGTACAACATATTGAAAAATTAGTAAATAATTTAAATATATAAAAAGAAAATACAAATATTACTGTAGTAATGTATTAATTTCTTAATAACAACACACAACTTCCCAGTGATTTTATTAAAAAATGAAACTAAAAAAATATTACCGAAAAGTTCATCATTAAAACCCTACAATTATTTTGAAAAACTACCTCAAAAGTGTAAAACAACAACAACAACAACAAGTGTACAAATATTTAAAAAACAGTAAAACACTATTTTATTTAACAATTAAAGAAAATAAAACTAAAGCACAAAAGTTAAGGTACAAATTTCATACAGTCAAGAACTAAGAATTTAATTTATTATAATTTTTGTTTGTGAAAAAAAGTTTAACGAAGGATACACACATTTACGACAAATAAAGAAGTACAGCCGCAACAAGTTGCAGGTAAAATAAAAATAATTCTGACTGACTCGCCCCGTTAAGACAGCTTACAACAACGGCCATGCAAGAGGGTACATTTAAATGGCGTCTTCAATAGTGGCACAAGCAAGCGGCGGTACACAAGAAACGTCTGCAAACATATTATTGCATCACCATCAGCAACAGGCTCAACAACAGCAGCAGCACCTACAGCAGCAACACCACGTTTCATCTGCTACTGCTGTTACATCGAGCAACTTGCCCAATACACACTTGCAACATTTAAGCAGTCTTAGTCATCAATATACACACGCCTATCAAGCGCCTCCAACAGCGGTCACATTTCAGACTCATCACCCAACACAGCAACAGTATCAACAGCATCACGTTGCCTACGCAGGATTACAACAACATAATCAGCAACACACACAGCAGCAGTTGTATCAGCAACATCAATTACAACAGCAACAGCATTGGGATTATTATGCGAGGCAGCCTCCGCCCCAACAACAGCCAGAGCAAAATCAACAAAACCAACAGCCGTTGCAGTCTTCAACGCCTACTAGTACCAGCAACAATTCGTCATCTACCAATAACAACAATAATGTCCCGGTACCCACAAATGGTTCAAGTTCCGTTGCAACGGTTGAAAATCAAAATGGTACCAATTTGGGAAATAGCAACACTAACAACAACAACAATAACAATACAAATGCCAGTTCAACCAGCAATAGTAATACCAATGATTCTGTAAGTTCTCAAACTAACGGTTCCAATAATAACTACACACGCCCTTGGGAAATGGAGTCCAAAGATACAAACAGCAACTCTAGCACCAATCCGACACAACCAAAGAGTGGCTTTGAGCCATTTTCAAAACTGCCCTCCTTCTCGAGTCAATTTCATGGCTTTGACCAGCTAATGGCCGATGGCACACCCATACCGCCCGCAGCCTCCTCCACAACGGCTGGCTTAAATGCATCTTTAAATGCTTTGCAAACCGTAGCCATGTCGCCTGCTAGTATATCAGTCAGCTCGCCAGGTATGGTGAGTGTGGGCTCACCTCTTACCCAGCTGACTAGCTTGCAAACTAGTATAACGCCGCCTACTACGTGTTTTCCACCTTTGGGAGCACCACCGCCACCAGTGCCGCCCAATGCGTTTCATCCCCATCACCGGCCTTCATATCCCTTAGTGCCAGCTGCCTTGCCAGTCAGAGAAATAACTCCGACATTGACCAGCTCCGTAACCAGTGGCTATAGCTCGGATCCTCTGCTATATCAACCACTAACACCTTCTTATGCTCCTCCTACGCCCAGTTCATTGGTACCGCCCTCATTACAAACAAACACATCATCTCTGACCTTGTCTTCGTTGTCCTCTTTGGGAAAAAAGGAAAGTTCCATGTCAGCATTTGATCTCAATACAAATTCTAATGGTTCACATATGAGTGCTACTACATCGAATACACAAAGTACAATAGCCACGCCTCTGGGAATGCATACACCCACACCATCATATGATGGTGCTAGCAGTTCGTCAATGATGGATATTTCCAACAGTGGATTAGGTGGCAGCAATGCTGGTTATCATACCCCACATTCAACACATACTAGTACGGGATCTCATACACCACACACTACCCAACCACTTACCCCTACTCCCACAACCACCACCCCTCTTAAGGCAGATAAAGTTCTAAGCTCACCAGTGGCAAGAGTTGATGTTCGAAAGAAAGAGAGGCGGAAAAATCGGGCCCATTCGTTAGAGTCCAGCGCCGACTCCGAGGCTAGTGCCATGGATGTGGACCCCAGCAATCCCGGCCAAGTAGATGCTGTCTCAAGTACTGCTAATTTTAAGAGTCCCATATCTAGTTTGGGCATAGGAGACAGTAATGATGGCACCGGCGAGAAACAGGTGAGTTTAAATGCTTAGCATAAACTTCAAACAGCAAATGAAGAGAATGTTTATAGTTTAAACTTTAACGGTTACCATGAACGTGGCAATAAGAAATAAGTGCTTAACTCAAGATAAGCAAATTTTGAGTTAATAAATACACTCTTGTATTCTTCATATTCAAAAGTTTCATTTCTTTTGTACGATTTGTCAGGAAGTTATAGCGTAATGACTTGCTGGTTATCATTTTTCAACTTACAGTGGTAGGCATATATATTTGGACATTAAAGTCGTTTTCCTTCTTTTTTTATTTCCAATCCTATGTAGCGAAAAAAAGAAACTAAAACTGTTTAAATTAGTACGAAATATTTTATATCTTTAAAAACAACAAAAATAGAGTTACTTAATATCTGAAGAGCACCCACTTTTTTATTTTGCGCCACTGTATGTAGTAATGCATATGCCACCCGGTTCCACTTGCAATGTCACGCCTTCTATAAACATGCTGTACATAATCTATTCCTCTGTCAACCTTGTTAATTACTTGTTTAACAAACAAAAACCAATTGTGATCAAATTCTTATAGATGCCTTCTAACATTTTCCAGTCAAAAAAGAAACGTAAACGTTGCGGTGAATGCATCGGTTGCCAACGCAAAGATAACTGTGGTGATTGTGCTCCCTGTCGCAATGATAAAAGTCATCAAATCTGCAAACAACGTAGATGTGAAAAGCTGACCGAGAAAAAGGTAAGAAAAAAATATTTATAAAAAATTCATTCATGATTTCACACAGTCATTGGCCAAAAAGGCTTATGAACCGGTGAAATAAACAAGTTCCATTATGTTTCATTCTTTTCTCGTACTTTTACAAACTCAAATGCATACTTATGTACACACATCATGCATACATATGCATATGTTCAAGTATGTATGTGCATATGTTTTGTATCTGTGTGCTTTTAAGATTTGTAGGTTTTACGATTTATGTCAATTGTAGCCATATATAAACGCGTTTTTCAAGTTGAAAAAAGTTGCGGACCTACAAAACACCAGATGTTTTTCCTCCAATATGTTGGTGGTGTGGTTGTGTTCCACAGCATCTTTGTTAAGGATTTTGTTGCCATTGATGTATGTACATATGTACGCATGTATATTTTTAATTTTGTTGCTCTTCTTTGTTTTCACTAGTTTAATTGATGAGTCGTCTTCCTCAGATTCTCCATCTTCAT
The DNA here is from genome assembly GCA_956483635.1 of Panzeria rudis. Classification (NCBI taxonomy): domain Eukaryota; kingdom Metazoa; phylum Arthropoda; class Insecta; order Diptera; family Tachinidae; genus Panzeria; species Panzeria rudis. The sequence goes on from OY101448.1 coordinate 117,285,894, forward strand.
CTTCGATCCAAAAGAACATGTGTTTCATGTTCGGCATGCACATGCTTTTCAGCGTTTAAACACGTTTTTAGCCCGTCGAATAACCTAAATAATGTGTGTAAATTACAATAACAAAAGTACCAACAACAATAAAAGTACAGCTGATATCAAATAATTAGTAGTTGAAGAGAAACGTAAGCAGGCAGGCATCCTTTTTTAAATCTTGATGGATCAAAAAATAAATAAAAATATTTGCAGAATGCAAAAAAACTGCATGAATAAAACTAAGTGTTATAAGTGCAGATAATATTAAGTTTTTATTTTTGTGAACTGTTTTTTGTTTGTTTTTCCTTTTGTAGCTGTTATGTCCGTATTTCCGTTTGTAATTTGTTTAAGCAAGTGACATTAATTATAATTGTCAGCATCAATTTAGACAGAAAAAAGACAAAAAGTAACAAAGACATCATGGAAAAGATACAAAAGATCATCTTACAAAATTGTTGACGAGATCTTAAAACTAGTTTTAGTTTCCTTCAACAGGAACATCATGTTCATTTAATTTAAATTTTAGTACTCGTACACACATACACTTATGCCTTCAAAAGTACGTATTGCAATAGGTACTTAAAATATTTATGTGTTTACAACTACAATTAAGATTTATCAGTTATATATCGTTAAGATTCCAAAAGGCTTTTTAAAAGATTTATGCAGAGCAGCTGAATATTACTGGTTTCTTATTTTTATTTTATTTTTGTTTTCTTCAATTTAAATCCAAAAGTCAGTGGATCTTTAAATGAGAAGATATAGAATTATCCAAATCTGCATTTTAAAGCTATTTTAGAAATAGGTTTCGATTTCTTTCAATTTATATTTTTAACCGACTTCAAAAACAGGAGAAAGGTTATCAATTCGTAATGTGTTTTTATGCATGTTCCCCCAAAATTCCGAACTGATTTCGGACTTTTTTTTCTATTCAAAAGGATGTGCTTCCAAATTGGTCCAGCTGAAAAGTGGGTGGGCCACGCCCATACAAAGTAAATACACATCCGTTTTCAACTACTTCTACTCAACCGATTCTTTTGAAACTTTACACACACATTAGGCTTCTGTTTAAATACTACATCAGGATATAAAAGTGGGCTGGGCCACGCCCATGCAAAGCAAATACTCTTTTTCAGCAACTTCTACTAAACCGATTCTTATGGAACTTTGCATGCACCTTTAGTTATTGTTACAATACAACATTATGTTTAGAAAAGTGGGCACTGTCACTCCCATGAAAAGTAAATAAGCATTTTATCTACTTCTACTTAGCCAATTCTTATGAAATTTTGCATACCCATTTAGTTATCGTTACAATGCAACATTGTGATTAGAAACGTGGACAGTGCCGCGCCTATGAAAAGTAAGTATTCATTTTAACTACTTCTACTTATCCGATTATTATGAGACTTCGCACACACAATTAGCTCTCTGGTAGAAGTATATGATCATAAAATATGGGTGCCACGCCAATTTTGTAGTCAGTTATTTTGCAAGAATTATTATTGCTCTGGTTTTCATAAATAACTGCCGGGCCCACTATGTCGACACGATTCTTTCTTTCTTACAATTATATTTAAAACAAAAACAACATTTTATATTTTGTTTTTGTTTTAAATGTAATTGTGCGAAAGAAAGAATCGTGTCGACTTAGTGGGCCTGGCAGTAAATGTTGGGAACGAAAAAACATGTTCATTAATGTACTGTTCATAGAATCCCAACAATCGAATTGAGTGAACAGTTTGTATGAAAAGCACTCAGTTTTTTGAGTGGTTTCCATATAAATTTTCTGCTCCAGTCGATTGTTTGGGTTCTAGAAACAATACATAGGTAAATAAAATTTTTATTTTGTTGATAACTTAAAAATCAATAGCAACAAAAATTAATTAAGCACAACAAACTATTTCAGTTACTTCAAACATGTAAATAATTAATAACCATTACAAGTAATTTTTAGTTCAAGTGAATTTCCGAGTTTTCGCTCTAAGACCCGCCATCTGTTTTTGGAGCACTTAATCTACAAACTTTTTTTGCGATATTATTCCAACTTACATACAATTTCAAAATTACATACAATCTTTTTTGTTCTTGGCTTCTTTGGTTGTTCTTCTCAGCTTTTGTTGAATGGATGAAAGTTAAAAATTAAAAAAAAATCGAAGGATACACCATTCTCAAAAACACGATCTAAAATTTCAAATCCAAAAAACAAAATAAAAAAATAGAGTATTTGTTTCTATTATATTACCTTACTATGTTTTTAAACTTGATATCTATTGTTCGACCTTATTTTGTATTTATATATTAAGGTAGTTCAAGCCCCAGGTCTCTTTTGTTTTTTATAAAAAAGCTATTTATTAAGCTTCCAATATTTCGTCACTCCTTTGTGTGGCTTCTTCAGGGAATATTTTTTAAAATTAGTTTAAAAAATATTCTCTGAAGAAGCCACATAAAGGAGTGGCGAAATATTGGAAGCTTAATAAATAACTTTTTTATAAAAAACAAAAGAGACTTGGGTCTTGAACTATCTTAATATATAATTACTATGTTTTTATTAACTCGCCTTGGTGTATGTCTGTTTGGGTGGAGTTTTGTAATTAATTTTAAAGTAATTCTCCGATCCGACAGGGGCTTCAAATTATGCACAAGCATTGGGTTCCCGTGTCAATACATTTTTATGACAGAAAAGTGGGCAGCCCATTTAAAGTAAATGTGCGTTTCAAATATTTCTACTTTAATGATTCCTACGAAAGTTTGCATACATATTACATTCGTTTCACAAAAGAGTTTTATAGTGGGCAGCGCCACGCCCATAAAAAAGGATATATTCGTTTTGAACTATTTCTCCTTCTAGTTTCCGAGATATTGTGCATTATATAAGAAAATACTTTAAATTTTGGTTTTCTCACGCCAGCATAAAACAATTGTTTTTTATATCACGTTTGCCAATTTACAAGTAATAATTTCAATGGTTACGTATAAAATATGTTGTATGACCAGTCCAGAAAATGTTTGTGTTATTTGTGCTGATTATATCGTATATATGAAATTTGCAGCTTTTACGAAATAAAAAAAGAATATTAAAGAAAAATTAAGATTTTTGATACAAAATTATTAGAACATAATCACAACGTTTAAAAAAATAGAGGCTAAACTTAAAATAAGCGACCTCATATAATAAAAAACAACTTTTTTGGATGGCTTGAGAACAAAATTTAAAATTATTTTTATATAATGCACAATATCTCTGAAACTAGAGGTGGTAGAAAAATAATAAAGTTGTTTTCGTAATTTCAAAAAATTAATATAATAGAACTAAACAAAAAAAAAACACGATTTTTAACATCCTTGCAATAACAGCAAGATATCCTGATATACTCATCAATGTGACTCTCCCAAATGAAAGAGAATTTTGTGTAAATTATTTTAAAGTTTTGAGGACGATTCGTGAAATATTAAGAGAATAATACAAAAAGTGGCGCAAAATATGCAAATGCTAAATGTCACTATATCATTAAAACTAGAACCGCTAAGTAAAAACTAATGACGATATCATAATCAGTAGATCAAATACATAAGAATCAGCTATTTTTATTTAAACAACACAAAAAACTTTTATTTTGTTGTGCTGTGTTATCTGTTGGTTGCCCCCAGGTCTTCCGTTTTAAATCTTATAATTGTTTTCATTGCTATTAATAAAAGTTCGAAAAAACAAAATTTCCTGACAATTTGTGATAGGATCGGGATCTGTATTGTGTTTTAAATCTTCAAGGTGCCTTAAGAAGTTACTGTATGCTTTTTAATCGGTATTAAAAACGTAGTATGATAAACATTTTTTCCTTAGTAAGTTTTTCTGTAAAAAACAAAAAAAATATAGTTCGACTAAATACACACATCTTCAATTATAAAAAAAATTTTCTAATTTGGATCATTATTAAGAAAGTTATGAGCAAAAAACTAAAAAAGTGATATATTGAAAATTTAATATCTTTTGCACGAGTAATCAAAAAAATATCAAAATTTACTAGGCTGTCTCTTTTGAGGGGTACTAAAAATATATCAAAAAATTAGGAAAATCAAAACAAAAAATTTTCGAACCTTCCGATTTGGCGTGGAATGCTCTATATGTAAATGAAAACTATTTATTTTAAGTTCCAAATATTTTCTTTTTTTTTAACTCACTGTTGATGCCATAGAAAACATAGAAGCCTGACTGTTGGGAAATAGTTGTCAGAAACCTAAGTCGGTTGTAAAAAAAACCAAGTCTAAGAATGTATTAGTAGAAACGTTTGTATTAGTATTGGTATAAATAAAAATTTACCCACAGCACCAAAACCATACTAATGGCGTTTTCTTTTCTACGAAAAAATTTTGCATTGTTTGCACTTTTCAATACAAATTTGCAATATAATCATTTTTCGAGGAAGTGAATTTATTAAAATTACTGCATCGTTCCTTAAGCCCTTATGACACTACATTTTTTCTTCATTTTTCAAATTTTGGAGAACAGTGCAAATAGAATATAACAGGAAATTTTACCAGGTGCAAAGAGTTCAGCTATATTGTCAAAGCTTTTACTAATGTTATCGGTACAAAATGGGGGCCTGTCAAAAAAAATTTAAAAAATTTCAACTTAAAATTGACATTTCAAGCTTGAAACATTAAAGTGCTGCCGATTTATCGGTTTATTCACGAATTCAGTGACTTAGCGCCTCTTTTTTCAACTTTTTTTTCTTTTGTCGTTTTATTATAAATAAAAAGTAGACAGCACTTAAAGAAGCCATTACGTTTTGTTTACATTTTGTATAGTTGTTTCTTTCTATCATTTGCTATTTCTTCTTTCAATCCTATAGCAAAACAATGCAAGAAAAATGTAGTCATAAGGGCTTTACGAAGGTAAGGTAATGCAAAATTGTGATTTTTTAAAATAAAAAGTAAAAAAAATTTTAGATTTTTTATAAAAGAAAACGCCATTAGTTGTACAAAAAGTATTTTAAAAAGTTTATATATTTTAAACACGAATATTTAGTTGTTATATACAATTAATTTGCATTAATTAATGAAGATATGAATTTAGAATCATTTTTAATGCATTTGAGCTCAACAAATTTTGATTCGCTAAACGTTTTTTTCAAGTTTTCTGTTTGGTACTAAAAAAATTTATCCCAAATAGAAACAAAAATGCAAACTGTAGAATGAAAAAAATTTTTGAATACTTTGATAAATTTCAACTCACATATATCAACAAAATTTAAAAATATTTTAAAATTACAGCAAGAAATGAAATTTTTAACAAAACAAACTAAAAATTAAATTAAATAAAAAAAGTGTTTGTGTGTGCAAAAAAGATACATTTTACCGCATTTTCAAGTGCAAAAATTACGCTCACCGATGTGTGTTGAATTGTCTCTCTCAAGTTTGTTGAATACACAAGCGGGCTGTCAGATTTTTTCCGACCTATTTCGCCAAATTGATTTTAAAATCTCCGAAAATCGCCGAAATCAATTTTATGTAGTTTTTCTTAATATATATTTGACAAAAAATTTGTTTTTATATAATACTTTTTTTAACATAAATTTTTATAAAATGATCGTATACAAATTTAGCAGAAAAGAAAAGTAAAAAGTAGAAATAAAATCGCCAAAAATGATATCTTGTAAATTTCTCTCACTCAAATTCAAACCCCATTAATGATTATTGTTATTAATATAAGAAAACCCACCAAAATCACATTGTTTTAATTTCTTGCAGACTAGTTTTGGTGGGATTTATTTTTTTTTAAATATTCTTCAAACAAAGTAATTTTCCCGAGTTATACAAGTTTTTAACTTAAATTTTGTTAAAAAATAGCTATAAAAATCGCCAACAAATTTATTTATCGCCAGAAAAATCGCCATGTCGCCAAATTAAAAATTTAGATGCCAAACAAGTTGAAAAATCGCCACGTTTGGCGAGAAATCGCCATATCTGACAGCCCTGTACACAAGATCTATACGCATAGATAAATACGTAGATTTCCAACTCTCGGTCTGTCAATAAAAAATTGACAACTCTCTTCACGTAGAGATACTGTGTATCAGGGATGGCAAAGTTGGTACAATTGTACCATTTTTGGTACAATTCGGATTTTAAAAGTACAATGGTACACCAATGGCTTATTTAGTACAATTAATAATTTTTCCATTTCTTTATAAATCCTACTTATTGCAGTTCATTTATTGTGATAAAATATTTTATACTTTTCTTCCGTTCGTACATATGCCACTTTTATCGAAATTAAATTTAAATTTTGCGAAGTATTGAAAACGAAATTTGACTTAAAATTGGTCAAATAAGGTTAGCTCACAAAATGTCTCTATAATTTCAAGCTCTTACTGATCGTGATACATAGTAGAGTCTGGGAAAAACAAAATGTTATAAATTTATTTGCATTATAGTAAAGGTAAATTCTTAGGAACTTTATTAAAACTATGTATGTCGTTCTACCTTCCAATAGCTAATTTGTGAGCTATTTTAGACTAGAAATCGCAATACCCAAATCCGACTTAAGCACAGTTTCCCTTTTGCCACAGATATATGTACAGAAAAGTGATGTATATTCTATACTTAAAAAAATGTTTCTGGTTTCAAAAATCTGTTTTGGTACAATTATGCCCAAAAAAGTACAATTTTAGAGAACGATTGGTACAATTTTAAAATCTCATTTGCCATCCCTGTTGTGTATTCAACGAACTTCAGAGGGGCAATTCAACACACTTCAAAGAGAAAATTTTGCACATGAAAATGCACTAAAATGTATATTTTTTGCACACACAAACACATTTTTTACTTTATTTATTTTATTTGTTTTTAAATAAATTTTTTGTTCCTCCTTTCTGTAATTTTTAAATATTTTTTTAATTTTGTTGACATTTATATGATGAAATTTATCGATGTTTTGAACCATTTTTTTCATTCAGCAGTATCGAATTTTTGGTAATATTTGGGATACAATTTTTTAGTACCAAATAGAAAAATTTGGGAAAAAATGTTAAAGAAATCAATATTTTTTGAGCTCAAATGTATTCAAAATGATTCTAAATTTATATCTGCATTATTTAATGTAAAATAAATTGTATATAGTACCTTAAAATTCGTGTTTAAAAAATATGAATTTTTAAAATACTTTTTGTAGAGCTATGTATGGTTTTGGTGCTGTGATGAAATTTTCATTTAAACCAATACTAATACGAAACATTTCTGCCAACCGACTTAGGTTCTATGTTTTCTATACCTATACGTGTAAAGCAAAGCATACATTACTCCAGTATACTGGCACAAACAAGTGATGTTGAATCGTACTCGAAACACATACCATAGGTTACGTAGATAGTCAACTAAAACTTCAAAAACCTAAGTCTGCTGTCAAAAACCCAAGTCTAAGAATGTGTTAGTAGCACATATTGTATTAGTGTTGGTGTAAAATAAATATTTCACCACAGCACCAAAACCATATAAAACCGTACAAATAGTATTTTACAAAATTTTTTATTTTGGACATGAATTTTTAGGTAATATATACAATTAATTTTGTATTACCTAATAGAGTCCGACCGAATATTTGGTTTCGGATTCGACCAAAATTGTGGTTTCGGCTGATATTCGGTTTAAGCCAACTTTTTGGCCGAATACCGAAACCGAAGCTTTTGATTCTATATAAACAAGGAAGTTAATCGAAATAGTATTTTCCAAAGTTACAATATGTCAGCGCTATGAATTTGGTTTTTCCCGTCCCATATCTTTTCAAATTTAATGAAAATATTACTTACGGCCCTCTTCACAATGTACGATTAAGAGTTAACATGGACTTTAACGGCAAGTTTTGTATGTCGAACTTGCCGTTAAAGTCGTAGTTAGCTTTTAATCAGACATTTGGGGGACTCACAAGGTAGTCATAAAGTCATATGTTTTAAAATAATAACACCAAAAAATATGACTGCTGTGAGCAACACCTCATAAATTAGTGTGCTATTTCAAATTGGTATCAGCTGATAAAAAAAAGCAATTATAAATACTTGAAATCAGAATGCCAAGAACAAGTGAACAAATTTATATAATAGCCAGTTTCTTTTTAAATTATTCAACTTGTTAATAAAGTAAATAAAACCCAGCTGAATATATTTTAAACTCTTCATTTTAAATTAAAGTAAAAACAAATCTCAACGCACACAGACAGTGAAATTGTTCAAATACATAAATATAAACGAAACCAGCTGTTGCCGGTGACTGAGCCGACTAATTTTCCACGCGGCTGCTAGTGGATAAACGTTAGTTGGCTGCCAGCCAGCTAAAGTATACAAAAAAAATTTCTCACTTGCACATTATTAAAATGTTTCGATTTTTTATTTTTACTTGTTACACAGCTATAAAAATATAATCAAATGTGAAGTTATAAAGCTGTGAACAACTTTAGGGCATACTTTACCGCATATTACATATATTCATATATATCAATAGCGGCGGATTGTAAATATTATCACCGGCTCGACGAGAGAGTTTCGGCCGTTCGGCTTAGGTGTTTACTGTGTAGTTATTACAAAATAATAAACACAGCACACAAAGTCTTATTATTTTAGGACTTTTTTGTTTGAAGCACAACAACAACAATGTTTTTAAACTATCTTAAAATATTAGCACTTTATGACATTATGACATGATAAGACACCTTGTGAATACCCCTATTGTGAAAAGGGCCGTTAGTTGTATAAAGCGTAACCAAAAGATATAGTACCATAAATTATTCAACTGTTTGTTGCCAAAATAAATAGCATAAACTAGGGAACCGATTCCAATACCAATCGAAGTTCTATTTTGTGTTATAATAAAATGATTTTTCGCCATCGAATTTACTCCTGCGATTTTGCACTGAAATTGATTATTTGTCTTTCAAAATAGATTTGTTTAAATAATATCAAAATATGAAGACAGCTCATTTTCAATATTCACGATAAATTTAATACTTTCGAAAAAAATTCTTTATTGTGTATATCATCGATGAAACGCCGTCGCAAATCAAAAACTTTACTTTAGTAGAGATGAAATCGTATAAATATAGCGTCAATAGGTAAATATTCCACTGCTTATATCTTTTTAGTTATTCCGACTCAACTTTTTGATTGGTGCTCTTGTAACGTCATCAATAGAGTGATGAACAGATCTCGGACTTTCGTGCAACTGAAAATTGATTTTAAGAGCTTAACAAATACATCTAAAAATGTAAAATATACGGAAAATTATGCATTTACCTACGAACGAAGAACAAAAACTGAAATGATATGAAAATATTTTTTAAAATATTTTATTATTATTAGAGAAAAAACATAAAATAAACATAATTGGGTCTATTATTTAATGCAACCGAACTTTAGCTGCGTTGCCAGTTGGCAACTAATAATTAATGGTTGCCAGAAAGGCACTAAATAGCAACTGAAATTGACAGCTCTTAGTTGCCAGTTGCCATCAGTAGTATCATTTTCAGCAACTGGCAACCCAACTGAGGCTCGGTTGCCATCAATAATCGTGCTATTATTAGTTTTTTCAAAAATTGGGAAACATGCATTAAAATTTTTTTATAACTATAAAAATATGCATTTGTTGCCAAAATATGTAAAAATATGCACTTACCACCACAATATGTAAAAATATGCAACTACCAATCGATGCCAAACTACATAAAATTTGGTGATACGCTTAGATAATTAGCCAATAAATCTTTAACTATCACCACAAAAAACATGCATTTGCATGAAAGTCCGAGCCCTGGTGCTGAAACACTCCTAAATGTAATTGTACGGAACCCAATATCCAGTTCTATCATTTATGCTAATTTCATGCCAAGTTTTTATTAGTCATATGCTCGTAAATGTTTAAGTTTTATTTTTGACCGATGGAATAAAGTATATTAAATTTGTGCTATTATTTTGACTGACACTGAATGTATGTAAAAATACTCTTACGGCCCTTTTCACAGTGTACAGTTACAAGTTAACGTATAATTTAACGGAAGTTTTATATGCCGAAATTGCCGTTAACTACCATGATAACTTTTAATCACATTGGGAAAGGGGCCGTTAATAAAATAAATGACTTTTTAATTCTTGTAAGTTTTAAAAATGTCAGTATTATACTATATTCACACTGCTGTAGTTTAACGTGTTTCGGAAAATATTTTAAGAAACTAAACAAAGTTGTTCAGACTACAATTTTATAAACTTTCTATTTGCAGCATGACGTATTCATAAAAGGTGGTAGCAAACCGGTATCTAAAAATTTTTTTCGTGTCCTAAATATTAATAATTTTGCAAAGTTATTAACTAGCATTTTACATGTATATGTACATTTTTTCATTTGAATTGAAAACTTGAACCAAAAACTAGGTTTTTAATACTTTTAGCCAACACAAATCATAATTTTCAGAATACGCTGGTTGTTCCTATAAAAATGATACAACCTTTTTTAATTTCGACTTTGCTTACATATTTTGCTGCCATTACAAACCGTGTTAAATAAGCACTACAATTAAATAATCAACTGAACATACATCAAGAACTACTTGGAACCCTGCCTTTTATTGGTTTTTGAATGAGTTTAATTTTGAAACACGTAAATTTTTTGACAATTGATTATATAGGAAAACATCTAAAAATTAAATAGTTTAGCTCGTAAACACTTAAAATTGCCAAAAACACGGTAGTGTGAATTGCCTATTATACTATATTCACACTACTATAGTTTAACGCGTTTCGGCACATATTTTAAGAAACTAAACAAAGTTGTTCAGACTACAATTTTATAAACTTTCTGTTTACAGCATGACGAATTCATAAAAGGTGGTAGCAAACCGGGAACTAAAAATTTTTTTCGTGTCCTAAATATTAATAATTTTGCAAAGTTATTAATTAGAATTTTACATGTGTATGTACATTTTTCCATTTGAATTGAAAACTTGAACCAAAAACGAGGTTTTTAATACTTTTAAGCCAACACAAATCATAACTTTCCGAATACGCTGCTTGTCGTTATAGAAATGTTATAACCTTTTTTAATTTCGACTTTGTTTACATATTTTGCCGCCATTACAAACCGTGTTCAATAAGGACTAAAATCAAAAAATCGACTGAACATACATCAAGAAGTACTTGGAACCCTGCCTTTTACTGGTTTTTGAATGAGTTTAATTTTGAAACACGTAAATTTTTTGACAATTGAGTATATGGGAAAACATCTAAAAATTTACGTGTTTGGCTCGTAAGCACTTAAAATTGCCATAAACACGGTAGTGTGAATTGCCTATTAGTTAATGCTAAAACGTTTGAATTCGGCCAAATATTCCGTCTCTTGGCCGAATATTAGGTTCGGTTCGGGTTCGGCCTTAAAAAACTGGTTTCTATCGGACTGAAAATATGATTTAGAATCATTTTTAATACATTTGAGCTAAAAAATATAGAATTTCTAAACACATTTTGAAAATTTTCTATTTGGTACCAAAAAAACTTTATCCCAAACAGTATCAAAAATGCAATTCTGCTGAATGAAAAAATGGTTAAAAGCATTGATAAATTCTAACATGTAAATGTCAACAAAATTAAATAAATATTTTAAAATTACAAAAAGCTGAAACATGAAATTTGTTTCAAAATGTATAAAAAAATTAATTAAAATCTAATAGTGTTTGTGTGTCCAAAAAGTGAATTTTAGTGCGTTCTCAAGTACAAATAATTGCGCTCTCTGATGTGTGTTGAATTCAGCGTTGACAAATGTGCAGTTTTCACTGATTTTAGCAGTTTTTTGAAGTGATGAAAAGTTTTCCAGTTTTTTGTTAAAAAAATAAGTGTTTTACAATTACGTCAGTTTTTTAAGTTTTCTATACATTAACAATTTTAGTTTTTAGCTTTATTTCAGTTTTGGATCCTTTTTTGTTACCAACCCATTAATACTAAACTACAACTACTTATTACTACCTTTTTTAATCAACAGTTTTAATTTTTCTGTTTTAATTCCAATTTCTGAAGCCATAGTTTTACCCATTTTGTTTAACATAAGAGTCCCAAGGTTTACTAGTACTTTTTCAAACAGCAAGAAGGAATTCACATACATTTAGGTCTACCAAAGTTGTGTTTTTCTATATGGAGTTTGCTGTTATTGTTTCAAAGTTGAGTTCATACGTAAAAAATAGTGTGCTCTTAACTCGCATTGTCTTAGTAAAAAAAGAAGTTGCATACTTTATTCATTGAAATAGTTCGGTCTCTTATAGAATGAATATGAGAAAAAACTCGACAAAACATATACCAAATCAAACGGTAGACCACATAGAATTTGAAGCCATGCAATTTTTTCAGAACTCTTAGCGAAATTTTAGTAATTCACAGAAAAAACACTTTCTTTTGGCGGAGAAAGTGCATTAAATATATAAATGATGGTACACTTCAAATAAAACAGTCTTAAAAACAGAAGCAAAAGTTTTAATTATTTTATTTATTGAATTTTGCTCACCTTACGTTTTTAGGTTGATTCGGAAAAAAACCAATTTCCCTGTGTAATATTAGTAATTTTATGCGAAATATCCCATAATGCAACTCAAGCACTTCCTTTTCAATTAACTAAAAAATTTATAAATTTAGAGATCCATATTTTCTTAACTGTTGCCGATGACGCTTCCGAGATGGTAAAATGTACTAACTTGACATTATTTTACATCCGGTCCTTAGCGTTTGGGACTATATGATGTATCTCGTTATTATGATCCAACACAATAGTGTGACCCGAGTCAATTTTCTAGTTAGATCATCCGAAGTTTTTTTAATCAAAATTAAGCAGTATGTTAACTTTACGTTAACCAAAAGAATGAAAAATACCAAAAATTTTTTATGTGCAGTTTTTTCACATGAAAATAGTTTTTTCTTCTAAATTTACAGTTTTTAAAATAAATATTATGGCAACACTGGTTGAATTACTCCGATCATGTGAGTTGAATACACAGTCAGGGGTGTTAAGTATGACGATTTTTTACGATATGACAAGAAACGATATGACATACTGTGGTTTCATATCGTAAGTTTTTTACGATATGACAACACTGAGAAAGCGATGAACCGTGTATGGCTTTCTCAGTGCTGTCATATCGTAAATAGCTTACGATATCGTTTTTTGTCATATCGTAAAAAATCGTCATACTTAACACCCCTGTACACAGTGCTTGTCCCTGTAAAGAGAGTTGTCTTTTTTTTGACAGGTCGCTAGTTGACTATCTACGTAGTATCTATGACACATACTATACAAGCATTCTGGTGCAATATTCATTTCTTTAAAAATTCTGTACGGATGAGTTGTTGTACCTAGTGCGCACCGCATTTATTTTCAAAATAAAAATTAAGGAAAACACGTGTTTTTTATTAAAAAATTATTAGGAATGATTTGTTTTATATCAGAAACATTTTACAATATATATTTTGTTCTTTTTTTCTTAGTTTATGAGTAATTATTTAAGTAAATGTGTTTATCCCAATGTTTACTCTTTCACAACTTTTCTCAACTGAGCTAATTTCACCTACACAATACCACAAACTAGTACCATGAGCAAAATATCAAACTCTGTTTGACATCGCTACATCAAAGCATACAATCGCACCAAATGTCAAAATACTTGATTGCGCGTGCATACTGGGGCCCTTAAGAGAGTTGTAAATTTTTTATAGACAGGCCGAGAGTTGGCGATCTACGTATTTATCTATGGTTGATGCCATGACTGAATAATTTAAACTTAGTATGATATACGTTATACACCCTTGGAAGATAAGAGAATTAACAGTTAACGAAATTTTTGTATTGTGTGTATAACGGTCATATTATTTAGGGCGTAATTTTCTAAAACACGTCATGAAAGTGAAATTTATATAGGAAACAAAAACAAAATTACTCAAATTTTATGAATTATTTTGTGTTTTTCAAACAAATTTTGAAAATTATAAATTTTTTTGTTTTTATTCGGTGATGAATTTGAATGAAAAACAAAAAGAAATTTTGCTTGTTGATGGAATATAGTCCAAAAGTATGAAATACAACGAAATTCTCACATACACAATGCAAAATAATCGAAGCTATTATTAGTAAAACGGCCTTCACACTATTAGATTTACTATTAGTACTTGTCAAAAACTCAAATCTTAAGTAAAAATCCAACAGTGTGAAAACAAATTGTTATGATTTGTCAAATAATACGTAAAGAAATTTGACAGTATTATGGTATTCGTCATTTTTAGTAAATTTTCTAAACAGTCACATTTTTCATTTCATCAGGGTTGTCTTTTGCACAAACAAGCATAGGAATAAAAACAACAGTTGTGCATTTGTTTGCCAGCTTAAATAAAGAAAAAAAGTACGAAAAAATTTGCTTTATTGCAAATTATTTATGTTACGTTTTATTTTGAATGTGATAGTGTAGAAACAAAATGTAATGAGAACATTTTCTTTAAGATGTTTTTAAAGTCAGATTGATTTTGATTTGATTTTCGTCTTACAAAATCTAATAAAAATCTCAAAGATTGTATTACAATGTGAAAGGGCTTTAAATGATACATTAGATTACACGTACATTACAGGTTAAGTACTTATATTGCTCGCATTGATTACACTGTGCGTGAATTTGGAACTTTTTTTGTAACAAGCTGGGCTGGATTACGCTGATTTCAATGGTATTAGAAGTTTTTCGAAGTTAGCTCTCGTTTTCGCGTTATTCGCGATTTAAAATTAGTATGCTAAAGCACCATAAAAAGATATTTTTTTACTTATGCGAAAAATGTTTAATTTTTTCGACACTTTGATTTTTTCGTGAAAAATCTACTTTTTTTCGTAAAAGTTTTAGTAAAATGTAAACTTTAAAAATTTTGATTTTTCATCATCTAAATTCTCATAAATTTCCATAAAACAAACTTGTACTGTAATTTTTATTCGCGCAAATTGTTTTTCCAAAATCAAAATTGAGAATAAAATTGCGGAAAAAATTCAAAATAAATTAATTTTGTTATTCATGTTCATATTTGCTCAAATTAGCTAAATTCGTATCTGAAAATCATGCCAAAAGTACAAAAAATCGTTTTTTATTATCAGTGTTATTATCAGGGGTCGGACTTTCATGCAACTAAAAATTGCTTTTAAGCGCTAACAAATGCATTTAAAAATATGCCAAAATATGCAAAAATATGCCCTTAACACCGAAACATGCTACTACAAATCGATGTCAAACTACTTAAAATTTGATGATTCGCATAGAAAATTAGTCAGTACCCCTTTATCTATCACCACAAAAACATTCATTTGCATGAAAGTCCGAGCCCTGCTTATTATCTAGGTACTTCGTTTCATTTACCACTGCACAGTGGGGCAGAATGTAAATATTTGGAAATAAAATATCAAATCGACATATAGAAGTATTTCTATTTATGTTTTCAATACCAGCTCACTTACTTGCTCAGGAGCGGATCTTTAAAGTATCAAAGTAGTGTACATGTTTGGTTGTATACTTATCTCTTATAGTGAGTGAGTTATACTTATTTGAAAATTGAAATTTACCAATTTTCAAAGCTTTGGTCCAGTATTTTATAGATATTGGATCCAAATATCGTGCGATTTATGAAATTGTTTCTTCGATTGTTAAAAAACAAAATTTTTAAGCGTTTAACAAAAGTTTCATGAAATTATACCGTC
The DNA here is from genome assembly GCA_956483635.1 of Panzeria rudis. Classification (NCBI taxonomy): domain Eukaryota; kingdom Metazoa; phylum Arthropoda; class Insecta; order Diptera; family Tachinidae; genus Panzeria; species Panzeria rudis. The sequence continues at coordinate 117,301,656 of OY101448.1, forward strand.
TGAGCTAAAAATATAAAATTTTTAAATTGAAATTAGGAAAAATTTTTAAGTTTCGTTAATTTTTGATTAAAAAAAGCACAATAATTTTTTTACATATATATAAAAAAAATATTTTGGAACATATAGCAAATGTATACTTATCTGAAAGGTATTTCTACAGACGTGAATCGACGGCAAACACATAATTAAATTTCCTAGTACAATTGGACCTCACCTATTTTAGATCGAAATCTAAAATTTAGTCCATATCTTCTAATATCCCAAAGCTGGGATTCCAAAAACATTGCCATTTTTGAAAACTTTAATGTGTACGTAGCTATGGGGCCAAGTGTTAAATGGGCCTTGGATCAAGTGTGAACGCTATTGGCATAATTTTTCAGAATTGCATATTTTTGGGTTTCTTGAAACTTTCTTAAGAATTCTAAGATTCTCAGAAGAAAAACTTTATTATTTCTTTCTTTCATGGTATTTAGTAATAAATTTCTATATAATTGCAAAATTTCATTCGAAAATAGCAACAATCAACGATTTATAGCATTAAGAAAAAATTAATATGCAGAAGACACCACATAACAAAATTTGTCCCCTTATGTTACAAGGAGTCTGTCAAAAAGCTTAAAATTATTAAAATTTAAATACATTATTGAAAACTACACATAATTTTGTAAGTTTTTATACGTGTAAAATTTATGGACTTATATGAAAAATCTGTACTGAAAAACTTTACATGTCCTGAGACTTAATGGACAACATGGCGTATAATTAATATTTAGTTTTAACTATAGGTCATACTGTTGCCAATAAAATTGTTGATTGTTGATATTTTCCAATAAAATTTGTCAGTTATATAGGAATTTATGTACACAGAAAAAATTATCATAGGTTTTTTATTTTAACACACATGTGTTTGAATTTATTTTTAAATTTTATTATATTTTTGTTAGATTTTTAAATGTTCCAATACAAAATATTTATAGAAAAAAATTCGATTTTTTTTTCTTATTAAATATTTACAAATTTTAGTTTTTACTTTTACGAATTTTGTGGTAGGTCCCTTTTTTTGTAAAAAAATATTTGAATGTATGAATTTCATAATAGAATACGAATTATAGTTTTTTCTGTGTACTAAATACCAGGAAAGAAAAAATAATAAAGTTTTTCTTCTGAGAATCTTAGAGTTCTTAAGAAAGAGTTTTCACAAATGGCAATGGTTTTGGAATCCCAGCTTTGAATTTAAGAACATATGGACTAAATTCGAAATTGCGATCCAAAATGGGTCGTATTATGACGTCCAACTATGTTAGGAAACTCAATTATTTGTTTGCAATCGATTCACGTCCGTACAGATATCTTTCAGATAAGCATATATTTGCTATATGTCCCAAAAGAATTTTTTTTATATATATGTAAAAGAGTGATGGTGCTTTTTTCGAGCAAAAATTGTCGAAAACTCAAAATTTTCTTAAACTTCAATTTAAAAATTTTATATTTTTAAAGTCAGACGGCAAAATGAAATTTTTGTTAATCCTCTGCAATTTTGTTCTTTAACTGACGAAGAAAAAATTTTATAAATCGGGTGATATTTGGATCCGATATCTGGAAAATACTGTACCACAGTTTTGAAAACTTAAGAATTTTAAATTTTCAAATGAATAGAACTCGCTAACTATAAAAGGTAAGTATACAACCAAATATGTATCTTTTAGATCTTATTAAGGTGTATAACACGGCAAAAAAGTTTTTAAATTGTATGAGAAACAAAAAATGGCAAGTAGTAAAAAATTTACATGGCTGAAGTGCCTAACTTTGAGACTCCTCAGCAAGGAAGAGAGCGGCTCTTTAAAACATCAATAGAAATATTCCACTGCTATGTCTGTGTTAAATTTTATTTTGACAGAACTATCCGTTTAGAAATGCCTGATTTATGTTTCAAACATTTTGATTCTGTCCCACTGTGCACTGGGTAGTTGATATCGCTTTAGTTTTTAAATCAAATGAAACATACTGAGAGCAAATGAAAGGAACAAAAAAAAAGGAAACCGACGAGCAGATGTTCACAAAAGTTCATGACGGCAGACAGAAAGAACTACAAAACAAATATAATACGATCAAAGCAAGAATACACACATTTACACATAAACCCATACACCACGCATACATTTAAATTTGGAAACACAGATACAATATCAGCATTTATGTATGTAAGTATTTGTGATTGTCTGACAAATAATGTTTTATTAAGACAGGAGACAGCTGGACAGACTTAAAATAAAAACAACACAATAAATACAAATATTAAATGTGAATATTTTTATATATGTATGTATGTATATTAGGGTATTCAAAACAAAACCCTTGTTTTTGTTTTTTTCCAATGCTATCATCTCAAAAGTTTCTACTGGGTATAAAAAATCTCTCCCACAATATCAGCTCCATATTTTAATTCTACGCGACGCTCAACGACTTTCAGTTTTTCTATATATGTACATATTTTTATCGTATTTTTGAAACAAAACTACGAACAAATTTTTGTTTTTTAATTTTGATGGGCATATTTTTATAGGAAATTAAATTTTCCACAAAAACCTCTTGTATGATTTTTTCATAAACTTAACGGTTAGAAAGTTATCAGATTTTGAATACTACCAACCAAGTGGGCATAAGTTATGAAGTATTTGCTTTCAGTATTGTAATTGCTAGTATTTCACGTCTGATAACTTTTAAACCGTCAAGTTTGCGAAATATCGTCTTTGGAAACTCACTTAAAGCCTTAAACCAGTTTCAGCATTGCGGATGTAAATGCACTATAAGAAGTTTTTTGTGGAAAATTTAATTTCCTATAAGAACATGTATGTCTATCAAAATTAAAAATTTTTTTAATACATAGTAGGGTATTCATTCGGTTAACCGTTAATCGGTTAACCGGTTAATTACTACCCGATTAACTGACCGGTTAATTTAAAATTTGCTTTTTTCAATTAACGGTTAAACCGGTTAATTTCAGTCGATTAACCGATTAACCGACGTAACAAATTTTTTCGTATTTTGTAGTATTATAACGTAATTTTTGTGTGTTTTATTATTTGTTTCGTCTCATATACAAAATGTATGTGTTTAGAAATTACTTTTCATACAAACAAATAAATGTGTTCAGTGATTTTAGCTTAAGTAAAACATTAAAATCTCTGGACGTGCCTATAAAAGAATTTAGTAAAGACTCACCTACTCTAATTGAATTTGAGGGAATTATGTATTAAGTTTTTATTTAATAGTTTTATAAAATCTAATAATACTGTTGTCAACGATTTAATTAAAAATTTAAGGATTAGAGTTAATGAGAGACGAATTCCATTATTTTATACCTCCATTCAGGAATATTTCCTTCTAATTAGCAACAGTGTCTTAAAATACAGTACAAAAACGGAAACTAAGGAATTCGGAAATAAACTTTTTTTCGCTGAGCTCTGCCAGCATGAATTAGAAGATGACCTTATGCAAGCCACAGACTTTGCGACCGTTGGTACAACTCAGCTACTAATCAAGTTGTATGCTTGTCGCACAAACGATACAATTTGGTTTGCGATCTCATGCACAACTTCATTTTGCAATCAACTTGTGAGCAAGTAAATATCTCTCATTTTATGTTGTCCGCAAATAATACTCACATTCAATGTTTACTGCAAGGTGGTGACAACAAGAATAAACACGTATAATACATAAAATAGTATACGACAGGTACACAAACGTTTCGACAGTGTTGTACAACATGGCAAAAAATCAAAACTTTTTGATCTTTCGTACAACCAATACACAACTTAATACAACGAGCCCACAAACGTTGCAATTTCGTGTACAACCTACTCAAGTTGTACCAACGGTCGGAACGTCTGTGGCCTCCTTTACAACAGAAGAAACTATCGATAGTTTCGTGTATATGTATATGTTTTAACAGAATTAACCGAAACAATTAGAAGTTTTGAAAATTAAAAAAAAATTAAATACAACTCTAATGGCATAATGGAAAATTTTATATAAGTTTAGAGAAATCCAGGAAAAGGACTGAGAAACTAGATGTTGTGTATTATGGATTGCTTTCTATTTCTTCAACATCTACGATAAATGAACGGATTTTTTTAAGCCATGTTTTATCAAAACTAAAGAAATTATTTTTCTAAAAGTTTGTTTTAGAAGATCTCCTTTAACTATTGAAATAACTGATATAATGGTCTCACAAACTTGTTAATTTTTTAATGAATACATATTTATGATTTTTTTTGCTTGATTAAGTTCAAGAATTGTTATGTTTGTTATGTTATTGTTTTTTTTAACTAATAAATTCAAAATAAAATATAATTTATGCAATTTTATTTGCTAAAATTACATAGTTTATGACAAAACTTCATTAATCGGTTAACCGGTTAATACTGCAATTAACCGATTATTAACCGATTAAGCCAAAACCTCGATTAATTAATCGAGCGATTAACCGATTAAAGCAGCAACCCGATTAAATGAATACCGTAATACATAGTTCTGTTTGAAAAATACGAAAAGAAAAATGTTTACAGGTAATTTATGTGGAAAAACTGAAAGTCTTTGAGCGCCGTGTACAATCAAAATATGGAGCTGATCTTTTGGGAGAGCTTTTTTATACCTACTAGAAACTTTTTAGATGATAGCAAAAAAACTTTTGTTTTTGATATCCTAATGTATATACATACATATAAGGAAGTAATAAAATAATTAATATATATTCAACCAAATTATTAAATATATGTAGATACTTAAGCTACATATATGTACATATATATGTATTAAGTGCATCGTATATTCATAGTTGGCATATGTAATGTCACTTTCCTGTATGTAAAATCTTGATCTTTTGTGATCAAAAAATGAGAAATATAAAATACTTATGCAGAACACTACTGAAATTATTATGGATCGCATAAATGGAATTCGTAGTAAAACGTTTTAAGATGAAGACCTATGAAATCTACTAAATCCTGTACGTTATTTTACTTTTATTGCAATCCTTTTCTAAAAGATAAAAATTATATTTTCTATTTATTGTTTTCTCTGTCGTTTTATTTATTATTTCACGGATCATTGAATGCTTAGTCTGTCCAATTATGACCGTTTTCCTTTGTTTATGGACAATACTTTTGATCATTATTTCTTATGCCCTGTTACAAGAAACCGATTTAGTATTTAAATCGATTTAAGTAATGTAAAAAAGTTTATTACACACCTAGTTGGAATCAGCAAAATATAAACAACAATAACAAGATATAATTTTAAAAACTAAAAACCGACTACCTTGGTCAGGTGAATAAAAGTAGAGAAACAGATAGTAATATATATATACATATGTATGTACATTAGGGTGTTCGTATATTTTAAAAAGTGATCTGATCTGATTCTCGAATAGTCTAAAAACAAATGTGTACCAGTTTTTAGACCGATTGCAAAATGTTTGGAGTTGGTTTAAAGAGACTGAATTCTTAAAAATAGAGGTTTTTATCAAAGTTCTTTAATTAGTTTGGGTTAAGTTCATTTTCAATTTAATCTTTCGATTAAATTATTTTTATTTTAGACAGAAACTCTGAAGCATTTAAATATTGAACATTTTAAGAAAAATTTGGTTGTACGGAAGGTTGAACTGACATCCGACATTTCGAGACCATGGCAGTCTTCTCCTCACACAGTAAAAATACGCTTTTCGCTCGTTGGTTGTTGCTGCCTTCGCTGGCAGTGTGGTCTAGGTTGAAAACAACTCTAATGAGAAGACTTTGGTGGTCTCAAAATATCTGATATAAGTTCAACCTTCCGTACAACCAAATTTTTCATTGAATGTTCACTATTTACATGCTTTCGAATTTTTATGCAAAATAAAAATAATTTAATCGAAAGATTAAATTGAAAACGAACTTAAGCCAAACTAATTAAATAACTTTTGATAAAAACCATACACAATTCGACTAAATTCATAACTCAATAGAGATTTCTTTACCAGTTTTTCATTTTGCTCAACCAAATGTAACTAGTTGTATCCGCAAAACTGAAACTCAAAATATGTGGCTTTGAAAATGAAAAACACACTCAAGTATGAAAAGTGTCATTAACTGGCTGATATTTTATGTCATAATTGCATTACTGGTGATTCGATTTTTGAGATTTTTAGCATTTTGCAAAAATAAAACTCCACGTAATATGAGAAAAAAATAAAAAATTTGCGAAACAATTGTTACATATGGTTGAGCAAAATGAAACAATGCTAAACAATTTTTATTTCTTAAGATTTAAGTCGCCTGGAGCTACCTCTAAACATTTCGCAATCGGTCTTAAAATTTTTACACATTAGCTCTTAGACTATTCAAGTATTTTTAGGGGGAGAAAATTAGAATCGTAGAAATTGGAAAATGTAGGGCAACCCTAATGTATATATATTAGGTTGGACTTCTGATGTATGGAGGTAACTAAGCTTTGGCGGCTTATTGTGACAGTTAGTCTAAAACTGGTATAGTGATAATTTGAGCTGAATCCGAGCCACATTCAGGTCAAAGTTTAAGTATTCCAAAATTCGACCATATACCAACAGTTGATCAGAGAACTCGCTACTATTGCGCTAATTCTTCCGAAAATCGGCGTAGGTGCAGTTTTAAATATTGTAAATTATATCCCAATTTTTTTTGTTGGAAAAATTAGAAGTTTGGTGTCATGTGGGTATGACAAATATTTTTTAAATTTCGTTAAAATAATTTTTCCAAATATTTTAAAATTATTTGTGAAAAGTCGTTAATGAACATACCGTTAACCGCTTCACGGTTTGGGTCTAAATTTATCCAATTGGTGTTGCTGTTGATTATTTCTTGTTCCTTGATCCTGACTATATACATAAAAACTTTGGATTAGAAAAGCAAATGAGTTCTAAATAATCACATTAAAACAAACAATAAGCTATTAAAATCTAGAAAGTTTCATTGTATAAGAAGCGTGTCTATATATGAAATATTTTTTGAAAAATTTTGTGGTGGCTTAAAAAGTAATCGATTTAGAACACAAAACACCAACTATTGAATGTTTGTCTGTATGTATGTCTGTTTGTCTGTCCGAACACGCATCAGGCAAAAATAAAATTTGGTATGACGGTTCTTTACGCTCCTGGTTAGGGTTTGGGATTTCCCAGACTTTGCGCTTCCCGGGAAACGGGAATGAGAAAATCACATTCCCGGGAAAAGTTAATTTTCTAAATTAAATAGATTTATTAAATGAAAAAATGAAAATAAAAATTAATATAAAAGCAATTCCAAAATTTTTTTTTTAAATTTCCAAGTGATTTCAAGCAAATAGAGCTTATAGTTATTACACAGTAGGAGATTCTATAACGACTAATTGACGACTATATCGAAATTAGTTAAACATTTTATTTCAAGGCATCCAAATCATTTTATAAAGAACTTGCCGTAACGTTTCTTATTTTTCAATTTCAGTACGAATTTCCATGACGATTTTTATCGCTAAGTACACGCAAGTTACAGCACTATACTCAGCTGCCCTGAACTTTATATATCCTGCGCCACGGTCTGTCTAAATGTTTTTGATTATTCATTTTACTTATCTTAAAACATCTCCTTCAGGGTTGTAATAATCGACTTATCATAAATTTAACTAGTGTCAACTCCAAGTTTTTGTAGCTTCTGCGGAAAATCAAAGTTCGTTTAATATCGAATTATTTACTTTAGGAAAGGATTAGAGAGCACTGTAATCATCGATACTTATACAAAGCATTCCACTTTGTTCTGTGATAGTGATTAAACGACGGTTATTACTAAATTCATCTTACATGTACTTTTCGAATCAAACAATAATTTTTCTTGGCTTATGAGAATTGGCATGACCTCAATTTCATGCAGTTTTTATGAAATTTCTGTATAAGTTTCAACCGTTCACATTTTTACTTTGTATTAAAAAATTTTATGGACATTTTACTGCCTGTTTATCGATGTCGAAGGAATTCTTTCTTTCTTAAAGTTACATTTGAGACAAGGACAAAGTTTTAGCATTTGTTTTTGTTTCAAATGAAATTGTAAGAATGAAAAATGTCCTTCGACATCGATAAACAGGGTATAATTATTTAAACAGACGATGAAAAACATAGCAACTTTAAAAGAGAACTGAAACAATTTCATCGTGTAAATTTAGTCGTCAGTCAAACGAACTTTTGTAATATTAAAAAAAAATATTGAATTTTTGATACTAAAGAAAAACAGGATTATATTACAAATTTCTTATATGAATCAAAATAAATTTGGCGGTCACTTACGCATTTTATAAATATGTATGTCAAAAAGTCTATATATTTATGAAATAACGTGTACTTTTAATTTCCTGTTTTCCCGGGAAAATCTCAAAAAATTCCCGGGGAATTAAAAGTAGACTATTCCCGGGAATTCCCGCCCGGCACCTCTAATAACACACGTTTACAGTACGTCGCGTTCCGGAGAAATTTAAGGTGTTACCGACTACATATGCTATTCTGATTTTAAATATATAACTTATCAGCACTAATTTTCGCGATATACCGCTATATCAAAAATGACACGACATATGCTAGCATAACTGGATTGCTATAATATAAAAATTGAAAATTCGACAACAAAATTATCTATAGAAAGTGCAAACAGTGTTTCTAAATCTGCTCAGTATTTTCAGAGATATCGTAAATGTTAAACATTTATAAACACATTTAACATCTTTGTTCTTAGGACTTCATAAAAAACAAAAAAAAAAAAAAACAGCAAGCTGGTTTCTTGTTCGGCAGCATATAGCTAAATATATCCCTAGAGAATTAATCCCTTTTTCATTGAAATTGGAGCACAACTTTTGTTTTTATTCTCAAGCTAGTGGGAGAACTGAATTGATAAAATTTTCAATTTCCATACAAAAGTAGCAAACACAAACAAAAAACAAAAAATTGCTGTTGTATGAAAATTAATTTTTTATCAATTCAGTTCTCTCCCATAATTTTTAACATCAACCAAAAAAGACGGATTTTTATCAGTTTGTAGTGTGTGTCTGTGTATCTGTACGCGCCATCGTACAGACCAAACAGATAGACCGATCTTGATTTAGTATTTTTTGTTTGTTTGATTGGTGACTTGATCGAGAGTGTTCTTAGCTATGTTTTAATAAAATTGGTCCAGTCTTTTAGAAGTTATCTCTTCTTTTCTGGCTGTATCCTCTTGAATCTGTGCGTCTGTGACACCGTAGCTCTAACGGATAGACCGGTTTAATTTAGTATTTTTTTTGTTTGAAAGGTGGCTTGAACTGAAATCTTCTAGCCTATGTTTAAAGAATCGGCCCAGCCAATTGGAAGTTATTATAAATTTTCTTCGAGCTTTTAAAATTTTTTATTTGATGCAATTTTCAAATCTGTCGAAATATTGATAATCGTTTTACGCCTCAATTTTGCTTGCAGTTTTATCCCGTAATTCTTTTTGGAAAAATGGACGAGCGATTTTGCCACCCGATATATTGATTATCGAATAACTCATAGACTGATTTTGAAAATATTTTTTTTAATTTGAAAGTGTTCGCTTGCAGTTTGGTTCCATAGAAATTTAATTGGAAATTAGGTCGAAGTATTTGTAATCTGTCCGATTGGATCTTTGCATTGAGGTCAGTTTTTTTCACAGAATTACTTCATTATCTCCTTGAAGTATCTTCTTATGTAATAACAACCAACATGTTTATATATTTTTAGGCTGAACCCACACCAACATAAGACAAAAGTGTTTTTTGACTAAAGGCTCATTTAAAGGCACATTTAGCCGGCCGTAACGTTGATCTAGTTGCATGTACTGATCGTTTCTGTCACATTGAAAAGCTATGAGACAGAAACGATCAGCACATGCAACTACATCAACGTTACGGTCGGCTAAATGAGCCTTAATCCCTTTTTCCTTTTAAAAATAATGAAATGAGCCTTAAGGCTCAATTAGCCGACCGTAATGTTGATGTAGTTGAATGTGCTGATCGTTTCTGTCTCATAGCTTTTCAATGTGACAGAAACGGTCAGCACATGCAACTACATCAATGTTACGGTCGTCTAAATGAGCCTTAATACGACAACAGTACATTAGTTCTTATGAGACAACCCACACCAAACAAAACAACCGTATTACTGTCCTTTGACTTACTGCGCAAAAACATTGGTTGCAGAAAATACAAGTGCTTTAATACAACATACCCACACAGAGTAAGACAAAACAGATTGAAACAAATCGCGTTGCACACAATTGCGTGCTCTCTTATGTTGTAACCCACACCAATTAAGACAAGTCAAAAAAAACGAAAATATACAAAGAACTAAGTTGCATTGCTGTCTGATTACCGTTTGTCTTTTAAGACAAAAAACTTGATAAGACGTATTTTTTTTTGGTGTGGGTTAGCATCAAACAAGTGTATTTGACTTGAAAGACAAAAATGATTTGTCTTTTCTTGCTGTGGGTTCAGCCTTAAGGCTGATTTAGCCGACCGTAAATGTAGAAAACGTTGATGTAGTTGCTTGTGCTGATCGTGTCTGTCACATTGAAAGGCTATGAGACAGAAACGATCAGCACATGCAACTACATCAACGTTTTCTACATTTATGCTCGGCTAAATCAGCCTTTACTTAGGTGGTGCATAGCTGGCCTTCGACCGGGATTAAGGGCTTTCTTTCTCCTCTCGGTATATCGGGAATTAATCCCTTTTTTCCTTTGAAAAATAAAAATTGTTGTGAAAAATAAAAATGGAAAGTACAACGTTTTAACTTATAAAGCCTTTTTATTTGAACTTTTCATGAAAAATAGAAATTTAAAACCATTCTGATACATAAGGAGCTCAATATATCAGTTAATATTGATTGCAAGAGCGTTATGAATTGTCCAAATATGTTGTGACATATGTATTATCCTTATACTTTTAGAGTTCCGTACACCAAAACTGTAAAGCACCCTGTTGTTTTCGCTACGTTGTCAGTCCGTCCGTCTGTCTCTCTGTCTGCCACAAGCTGTTTTCTCGAGAACCATAAGTGCTACGGACCTGAAATGTTCACATAACATGTAAAACTTAGCCGCTATAACAACAAATATATGACAGCGAGCAAGGAAACATGTTGAAATACCAATGTTATGTACAGACATTTATATATAGACATTTAAATTTTCAAAGTTAGTGCTAATTGGTGTAGTCTGTACAATATACTACACCAATTAACACTAATATATAAAACAATAAAAAATAAAGGGTATTCTATAAGTTAATGTCATTAAGACTATGTACTTTAGACAATTTGCTGAATTTTGGAATCTGTAAAGTGCAAACTCTTTTAAATTTAAGAAATGCCTAAGCTAAAAAGTTCAATAATTAAAAAAAATTAAAAACGATAAACCGCCAAAATAACAAAACGCTTAAGGAAAAAAGCACAAAAAGTAAAAAAATCCATAAAAAGCAAAAAAATCACAAGAGCTAAAAACATTGCAAAAAAACTAAAGAAAAAACGACAAAAACAGTAAAAAGTCGTCAAAACGAAAAAACCACCAAAACCTAAACGAACCACAAAAACTAAATTATCGTTAAAAAACGAAAAAATCGGGAAAAAATGGAAAAAATCACTAAAACGAAGGAAGCGCCAAAACAAAAAATTCGCAAAAAATCTAAAAAATTGCCAAAAACGCTAAAAAGTGCCAAAACAAAAAAAAAAAAAACAAAAATCGCTAAAACAAACAAAAATCACCAATAAGCGAAAAAAAGTCAAAACTAAAATAAATCACTAAAACTAAAAATATCGTCAAAAAGCGAAAAAACGTTAAAACAAAAAAAAAACTCCAAATCTAAAAAATCGCCAAAACTAAAAAATTCGGCAAAAAAAAACAAGAAAAAATATAGCCAAAAACGAAAATTCGTCAAAAAAATAGACAAAAAAGCACCAAAATAAAAAAAATCGCTAAAAACGAAAAAGAACTTAAAAAAAACTAAAAAGAAACGGAAAAGCAAAACAAAAAAATTTATAAAATGAAAAAAGTGCAAAAACGAAAAGGTATATACTATGTATGTGTATCCGCCTTCGTGCGTGAGAAAAAGTCGCACTTTACTGAAGTTATTTTATTTAATATAAACATTTTTTTTGGTAAAACGTTAGATTCTTAAGAAAAAAAAAATTAGGATCTATTTAAAGAGGAGACTCTGAAATTGAATATTTTCATGTTTGAAGCGAAATTATCAACTAGTGCGTAAGTTGATGATTACATTTATTCTACATTTATTTTGTCCAAATGTAGCGAAGTCGAGCTGTTTTAGGGTTAATTTTATCATAGTTTATTAATTATTTAAATTCATCTATAGAATATACACATATTAATTTCATTATTATTATTTTTTTAATTTGTATTTGCAGGAACCTAAAGCCAAACAAGTATGTATTCAATTTCATTCATTTTATATTATTTTTTCGTATTTAATTTTAATCCTGTAGCGAATATAGAATGTCCTATATAAATATATGAACACATAAGCTATTTCATGTAAACATATATACCCAGTGAACATTTTTAGCCTTCATGTCTGATGTCACACAGGGGTTCCCATTGGAAGAAAGGGTAATAAATATGTATCTTTGAAATTTGCATCCGATTACAAAACGATGTATGTAAAATTCATAGCAGAAGACCTACGGTTGTATGTAAAAAAATATTTTACTTTAGCCTTAAAGTTCATATTAGTTACCAAGCACTTTAAGGCTAACATAACTTTGTTAGGAAATTACATGCAAAAGACAACTTTCATTATTTTGTGATTTAATAATCAATACTGGTAACACCACCGTGTTCAACAACCACTTCATAGTTTATGATGTACAAAAACTAATACAAATTTCATTCGAGTAGCCAAATAACTTTTTATATTACTAAATAACTTTTTATTACTTTAAAGTAAAACAACTTAATCAAAAAATATGGGCTTCTGACATTGCAGTAAAGCATATAAATATTTCTATGAAGTAAAAGTAAAAAATATGATGAACATAGAAGAACTAACACAATTTCTTTTATTCGAATGAAATTTTAACGATATAGTCAGCGGGAATTTTTTTCGATTTTTCAATTTAAAAAAAAATGTAAGAATGTGTTTTTCCAATTTTTTTCCAAAAGTTGTAGACGTTATGTACTATCATGCGCCCACAATTTTTGCACAAAAAATGGGAAATTCGCATTTTCTTAACGTTTTTTTAAATTCAAAATTCGTAAAAATATGACCGTTCACTATATCGTTAAATATCTTTAAAAAAGTGTTGCTTTGTCTCTTAATAAGCTTTAAAACAAATTTGAATTCATTAGAATCGGATCATTTTTTGTAAAAGTTATGAGTCCAATCATTATTATACCGAGATAGTCAACTTTGACACACTCTAACCCTTCGGGCGTTTCAACAGGGTGTTCCAAGTTTAATCATAAGTTCAATGAACTTCAATGCACACTAAGTTTGACGATTAATGAATATCTTTTAAACGGTTAATTTAATCGACTAATCATGTAGATCATTTTTGTAGAGCAGTAAATTTCCTATAAAATTATTATTTGCGCGTATCATAATAATTTTTTGTTAACGAGTTATAAAATTCATAAAAAAAGAAGTCTGCCTGAAAATAGTCAATCTTCAACGTTTAATAACTTTTAAGCGGTGAGTTTTACAAAAAATTGTCCGAAACCTTTTTTGTAGAGAATTCCTGCAAGGCGGAGACCTTCCTATTAAAACTAAGAGCTCATACTTGAAGAGAATTTTTTGAGATGTCTACACCAACCCATTTTTCAGAGTATAAAGTGAAAAAAAATTTTTTAGGGCACCCTAATGTTCGTATCATACTAGTCTGCACATTATCCGAAGACAATTTAATTTCGTGCAATACATTTACCAAAATAGTCTGCACATTTGCTAAACTACGACTTAAGAATTTTAGCAGTCACTTTTGCACATTCATAGATTTTGGTTTTCGTAATAATTCTCATATATGTCTTGAGAGTATGTGCACAAATATTTAGGGTTTTCAACTTATAAAATATGAGTAAATGTTTTCTGATGAGCTGCCATAAGCTGCAGAGCAATGCATGTGGAATTTTAAACAACATTTCTGATAAAATTCTAATTTTAGCTCCGACTTTTCTCCGATACTAATACAACAAAATTTAAAAGTATCAGATAACTCTAAACATTTTCTGATGTTCTGTCAGACATTTTTCCGACATCTCAAGAAATCCTTTAGAATTTCCCTTAGACATTTTGAAATAATTTTTAGATATTGCTCAGACAAGGAGATCCGGTTTCTTGTTAATGACTCATATGATTTTCGATATGTTTTCTGACCGACTTCGAATACGAATTCGGCATCATGTGCAGACTAGGGATGTAACGATACGCCATTTTGCCGATCCGATACCGATACCGATATTTAAAAATAAATATCGCCGATACCGATACGAATATTGAAATTGAGTTCAAGTTTAGATTAACAAAACTCAAGTGGAATTTTTTATTATACAAAATTACATTATAAGAGAGAATATTTAAAATTGATAAAACATTGGAAGTAATTTTTAAGGAGCTACATTTTCTTTGCTTCCAAAAAACCTATATTAAAAATATGCAGATAATTAGTAGAAAAGCAAAAAAAAATGTTTAATTCCTTTATAATTTTAAAACATACTCGCCATGCTTCTTAAAAAATCGATATTTTTAAAGGACATTTATCAACTAATATTCTTCTAAATAACTTAATAGCTTAATTATTAAAAGACTTCTAAGTTTATATTTATTCACTTAAATTTACATGAAAATACAATTCTGAGTTTAAAATTGTGAAAATGGGTAATTTTTTTTATCCTTTTTCCTTGAGGAAAAATCATTATAGGATACCGAAAAAGAAATTTGTCCTAGCATCGCTTCCAATTCGGTAATCGAAAAACAGAACTTCTTTCAATGGCAAGTATATTGTAAAACTAATTAGAAATTATCCAAATTGCAATATTTCCAGATCGCGAATTCTACATTTTCATGACTTCTTTGGAGTATCTTTTATTTTGCTGGAATAAGATTTAAAAATCAACGACTTGAATTTGAATTCATGATAAAATTAACAAAAAATAAATAATATTTTTTACAAAATAACAGCATAAAATATTATTAATTTTTAAAATTGATATTAATAAGATTTAAAAAATAACGAAGTTTAATTCATGGTAAAATCGAAGAAAAATAAATTATTTGTTAAAAAAACTTTGAAAATTTTTTTAAAAGTATCCTATCGACAGTAAAATATCGCCGATACCGATGTATCGGAAAATCTGAAGTATCGCCGATATATCGGTATCGGTATCGGTATTCGTTACATCCCTAGTGCAGACTTCCTGTCCGACTTCGACCCGAAATCGGAAAAAATGTTTGCTGGGTACATCCATATGTACATTTCTATGTGTGAGTGAGTATGTCTGTACAAACTTATGTATGCACATATTTTTTATTTTATTATTAAAAGTGAAAAAACGGGCATAACAAGCAAACCAATTAAAACATGATATTTCATGGTAGAGAAAAACAAAAAAGAAGACAAAAAATGCTGAAAAATATACCAAAATATTGTTGAAGGCAGGTGGTTTCCAATGTGTTTTTTCTGTTGTGTGTGTTGAGAGTATTTTTTATTTTGTTACCAGTACAACTCTACGGATTCACAAGAAAACTTGAAGTTTCATATAGAGAACAAAACCAAAAACAAGCGAATGCAAAAAATGTTCTTGCATAAAAAGTTCATTAAACTTTGCTGCATGCAATAACACTCACACACTCAAACCAACTTTTTCACCACTACCCTACAAACAAATGGCAGATATCCCCTAAGGCAACAGTTTAGCAGTATCCCCAAATTATCATCTAGAAGAAAATAATCAAAGTAATATTAACAGAAAAAATATTTAAATTAATACATTTTAATTGAAGTTGTGTGTATTTAATCGAACTATATGGGTTTTATCCAAAGAAATTTATTATTCAGGCTTAAGTTCGTTCAATTTAATTTTTACAATTAAATAATTTTTTATTGAGAAATAATTTTTCAAAGCATGTGGCAATTGAAAAGTATTTGGTATTTGTACTTTTCAATTGCCACATGCTTTGAAAAATTATTTCTCAATAAAAAATGATTTAATTGTAAAAATTAAATTGAACGAACTTAAGCCTGAATAATAAATTTCTTTGGTTAATACATTTTCTTAAAAAAAACATATGTATACATAATAACATTAAATTACAAATTGCTTGGCCGATTTTTTTTTTAAATTAAGTTTAGAAGATTTTAGATCAAGTCAACTTTCAAACAAAATAAACTAAATCAGTATCCATGTAGCCGCTTGGGAGATATGGTGCCACAGACACACAGATTCAAGAGGATACCGCTATCGATTAAAGTCACCTTTCAAACACAAAAAACTTAATCCAAATTGGTCCAGCCGTTTAGGCTCTACGGGACACACATATAAACAGACACACAAATACACAGTACAAACTTATAACAACCCTATTTTTTGGTTGGGGATTAAAAAAGGCGTAATCTCCACGAAAAATAATTTTAAAAATGCTAAATCTTCTGTTTATCTTCCTAATGGTATTTTGGCGATATCTTCTTAAATTCTTATAAGTGGTTATATAGCGATATTGCTAGTTTATCACCTAAAAGAATCGCTTTCGTATTGCTCAGGAGTATTGTCATCGAGACACGCGCCTTCCTGAAGTATCTTGCGCAATAAGAAGTCGATTGTTGCCGCAATATATTTTTCATCCAGGCAATACGTTTGGCAATACATATGGTGTATTGCTGTGTTTGCTGGGCTATATAAATTCATATTGAGTACATACATACATATGTATATTGTTAGTAAACAACATGATGAAATTAAAAGGATATATTCAATGAAGGTTAGTTTTCATCAAAATGATAATATGTATACACCAAGTATGTATTAAGTAAAATTAATTATGATTTATGATGCCTATACATTTATTGTCATACTTGCCAGGATATATTGGTAGGTATGAAATCATAAAGTTTTACCGCCAATTTTGTGAAAAGAATTGTTTCGGAATCGTCAAAAAACGTCTGTGGTTAATTATATTATAACACAATACGACTGATCGGTATCAAGTCTTTGACATTAAGTATTATGGTACATATTATTATAAGTATTAAGTCAAAAACTATAGGTTTTCGTAATGTTAAATCAAAATGATTTAGGTAATTTGCATTTTATTATGTATTTTTCTGACTTACATATTGCCTAAAGGTAGGGTTGACATCCGTCCTCTTTTCCCAGGACACTGTCCTTTTTTTAGGCCGTCCGGGGTAGTCCTAATTCTTTTTTAGCAAGTGTCCGGGGCTGTCCTACTTTTTACAACGCTCTTCAGATATTTTTTATTAAACTAAATTTATTCGATGAATTCATGAGTATTTTTCCTTTTCTCTTTCAAAATTGCTACGTATTTCATCGTTTGTTTATTCGTTTGAATTTCCATTCAACTTTTTTGACAATTATTCAATACGAAATTGCCAACGACTGATATGTATACAAAAATTTTAATAAATTGAAGTCATGCCATTTTTTCTACCCCGTTTGTTTCTTTACTCCTCGCGCCCAGGGTTCCCAGTTTTATTTTACACCAATTTTAAAGTTTTCATACCAAAAAATCTCTAAGAATTGAATCATTTGTATAGATCGACTGTGCTTTGTACTTTTAAAAACATATGAAGAAAAAATAGTAATTTGAAACATTTGGGCATTCGACAGAATCTTTTTTTAAACAAAAGTTTTTTGCAAGAAAACTTTCTCTATTAAAAATTATTTGCTTGTTTTCCATTTTATAAAAAATATGTAGATATTTGGTAAAAGTGTTTAATTAAGTCTGATCAATTATGTCATAATAAATACCTATAGCGGGAACGGTTGCACTTTTTTGTAACGTTTTTCATATACACAGAAAAAAATAGACAAGAATTATATTCAATAAAACCATGTTATTAAAAAAAATATGAATTTCAATAACATTTGTCTTTAACATAATAAAATATTTCGTTGTAAATATTTCTTTTCCATGCCGGTTATTTCTTTTCTTTTTATACATAAGTACTTAAAACAAGTTGTATCCCATAAAAAAATATATGGGATATGGCTCAGCTATAGAGTGTATGCTTTACGTCCGGAAAGCCCGGGTTCGTATTCCAGCCATGTCAAAATTTTTTAATTTATATATATATTTTTATTTTGAAATAATTTTGTTATCAATATAGGGGAATTCTTTATCACAGGAAATTTGAAAAAAAAAATTATTGAATACCGGGATTTTTGTTATCAAAAACGAAACTTATTTTTTTCTGTGTATAGAGGTTGACGCTTATTGTAATATGTGATAGTCCGGATGAAAAGGGTCCTTCTCTTCCCATCAAGAATTTTCAGTAGAATCAATAATAGCTGCTTCTTTAAATTTTGTCGCTTTTGACATTATGGTTGATATCACTGCTCAGAAATGTTCCTCTACTTTCCAAGGGGAATTATCCCTATACTCACCTCCGAAATGGCTTAAAAAGAGATTTTTTCCAACCTTAAAGGCCGGGGCACATAGAATCCGTCGTACGTTATACGTCGCCTTTTTCAACTGACAACTAAGTTGAAATACATGTTTTCTTATCAGCTTAGTCACATTCTCTACGTTTCCGTCAACGCAATGTACTAAAGTTGGCCAACTTTTAACTTTTAACGTACATCGAGTACTTTGACAGCTATCAGTTGGTTGTTTTTTGCTTTGTTTCGATTTAGTTTTTTCTGCTGTTTGGCACCAAAAATTAGATAAAACAATAAAAACAAATAAAATAAATAAGTAAAATAAAATTTAGTTGCAGAAACATGTGAAGAAAAAACAGTTGTTTCAATATCTGTCACAAAGTACTCATTGTGTCAATCTCCTCCGTCGTTACGTTAATGTCAGTTGAAAAACACGACGTATAACGTACGATGGATTCTATGTACCACGGCCTTTAACTTCTTTTTCCACTATATTGTTAAACTTTAAAGCTCATTTACACAAACCTCTAATTTTACATTTATAATATTCAAAAATTCATATCCCGGCAAAATTTTGGAATTTCGCTGTAAAAAACGGTATTTTCCTAGTTTTAGGAAATGTAGCTAGCTCAATTTCAGAATCCGGAAGATAAGCAATATAGTATATATCAATAAGATTCTTAACTCGAATTTTAACTCCAAACTACAGAATTAGATCTCCAGTTTGGGGACAAGTCCCCTTAACTGGAAACGCTGCTCTTACCAATAAAACGAAATTTCATGGAATTAATTACATGAAATGTTTCATCGTGTTAATTCAGTCTTACATCGACATTTTTGCATATTTGGAAGCGCTGTTGTATTGCTATTATTATTTCATATGACATGGCATCACTTATTTGATTGCCAAACACTTTTGGTTAAACTACTTTATTTATAATAGTTCTGGCAAAAAAAAAACCGACTTCAGTACGAAGAGCAATATAGTTGATGGCTTTCATTTAAACAATTTTGAAAATCGGTATGCAAATGGAGGAATTGTGCTCTAATAAATATTTTAGGCGGAGGCGTGGAAGACGCTCCACCGATTTTCGTAGAAAAATTATGGTACCAACCTGCAAGGGGGGTCTGCAACAAATTTCTCAACTGATTTTCGTAAAAAACTATGCAACAAAACTGTAGTCAAACACTTTCAAATAAAAAAACAATTTTGAAAATCGGTTCACAAATGACAAAGTTATGCATGGGGGGGGGGAGTAAGTTTTCTCCTCACATTTTCGAAAATAATTGTCAGCGAGCCCTTCGAAACAACACAAGGATTTTGAAAATCGGTTTACAAATGGCAGTTAAGGATTTGGAGGGGCGGAGGGGAAAGCAGAAAAGAATTATTGGGCCAAACTGCTAGCAAACCCTTTTAAACAAAAAAGGAATTTTGAAAATCGGTTAAAAAATAACAGAGTTTGGATTTGGGGGGCAAAAATTTCACCCTCAGATTTTCGACAAAAAATTTTGGGTCCAATTTTTGTCAAACCCTTTCAAATAAAACAAGAATTATGAAAATCAGTTCACAAATGAAAGACTTATGTATGGGGGGAGCAAATACCCCCTTCCGATTTTCGAAAAAAAATTATGGGACCAAATCGGTTCACAAATGACAGAGTTATGCGTGTACAAACATAAAAAAGTAAAAAAAGGAACATGCACACGAATTGATAACCTCCTTCTTTTTTGAAGTCGGTTAAAAATATTGTCCTCTTTTTTTGGCCTAATGTCCTTGTTTTTGTGGCTGACGTCCTCTTTTTCTCGAAACGGAAATTGCAGCCCTATGCATGGTACACATGTATGTATTTAAAATGCTTAAAAATTAAATTATTAACTGCGTTGCTGTCAAATGTTCAATGAGCAGTACAATGTTCCATACAAAAAGTTAGCGGATTAATTTAGCGGCTTGTTTTTAGCAGTGAGCTGTTTTTTGCTGTATTTAGAGTGCTATGTCGCGGTATTTGCCTTAATAGTTTTGGTTGTACGGTCAATATTGCACGTAACCCACTTAGCATTTGAAGATCGTTTTAGCAGAAATCACCAAAGTGATTCTTTTAAGACTGCCTTAGATGATCAAAAAGTGATTAATCGAAAATATCTCCCACAAATGCAAAAAAAAGGTACTTGTGCCCAATCATAAATTGATCGTGCAGATGACCGAAATGTGACTGTAATTTTTTTTACTCGAAAATGGGTCGTAACTGATTAGAAATACGTGTCCCAAATACGGGTACCATTTTCTCCCGAGAGAAAAGTTATATTCGACTCGAACACGAGCGCACAAATTTATTTTTCATCGCGCAGAGTCGAAAATGATTCGAATTTGATCAATCCATATATTATATAAAAATGAGGTGTATGTTTGTTTGTTTGCAGATTTTTGTTACGCAATCACGCCTAAACGGCAAACGATTTAAATGGAATTTACTACACAGATAAATATTTGGCACAAAATTAATATAGGCTATATTTGTTTCCCGGATTTTGGACCGGCAGGGGAGAAAATGAGTCAAAACCTCCGCCTACGCATAACTCTGTTATTTGCCAACCGATTTTCAAAATTCGTTATTGGTTTGAAAGGGTTTACTTGCAGTTAGGTCTTAAATTTTTTTTCAAAATCGGTGGGGATATTTAATATTAAATTGCATGAAAATAGTATTGCACAATCAAAATTTATTGAGTATAAATACCCAAAGGGGAGTTATATTCAGAAAGAATTAAGCATGATTAATATTCAAAAGAACTAGGGAAAAATTAACATCAATTTAATTTTCAACATACGCAGAAAAACATAGCAACGCTACTTTCGGAAGCTGATACACTTCCATCATCAGTACTCATGTGTATTTCTGCTCATCACCTCATGTGAGATAGCTCAAGAATGCTAGTGCTTTCGTTTGATCCACTATATTAATTTTTTCGTATCCAGCACACCCTAACCTAATTACCCTAAAAAAATGCATTCGAAAATTTTAACTTTCCAATATGTTTCATCATGATATAAATTCATCAACGTCGATGTATTGATGTGAATGAAAAATTTACTATTTCTCTGCCGGCGTTTTATTAGGTGTTATGATGAAAATTCATCAGGTGTGGACACTAAGTAAAGCAGTGTTGTCAATGATTTTGAAGCAATTCATTAAAGTTTCTTGCTTTTCTTGGTTTTATAACTCCAAAAAGATTGGTCATATGTAAAAAACTTATTACAAACATTTTTGGAGGATATTGTGTCAGCTTTAACTATTTTATGAAGAAATTTGTGATTAAAGCTATAGTTTCAGACCTATGAGCAAGAAACTTAAAAATATTTCCTAGCTCGCCCGGCAATCATAGGACTCTTTAGTTTTTTTAAATACCAAGAACCAGTTGTGTCTATTTTCAAAACTCCGGGAATTACTTCCTTCGCTTTGTATAATTTAACTTACCTAAACTTACTTTTAAAAATTTTTTCCTTCTCCTGTAAAGTTTAAAAGTTGTAGTTATGTACATACATAATTTTCTCGTTTTAAGCGTGGAACACATTTCTTAAGGAAATTCACATTCCCATAAGAACTGTATAAAAAAACTTACGAAAATTCACTTTGGTAAATTCCTTAAAGAAATTTCCGTTTGCTAGTACGGAGTTCCAAAAGAAAAGTACACGGAATTTTCGCATTTATTGTCTATTACAGGGATGTTACAACTAGGACCCTACGGTAAATGGAACTGCCACAAAACAAGCCACGTGAGCGGTCCCCAGGTGGTAGGGAACAGTCCGAGTTCTAACACTTCCTATGAAGCGGATCAGCCAATTTTACATGGGGATGTCCTAGGATGGGGTTAATTGATACTTTGTATGCACCTTGTCTCTGAAGTATCTTATTGAGTCCTAATCGGTGTTGAATAATAAAGATTATATATAAATATTATTCCAAAATTCAGCTGTATTTATCGATTATTTTATTTTTTTATTGTTACAAATCCAAGTAGGAATTTTTATTTTATTTTTAAGCGGTGTCTTCGATAGGACTCGAACCTCCGGCATGAGGGGCTAGTACTCTACCCACTATACCACATGGGGACTTATATTTCAATGTTGTAAATACGAGTTAAGCTGAGGTTAATATATGAATATAGTTACGGAACAGGTTCCTGAGTGGTATGGTAGTCTCATTGAAGGGAAACAATTAATATTATATAGATACTATGTGATAGGATATAGAACCAGGTGAATAGAATTTGTTCATTGCAGTTTACTGCAATACTAGCCGGAGTACCGACTAAATTGACTGAAAATGGTTAATATGTAACCATTTACACAATAAGTCGTTTTTTCACCATTCACTACTCCTTATTTTTGGTACCAGTCTTATTTTCTCAAGTTATAGGACGAGTACTTTTGGATCATTTGTCACCAAATTTTCCGCAGGGTATCTAAAGACTTTTTTCCGTGAACTGAAAGAAAAATTAATGTCCATACAATTGTTTGGTCACGGAACTTTCGACATTTTCTATTTTCGTAAGTTGTAATTAATTTCTAGTGTTTTTGTGTGTTTTAAATTAAAAAATAAAGGAATTTGTGTGTATGCAAACATTTTTCTCTACAGATGGCTACACCATTATTTTTCCGTGTAGAAATAAAAGTACATTTCCAAATGTGAATTTCCGTAAGCAGTCCGTAACACGCTTTATATACAGCCCAATCATGAATATTCCCTAGGAACTTCTTTCCTACGGAAAACACTTTTCTCGAGAATATATTCCACTAATCACAAACTCTGTGGGAATAAAAATATGATACAGTGGCATCATTGAATATCAATTTCGGCTGTTTTGCTTGTAGAAATTTATTTACCCTACGTCTTCACGAGCCATCGACTTGAACATGACATGAACATGACGCCGGCAGAGCAACTGTAAAAAATTTATCAAGGTGGATTTATACAGGTGATATTATAAACACAGCTGTTCTACTTTTTTTCCGCTAATTAGATGCTCGTATGTCAAAATTTTTATACGTTGACATAGGGGCTGAGATGACATATGTTATTGTAATGTTGTAGTTGTTTTAGAATCAACACCACCTGATAAAATTAATTCACCTTGAAATTCATCAACTTATTTGTTGTGGTGAATACGTGCGATGTCCATGTTCTGCCTGGTCAATGTATTTTGTGGTAGTGAAATTGGGATGGATTATTAACAAATTTTGTTCTGTCTCTTTGCTTTCTACTGAAAAAGGTTGTTGACGGTGAATCTCATGGCGAACATTAGTGCTCAGCCATATGTTCAGGCATCGATGTCAGAGCATGGACGAAACATGGACATGAGCGGTCTATATTAGCCAAATCCGATGTCCGACATGATGCTCATACCAGGTTCATAGTTAATGTAGACTTCCAGTTATTCAGTGTTTTTGTGTGCAAAAATAAATAAAATTATGAAATTTTTATTATATCGGCTTTTTAGTTCAATATTGGAATTAATGTAAATTCAAATTATTTTTATTAATAGTGGAGTATTGGAATATTCAAATCAGATTAGCAGAACGGATCAGTACTACTGATTTCGACAGGCCGCTATACCGTCTCAAGGTGGATGCTTTTTACAAGGAAACATCAGCTATTTAACTAATTTTTGCCTGCGAATAGAATACAATACGTTTTTCATGCAAATTCTTGCATTAATTTTTATTGCGACTCAAATTAGTTTTGCCGAAATTTCCTTATCTGATCAATAATGCAACATTCACAAAATCTTATTATATTTTGTTGTCGCTATTGATGGGCATTTTATCAATACCTACCATCAAAGCTGTTTGTGCGTTAGTTTTTTATGCATGATCTGTCTGTTTCAGTTATTTTTCCTGTATTTCAGTTCCAGATCGTCAAAATATCAAAAGATCGAAAAATAAATGTTAAATTTAATGTTTAAATAATAGCAATATTGTTATTTAAACGTAAAAGTTTTATCTGTTTGTATATTGTTGTCGAACAATAACTTTTATTATTGGCATAAAGTAGGTGCTACAGCTGAACAGCAGACTCGTTGTTTATTTATTAACAACAGAAAAATTATTGTCGCTAGTTAACCGACAGCAGTAACAACTATTGTTATAATTGAATAGAAAATAGCACTGCTGAACTAACAAAAGCAGATTAGTCTTAAGTAGCTTATTATATTAAATATACTCTAAAATTTTTCCTTGTCTAAAATGACATCGCTTTTGTAGTTATTTTATTAAAGAAAAAACTTTTCAAATTAAACATATTTAGTCCAAGTGGAAAAAATTTAACATAAAGTATAATACGGCTATGGCTGAATGGTAGATACGTCAGACTATCAGTTAGGAGGCCGCGGTTCAAACCTGCACGCAGCCAATCGCTTTTTTAGTAAAAACATTTTGTTCAAAAATAATGCGTGTGTAATTTTAGGTCGATAATAATTTGTAAAGTGTTGCCGACTATTATCGACCTAATTTTGTGTAGTGTAGTTGTATAGTGTAGTAAAACTAAATTTACGCTATGAAAGATTTTGTAAAATTTTCTTCATGAATTTTGTTTATTGGCTTATTACAAGTTGTAAATAACCTTGACAAGAACCATGTGAAATATCATTTCGTACCTCTTTTTTAATTCAACTTCCTTTCCTGTCCATACTATTGGCAAATAAAAAATGTTTCGTGCAACAAATTTCATGAAATATTTGATCGTGTAAATTTATTCGTCTTTTGATGTGTATAGATGAGCCAGTTTCTCAAGCTAGACTATCGCTTTGAATACTTTAGGTACATAGCTTGTTTCTAGTTTTAAAAGATCGTTTAATTGATAATAACTGGCCGAATCTGGTAACCATGCTCGTATTATATTTGTGTTGTTTTTAAAGAACTTTTAATTCAAGCAAAGCATTATTGTAAATTAAATAATAAACTACAATATTTAGGTAAATGAAATAAATATGAAAAGCTCTGCACATTGTGGACAATTGTGGACATGAATTGTGTGTGAACGAAATGTATGTATATTTTTAGTAAAAAAAAACTTTTTACATCCATTGACTGAAAGTTTGTTGTTGGTGTTACACAGCTTCCGATGATGGTTTGTTTAGTTTTATGTGTTTTATACAGTGATATTATGTTGTTATGAATGATTATAGAATTCATTTAGACAAGCAGTAGTTTATAAATGTCAGTTACTTTATTCAAAAAAATTATATGTATATTAAAACTGACTTGCTGTTTCTATATGTGACACACACAATACACTTCAACCTAAATTTAAAGGGTTTTATACCAAGGGCCTGCCAAAGTGCAGTATGAAGCGGGCTTGCTATTTTGCCGGCGAATGTTAAATTTGTTGGCCATTATTCAGTCACTTAAGCGAAAGCCCCCATACCAATTTGAACGATTGAGCTAGAGCTCTATACCTCATGAATAAACTACATATTTCAATTGAACTATGTGAAACGCCCAAAAAGGCAAAAAAGTTTATGAGAATTTAAGTCGTAACTACTTATATTTTCACTCGATAACTACTTATTTTTGTTTGAGACGTTAAACAAGTAAAGGTTCGAATTATTTCCTTTCATCCAAAGAAATGGTTTAATACATATGAGGCTTAGTTAAGTTCTTCTTATATACAAATTACTTTCGAAAAAAGAACACAAGAATTTTCGTTATTTCTAAAGTTAAATTTTTTTATATAAATACAACGAAAAGTCTAAAAAATAGAATACTCTATTTATTATTTGGGCTACCATAGAAAACTCATAATTTAAAAAGACAGTAATAAAAGTTATATCAATTTCAAATAATAATTCGTACCAAACTGCGGCTTTCTTCGGAGATATAGTAACAGCTTATAATAAAAAACACTTATTATCGGCCATGTCACAGAGTTCAATTCCGTTCGGAACTCAACCTAACCCATTTTTGTAGCAGCTGGTGTCTAAAAAAACTAAAATACGCAAATTTGTCAGGTGTGTCCAGACTGTTAGCGACGATACTATGCTGTGGTATGCTCCAGCTAGGGCTTGACATATTAGGGTGGATTGAATTCCGTTTCCGAACGGAATTGAACTCTGTGACATGCCCGTATAAATAAATCAACCATTTCGAAACCGATAATCCTAAAAGTATAAAATTTCACATGGGTATAGGAGGGGAGTGTTCCTATTTAACTTCTTTAGGTGAACTTACCATATGCTCAAGGCCGGAACTATCTACTTCCAAAAAGGGCTGTATATAGCTTGTCAAAGAATTTGTTTACATTTAAAAAACGTCTTTGACATATTTTTCGTTCTGACACAACTATTTTTTGTAGGGGGATCGAGCCGGGCAAATGTACATAATATGTACATGCACGGATTCATGGGGAACGGATATTTCCCTTCCCCTCCAAAACGAGTAAGATATACCACATTTCTATTGAATTTCTAAAAGAAATAAAATACAAAAAGGAAAACAAAAAATAAATAAAATTAAATACAGTTGTGCAATTCAAAGCGAGCTTGCATAATGTTCTATCCCGTATTTTGTATTTAAATACTACCAGATACTTTGAACAGCTTATATCTCTTAACGGTTATTATTTGTTTCATTTTTCCCGAGAAGTTCATTTTAACACGCAGTAATTTACGATGTCTTTTACATCTTTATTTTTCACAAACACATTTAACAATTAAGTTATGAGTTTAGTCGAACTGTATGGGCTTATATCCAAATAAATTTAATTATTTTTGGCTTGAGTTTGGTTTTAATTTAATTTTTCAATTAAATTATACTTTTATTTAGAAAAATGTGAAGCATGTAGACAAAGAAAATTTTCAACTGCGCGGAGGGTTGAACTGACGTTTCGATAGCTCCCGCTAATCTCATCAGAGTTCTTTACCGCTTAGACCACTCGACCAAAGTCGGTGGTTTGCAATCAAGAGTTGAATATCATCTAACTTTAATCAATTAATACTGTCAGTCTTAGAGCTTTATTTCATTTGATAGTTATTGATATTCACTTTTTTTTTGTTAAGCTTCTTTTTATTATTTCTCTATTCTAGTGTGAATTATCATTGATAATTACAAGTACTAGTGTGTGTGAATGTTTGTTTGTTCAGTTTATTTGAACATGTACATCCTTTTTGCTAGGTGCGACAACCAATTTTTAAGTTAACATGTGTTTGTATATGAAAACTAATTTTTGTCGCTTAAAATTATAAGTCAACAATAGCTCAGCGGGTGAACTACTTGTCTTCACAGGTTCATATCACAGCTGCGCCAAAAAAATAACAAAATATAAATAAAATAATAATAAAATAATGTGTATACATTTTTTTTTTAATTTTAATTTGTTTATTTGACTACTCATTTTTCTAGCTTCAAGTAAGGCAAATAGTAACTAGTTAATTACTGTGAAACTGTAAATACATTTGTAACATTTCATTGTATTAATGCGGAACGTTGCATAAAGTTTCATATAAAACACTTTTATGATTTCGTGAAACTCTTTCATTAAAAAAATTCAATAATTACATTATACACATGAAATTAAGTCATTGATTGTAAATCTTGTTAAAGAATACATAACCTGTGTTTTACATCTGACTTGTCACCTTTTTTTGATTCATATGCAATTCTGTATATTTGTAAACATTGATATTTTACAGAATATGTATACACTGATAGAATTTTTTTAAAAAATTCTGTGAATTTCGACATTTATCCAATGAAAAACTTAATTAAAACTCAATATATGAAATAATTTGATTGATCCATTGTAATAATTTCGCTAAGGTATAACATATTTCATTATTTTGGTGAGATTATTTCATCGTTTTAACAAAGTTGTTTCATTATTTTAATGAAACTATTTCATAATTTTAAGGAAATTCTGTTTTAATATTAATGATATACTGTCGCCGATACCGATTCCGATACCGTTACGAATATTGAAATTGAGTTCAAGTTTAGATTAACAAAACTCAGAAAGGCAGTTTTTTTATTATACAAAATTACAGTGTAAGAGAATATTAATACATATTTAAAATTTATATTAACCCGGTATAAAAAATTGGAAGTAGTTTTTAAGGAACTACATTTTCATTGCTTCCAAAGAACCTATATTAAAAATATGGAGATAATTAGTAGAAAAGCAACTAAAAATTTGTAACTCCTTTATAATTTTAAAAAATACTCGCCATGCTTTTTAAAAAATCGATTTATTAAAGGACATTTATATACTAATATTCTTCTAAATAACTTAATAGCTTAATTACACGCTGTTACGAAATGGCATATGTTTTTACTCGTGAAAAACGACTTTATGAGGCTTGTAGGTCTAGCTGAGTAGATCATTTTGCCATTTTAAAAAATTGCAATACACCCTCAAAATTGGAAGTTATCGATAAAAAACGATTTTTTGAGACTTTACGGACAAAAACAATTTTCACTGCGTTGTTTTTGCACCGATTTTCAATTTTTAAACGGTGTCGAATAGAGGAGGACTTAAGCTTTCCGTCCATATTTAAAAGATTTTGTTTTGACTTATATTGATCTTGCCTTAGATGAAGACATTCTGGCCATAAATGTAGCTGCTAAAGCAGTTATTAAAAAAACTCAAATTTCAGAAAAAAATTTTTATACTATAAAAAACGATAGCCCTTGTCGTGTTTGGCGACTTTCGCCTTTGACTACATTTTTGTAATATATTAAAGAATGTAGCGTGGTGTCTTTAATCTAATACAAAAATGCCGTAGTCGCGGGCGAAAATCGCCAAACACGATACAAAGGAATAACTAAAAAAATTAATTTTTTTCTGAAATTTCTACTGTGAGTTTTATGTATATTTTACCGATCTCGATATACAGAAGTTGTAATATAAGTAGCAAAGAAGACAAAATAGCAGAAAAAGCATGATTTTCACGCAAAGACACCAAATATAACAAAAAAACTGGGCGAATTATTTGACCAGACCTATCTACCATATATTTCGACGCGCTGAGTCCGAATCTGTGGTCCGTTAGGCCCATTACCCCTCCAATTTGGAGTAAATTGCGAAAAATAGAAGTATTTCGAGATTTTTAAAAGTTTTTCGCAATTTACTCCAAATTTGAGGGGGAAGGGGCAAAACGTTTTTCTCTGCTACTTACATTACGACTTCAATATCTCGAGATCTCTAAAAGGTACATAAATAATTTTCGAACACGTATTTAGAGTTCACAGAAAAAAAATAAAAATTTTTGGTTATTGTTTTTATAATACAAACATTTTCTTTCTCAATTTATTTTTTTTTACTAATTTTGTCTTTCATTTGAAAATCGATAATTTTCGACCTCCAAAGTGAAAAAAAATATTACCGCTAAACACATCCTTAAAACATGGCCTTTTAATAGGGAGTTAACCGATACTGATATATCGGCGATACTTCAGATTTTCCGATACATCAGTATCGGCGATATTTTACTGTCGGTAGGCGGTACTTTTAAATTTTTTTAGAGTTTTTTTAACAAATTATTTATTTTTTGTTAATTTTACCATGAACTAAATTCATTTCGTTATTTTTTAAATCTTATTTTATATAAATTTTAAAGATTAATAATATTTGCGCTTTTATTTTGTAAGAAATAACTAATTTTTTGTTAATTTTACCATGAATTCAAATTCAATTCGTTGTTTTTTAAGACGACAATTATCTATAAATAAGTTAAAGAAAAGCAAACTGACGACTGATTCGAAGCGAATTTTTAATACTTTAAACAGCTCTCCCAAAAAATGTTAAAAACGACTTAAGCGGTTAAGGCTTGTGGCACAGACATGTCCAAAAAATACCTTAAAAAACATTCTTAAAGTGGTCTTTCACCGTGTAAAAACATAAAACTAGCATTTCTAGCAAAATTTTTTACTCTATTAAATTTCTGATAAAATTCTAAATAAACCCATGGCACAAAGCTTTGAAATATCTTGAGCTGTTAAGTCTTAACAAATTTCTAAACTCAAAACTTTGAAATTTAACAAAAAAAATTTTATTTACCCAAAAAATTGCTTTAGCAATTAAAAAAATACTTTTTTTTAAACTACGGTTTTTTTTAGTTAAATTTCAAAGTTTTGAGCTTAGAACTTTTTTACGACTTAGGAGCTCAAGATATTTCAAAGCTTGTGTCGCGTGTTTATTTAGAGTTTTATCAGCAACAAGCTGATATCAGATGCTTAATAAAAAAGTGACAACCAAAAAACAAACAAAAAAAGTCGAGTAAAAAAATTTAAATTTTAGTTTTGAAGTGAAATATCTCTTAAACTATAACATATACAGTTACATTTTTTATTAATTTTTTGTCTAGGAAAATCCAACGCGCTGAAATTTTTATAAATCGGTTAATATTTACGATTGTTACAAGCCAAATTTCACATTTTGTAGCTCCGCGCCTGGTGCAGCTAAAGACTTCAAGAGACACCACTCTGATATACTGCTGTCTTCTCTACAATCATTTACATTTTTAGACAAATTCTTTTAGTAGTTTAGAAGTCCCATACTTGTTACCACTTTTTTTAAATTAAAACCACTGTGCGCCGCAATAGACATTTGATATCAACGACCAGCCTTTATTAGAAACCCCTTTACATATTCATCTGCAAAATGTTAAATCTGTCAAACAACTATTCAACCAACCATTCATTCAATACAATTTAAAAATAAATAAGATACAAAAAATAACAATAATAAAAATATAAAAAAAGCAAGTACTGATTGTTATGCGTTGCTAAATGATGGTAATTTGTGACATCCTTTACAAAACGAATGTATGAATAAAAACACATTATTTGATTGGAAGTAAAACTGATAAAACATTCTTTGCAACCTATAGTATATTTAGTTAAAAATTAATGAACTATGATCACTCCAGTTACACTGTTGCATATACAATGTTTAAAACTGCATGTCATTTGGTGTCTCGGAAATATGTACTGATAAAACCTTGACTCTGTGAAAATAATCTTCAAGCATTATATGTATAACTAACCTGACCAGACATCCCGCTTTGGGCGGGATTATCCCACTCTTAAGAGCTCAACCCAGCTTAAAATTTCTATCCCGCTTTTTCGAGTTTTACAATTTATAGTTTGATGTAGGAAAACATTTAACAAATGCGAAATATAATGGATTTGTGTCGTTCAGGAACGAGCTAGTTCCATGGAACGATTCCCTAAATGTGACGTTGCGGACCGATCCAAACGTTCTTTTTCCTCGTTCCTCGTTCCGCAATTGCAAACCGTTTTTGTTTCGTTCACTTACTCGTATTTGCGTACACTTTTTTGTATAGAGAATGATTTATTTATTTATGTTTATGATAGATTTTATTATTTTCTAAAATTTATTGCTGTTCTGGGCTATTGTTTTTTTAATACTTTACGAAAACAAAGAATTATTTTATTGTTGTCAGAAAATGAAAAATAAACAATGAAAAATGTTTGTTGACGTTTTTAAGAGCGACAGAGACATTCTCTCGTTCCTCGTTCATTCACTGTTAAAACAAAAAACCCGGAACGATGAACGAAAGGAACGACCTAGTTCCTTTAGTATATCGGATCGGTCGGAACGCGTCCACTAAAGGAACGATTTTGCCCAACTCTAAAATATAAGAAAACTTTGCTTACAATAACAAGCCATACAACACTAAATAATCTTTTACAAGCCAAAAAAGTGATAGGGATAAACTAGTTCACAAAAACAAATGAGCCTTGAAAATTGATTACTGTAAAGTTTGTTTGAGTTCACTGAATACGAATATAAATAAATTCATTCATCCATTCGTTTATTTTTTCCTCAACGTACGTTTTCGATATAATCGCGAAAATGTGCTTTTCCTTAATAAAGAAGATTTTACATTTTTTCGTAAATATATTTCTCTCTTTTCATCCAGTATAACGATTGTATTGATCGGATTAAAACTCATTGCGTTAAAGACATATAAAATTTAAAAAAGTTTATTTAAAACGTGTCTTCAACATTAATTATTTAAAAATTTCTACATTAAGATCAAAATTTAAGGGTCATTTTGTGCCGAATACATGAAGCATGGGTAATAATTGCCGAAAAATAGCAAAGTTACAAGACAATAAGTAAAAAAGCCAATTTTTTGTAATACAAAATAGATTTTTATCGAAAATATTCTTTTGACTACAAACTAAATTTCAGCAATTTTGTATTAAAGATAACTTCAGATTTTTTCATTTAAGGCTCGTTTCCGCATACACCGTAATCATCGACGAAAACGAAATTCCATACATTAAGCGTAGTATGCAGCTCTGAAAGAATTCAGGCTGCCATAAGAAGTATATGTACAAAAACAAACTGAACGTCAGGTTGCTAAATTTCTTAAAGAAATTTCCGTTTACTAGTACGCAGTTCCAAAAGAAAAGTACACGGAATTTTTGCATTTATTGTCTATTACAGGCATGCTATAACAATAAGTGGAGAATTTTTTCCGTCAACTGAAACAAAAATTAGTGTTCAGACAATTGTTTGGTCAGGTAACTTTTGACATTTCTAGTTTTTCTTACATCGAAATTAATTTAGTGTTTTTGTATGTTGTAAATTAAAAAATATATAAATTTGTGTGTATGCAAACAAAACTCTGTATAGAATTCTACACGATTATTTTTCCGTGTAGAAATACATGCAAAACTCCAAACCTGAATTTCAGTGAGAACTGCATACTACGCTTTAGCAATGAAAAATGTTATCCGCAAACGAGCCTTAACTAGCTTATAACGACTTTATGTTTCGTGTGTTCCATCTTAGGTGTAGTATGCAGTTCTGCCTGAATTTCAGACTGCTATAAGAAATATGTGTAAAAAAAACAACGTGAAATTCAGGTTTTAAAAATTTTCAGCCATCTCTCCGTTTGGTAGTACCCAGCTGAAAAGAAAAATCAACACAAATTTTGTCTATTACAGGGATGTTATATCACTTAGTGGATATATTTTTCTGTCCATTGAAACAAAAATTAAAGTTCAGACAATTGTTTGCTCACTGAATTTTCGACATTTCATTCTTGTGTGGTGTTGCGAATAATTTTTTATGTTTTGCAAGTTAAAATTAATAAATTTAAGTTAATTTTCGCGAATGAAAAAAAAATTCTCCACAGAACTATTTTTTCGTGTAGAAATAAATGCAAAATTTCTGCGTACTAAGGTTCGAAATTTTGTATATATTTCTACACGGAATTATTGTTGTGTATACAAATTTGTTTTTATTCAAGTAAATTCACTTATTTTTATAAATTACAACGTACAAAATATGAAAAAATATTTCAAAGATCACAAAAACACAAAATATCAAAAATTTCTTGAGCAAACAATTGTCTGAACATTCATTTTTGTTTTAGTTGACAGCATATGGTCCAGATTAAAGTATAGGGTACTTTTTAAGGAGTAAAACGGTTAAAAATTGGTACTTTAATGCCCCATATATGTATACACGGAAAACTATTCCACCTCTGTTCGACAATTTTTAAAAACTAAAAATCTGAGCGGATAATAACGTAGTGAAATTCATTTTAGCTCGCGAATTTTTAATAATAGGTTTTTTTTATTGATAACATTAAATTTTGATGCTGTAATGAAATTTCTAAAAATTATGGCTTTTTAAGCCGTTGCGATGGAAAATGATAAATGCATTTACATATGCGTTTAAAAAATCATCTTTACGTTACTATATTACCTAAAGTACAAGTATCGAGTATAAAAAATTAATAATAGTTCTTACTTACTTAAAAAAGCAACAACTAATTGTGACTTACTTTGCATTCAGCAAATAAACAAAACAAACTTTGACAATTGACGTGCAGGATCACAGCAATTTTTTTTTATATATTTCTCTGGATTTTTTAATTAAGCTTATAAATCAGTAGGGATTAACCCAGTGTGCATTGTATCTTCGACTCTTAAAAGATCTTCAAAAACTTCTAGTCTTAAAAATCTTCATAGAGATTCATCCTGTTCTAAAACTCGAATGACGCATGAGTGACTTGAAAGCCGTGTAGTAATACTATTTGCGATACTATTTTGTTAGCTGCAATCTTGAAGCAATATTGTAATTGTTATACCTTTTATCCAAAGTTGCGCAATAACCCCCATATGCAAAAAAAATAAAGTGTCTTTGAAATGTATGTTAAAACAAAATTTCCATAGAAAACCCGGTTTTAACATACATTTCAAACACAGTTTATTTTTTTTGCATATGGGGGTTAATGTTTAATATGGGTGGGTAATTATAGGCAAGATTTAAAAGCTTCTAAGCATATCAAGTGACGAGAGCATTTAATCAAAGCAATATCTTACTATTCAAAAGCTATCTACCCAGTTTTATTGTTGAAATATTACGTTGGGATTGTTGGATGCAAATCCGACCAAATTTATGAATATAATACAATTTTCTACAATACAATTTTTCAAAATATTAAAAATATTAGCAGAAACAGATCACGCACATTCCTTAAAATCAATAATTCTGTAAAAAAACCGACATCACTACAAAGAAAAAATCCGACATTATTCATATTACCAAATCTTTCGCGCCTTTCAAATAAAAAAATTTTAGTAATTAGACCATAAATCAGTATTTCTTGTGGCCACTTTAACTATCCGATTTTCACTTATATTTCTATGGGACCAAGCCGCAAGCATACAGTTTCAAATAATTTTTTTTTAAGCGGGTCCATATATTGCGAAGTTGTGCGAAGATCATCTATTTTAATCGAACCGGCAATTTGGGTTCGATTAAAATAAAAAAGGGACCCAAAATGCAAGCAAACCTTTTGAAACAAATAAGAGAGTTATGAGTGTACAAACATAAAAATGTAAAGAAAAAATACACACGATTTGAATTTGAATTAGTAGGTAAAAAAAAGACTTCTGATTAGTGGACGTTTTCTATTATAACAACATCGTTCTATAGAAACTTGTTTTGTGAACTTATATCAGTTGTTTGGTCTATTATAAAAAACTGCATATTTTAGTAGCTTTTTTCGTATTAAGGCTCAATTGCCTATCCGATTTTCGAAAAAAATTGTGACACAAACTGCAACCACGCCCTTTCAAACAAAATATATAGTTTTTTAAACGGTACACAAAGTTTTTTTGAAAACGGTTAAAAAACTGGTCTTCCAAAAGAAAAACTTAACCATAAAAAAATAGACCACAAAATGAAATTACAGACAGATTACACATGCAATTAATTACACATGAGCTACACATGCAAGTAGAAATTACATACAATATGTGTAATTACACACAGATTGGCAGCACGGCCGGAATAAAACACTGTCCAAATGAACTACGAATGTCTAGTGGAAACAGGTAAATTCATTGAAACAATTGGGAGACCGAATAAGATAATTCAGTGTGTAGTGGAAACATGCTATAAAACAATTCCATGCTTGTGGTAAGTAGAGATGGGCAAGTGCATATATATCGATATATATCGATTTTGATATATTTTTCAATATCGATCGGTATCGGTAAAAATATCGATATTTCGATGTATATCTATACTAGATGTGCCTACCAATTCATTTGCTTACAATTCATTTTATGGCTAAATGGTATCCACATAATAAAATAACATAAAGTGGTTTACATGTTATAATAAATAGTGCTACCAACTTTAAAAAAAATCTAAAACATCTTTCTAGTTGCCAGCAACATTTATATTAGTAAAATAACGTGTATTTCCTTTTTTCTATTATATCTTGGAAATGAAATAATTTTTAATCAAAATATGATTAAGAAAACAACCTTTATATGGTAATTTAGAACAATGCTATTTTTATATACAAATATAATATGTTTAGTTTGCATCATAGTATATTTACATTAAATTAAACATTAGGTTGTATGAATCATATTAGTGTTATATAGGACAACAATATTATCTTTAGAGCAGATTTATTTTCACAATAGTATGATTTGACTCCAACCATATAATTCAATGATAGTATGATGCTCTTAGATTATGGTTGCGTCAGCCATGTTTTTTCTTTGCGTGTAGGTTGTTGGAATTATGATGACACGACGCACAGTACTGTGTCCCATAGACAAAAATAAAAATAATAGAAGTTCTTATATTGTAGATAAAAATGTATCAATCGATAGATAACAATATAATCGAAGCGAATTTAATTTTTTTTATTTAACTCATTTTAATGGCGAAAGAGGACGATAAATTAAGAGAATTTTGAGTAAGAATTGTTAAACAATAGCATGAGTTTTACATGCTTCAGATAAACAGTTGTAAAAATTAAATCTTTTTAAAAAGTAAATTTAAAAAAAATTTGTGGATATCAGAGGGGGAGGCGAGTCCCCCAACAAGATAATTATTAATTTTCCGATATCTGCACAGCAATGGGGTAGCGAAGCACACCGGGTGGGGCTAGTTCTAAATAAAACTTTAATTTCAAATGTTAATCCTTTGAGTTAGAAAACATCAAAGGCATTAATTTGCAATTTCTTTGAATATGTATTTGTAGTTTGATCAAACTACAGCCGCAAAAGCATTGGAAACAAATTTGCAATTTCATTATTTCGTAGCACAAAGTGCAAAATGTATTTATGTATGAATGTACATACGTACCTTTATGCCTGTGTAAACTGAAAAGTTCCATTTTATTCCGTTTTCCTGTTCGTTGATTTCCCAATCATCAAATATGTATGTATGCATGTATGTATGTATTTACAACTTTCGTTATTGAGTGTGTAACTGACTATTGTGTTATGGTTTGTTGAACACCACATTTTGGCCAAACTACAGAAGAAATACCAAAGTCGCAGTTGCACCTTGTTGGTATGTGCATTAAAGTGTATTTTTATGTGAATGCGCGTGTTGTCTTAAAAGGAATATTAAAAAAGGGTTAAATACAGTTTTCAACCTGTTCTTTGCAATTTATGTATTACAGCGCTACATATGTACATACATATTAGCTTTATTATCTCAGTGTTTTGCCTTAAAAATATTTTTAAATTTCTATGTAAAAACATAGAATAAAAGAGAACTACTATTTAGTATATACTTGTTTTTTATAATTTCTCTCGGTTGCTAAGGATTGTGTGAGAAAATAACGACCTTGTACTTACCAGTGATGCCAACATTTTTGGAGCAAAAAGCACAGTAAAATTTAGAAAAAGCACTAAAAAGCCTAATATCAAGATTTCAAGCACCAACCTTGCTTTCTCTTCAATTTAGACCCTACATGGGCCAAATAGAGGTTAATTTTATTAAATGTGTGTTACAAATATGTAGGTACAACTGCAAACTATGTATATTGTTACTTAAATTAACGATTATAAAAACGAAAATATTCGCTCGTTGTACTGAAGTATACAAGAGTATATGGTGGGAGTCACGATCCACAGACTGATAGGCTAGCATGCCATCCACTGCCGGACCGGGTCAAACGAAATGAGTTAAAATTGTTTGACTGAACGAAATATCCCCCAGATACAAAAATGTTAATAAGCGTACAGCACGAGGTATGATGATGAAGTCCGTATAACAGAGTTCAGTGAAATATTCATTCAACTACTTGCTTTGGATATCATAAACTTAAGAAGGTGTATGCAAAATTTTGCTAAAATGGGTTTTGTAAAACCGTTGTTCTATAAAAAATCTGTTGCTCAGTTCTTCTTTCAACAGCATATAAATATGTCCTGTGATAAGTTGAGAAAAACATTATTCAGGCGTTCTCATGAACGGATTCTGTGAGCACATAGGCAACGAAAATACCTTTAGCTTTTCTAGGTCACTTCGTTAAGTGATTTTATAACACTAAATGTAGTGAGAAAATGGGTTTCTTAGAGTTTGAACTTTAAACGGCCATAACTTCGTTTTTTAACCGACTTCAAAAAAAGGAGAAAGGTCAATTCGTCATTTATTTTTTTTCTTTTTTAAGTATGTTCGCTCAAAACTCCGCCATTTATGAACCGATTTCTGATTTTTTTTGTTTATTTAAAAGGACGTGCATCCAGATTGGTCTCATTGAAAAACGGGCAGGGTCACGCCCATACAAAGTAAATTAGCATTCATTTTCGACTTTTTCTACCCAACCGATTCTTATGAAACTTTGCACACACATTAAATTTCTGTTTGAATACTACATCATGATTAAAAAAGTGGGCAGTGCCACGCCCACGCACAGTAAACATTATTTTTCAACAACTTCTACTAAACCGATTCTTATGAAAATTTGCATACACCTTTAGTTATCGTTACAACACAATATTAAGTTTAGAAAAGTGGGCAGTGCCACGCCCATGTAAAGTAAAAATGCATTTTAAATACTTCTACTTAACCGATTCATATGAAACTTTGCATACGTATTTAGTTACCGTTACAATACATCATTGTGGTTCGAAAAGTGGGCAGCGCCACGCCCATGAAAAGTAAATATTAATTTTAACTACTTCTACTTAATGAACTTATGAAGCTTCGCACACACAATTAGGTCTCGTAAAATTACATGATGAGAAAATATGGGGATAGTGCCACACCTATTTTGTAGTCGGTTTTTTGCCGTATTGAATAATTATACGGATTCCTACGAAAATTATATTTAAAAGATATACTTGATTCATCAATTCATAAATAGCTAAGTTATAGTGGTTTAAAAAACACATTTTTCAACTAAGTTTTATATTCCCCAGGCTTTTACACTGAAAGGAAAACCTTCATATATATATAATTTATACACGGCACAGTGTGTCGAATAAGCAATCTAATAAGACAAGTGTTATGTCTCGCGAAAAGAGTAAGAAGCTCAGGGTTGTCAGATGTGGCGATTTCTCGCCAAACGTGGCGATTTCTCGCCAAACGTGGCGATTTCTCGCCAAACGTGGCGATTTCTCGCCAAACGTGGCGATTTTAAAACTTGTTTAACGTCTTAATTTTCCATTTGGCGACATGGCGATTTATAAAGTAGTTGGCGATTTTGTTGGCTATTTTGGATGAGCCATCCATTTTTTGGGAAACTTTTAAATTCAGTATGAAAAATAACTTTATTATTTACTCTGGTAGTTTTATGTATGAATTTTTTTTTATACATTCATTTGTATGTATGCGAACAAAATGTATTGAAATAATATTTTCAACATATCAAAGCTCATCTGCGAAATAGAATGATATTTGAACTTCAGGAAGCATTATTACGAGTTGTAAAATATGTATATGAATGTAAATAACACTATGTTGCACTTCTTCTGTACCTACTCAAGAAAGGCTGAACCAATTTAAGTACCCTACTCTTGATGATGAAGTGTATATTGTTCTTGATATTTAATAAAACTGTAATTGTATAAAAATTTTTTGGAGTTTACTCCTTAAGAATTAATTTATTAGGAGTAAAATCATGAATCATAAAATTAAAAATGTGATCAAAATTCTAAGGTACTTCATGAAGCCCTAGAAAAATCAAATTTGATATACAAGCTAGGAATTGCATATAAACCACGGAAAAATTAATAAAGCGGAACGTTCGTCGAAGCTGACACGCACAATTTTTTATTGCTTTAAGTAAACTAGAAGCTAGTTTATAGTAAACATTGTAAATTTTTTGTGTTCCCTAATCTTTTTCGCATAAAAATTAAACAAAATATAAACTTTGGTGACCTTTTTTCTATTTTTGGCGAATTTTAGCCATTCGGACTAAATTTATTTTTTATTATATATAAAAAATATTTTTAAAATTAAAAAATTTTATATATTAATGGCAAAAACTAAGGAAAATCCAATTTGGCGACCTTGGCAATTTTTGACATTGAGTTTGGCGAAAAAGATAAAAATAAATCTAACAACCCTGATTGAGCTACGTTCTTGAAATTTGGCATACATAATAAATTACATTAGGAGCTATAAAACTGGAAGAAAAATAAAATTGGGTTAGTGTTCATGAAAGTTTTTTCAATTAAGTTTCTGTTGGATAAAGAAGTAATTTGAAAACGTCATAATTTACATTATTGCAAGTCTTCGTTGGTCTTTCGCGAAGATTGCATATTAAAACATAAAATTGAAAATTCGAAAGTGGTAACGCTTTTTTAATTTTTTCCGGGAGGGGCACATTTGGGCAGGGAATGTTTCTGCAAATATAAAGAGAACACTGTGGGCTTTGGCATACAGTAGGTACTTGGCCTGAACAAGGTGGCATTTACTACTTCTGTTCCAACGAATTTTTATGAAATTGTTATACACTTACGATTTATGGGACTTTTTAAAGACACATTCTGAAGGAGTTCCTTTGCAAAACATTTTTTTCATTGGCACTATTCAATTAGAGAAGAAATAGCCTTTCAAATTCTGAAGACCTTTTCCAAATCCGTCCACTAGCCGCTGCAACGTAGCAATAATAATTTGCTTTCGAATTGTATTCCTCAAGAGTTCTAAATGTCAACTTTTAGCGATCATTGAGATCTAACGGTACATTTTCATTTGACTTCAGTTTTCTTACACCTAATATGTTACGTGTAAAATAGCAAAAAATCAGAACGATTCGGAAACATTTATTTTCTACCATTTGTCTTTGTAGATTGGCCATACGTCACACAGTGCAACGTAACGCTTTATTCCTGGTATGAAAATTGCTTCATAAATTACAAAAATGTCATAATTGAAATGAAACTTTTTCGTTTACATATGAATATAACCAAGCGCCACCAGGCGGCTTTTTATGTTTATTTAATCCTGTCAGACACTGAATTTAATATTTTTAATACATGAAATTAAATTACTTTAATTTTACTTCCCATAAATAAATTTTGTAAATGTTAGTCTTGAGCTCTTGATCTAATGTTTGTAAGCCAACACCTTTACTGCTTCAGCCATGTCACCATTTAAAATCAGTAGTACTAACATATGCTATGTGTATGAAATGACTTTGTGGTAAGAAAGTATTGAAAGGGAATAACAATTTCTTGCTTAAATTGACAATCTCATGAATTTTCAATTGCAATTTATTCGTACTTAATTTTTTCCGCCAAAAGTAAAATGAAATTTACTCTACCGGAGAATAAAAACATATTGTATTGTTGTTCCTTTATGCTATTATGATTGAAAAAGACAGAAAAAGAAAATTGTACGATAAAAAAAGTTCATTTCCGACATCTGTATTTGAACTCGAGCCATATATTTATTTCTTACTTATTAATTTTCCAAATACGATCGTTGGCGGAGTAACCTAAATCCCAAACAAACAAAAAAATTATTTTCCGAATGAAAAAAGCTTCATATTATTACTGACAACCAGGCCTGCTATATATGCCAATTTTTTGCCTCAAAATTATCAGTGTTGATTTGCCGATTTTTGCTCCAAAAATGCAGATTTTTTGATAAACACAACACATGGTAAATTTGTTTGTTTTATTATAATTTATTCATTTTGGACAGCACTGGAATAGAATAAATACACTGTTACATTAACAAGAGACCGTTGTTAATCAGTCAGTGCTTTTACTAAAATGAAAAACGGTTATGTTTATTTGCAATTAGCCAGTACTTATTTTTTCTGACATGTCTAACGTCAGTTAAAATCTGAGACTACCAGACAATCAACCAAGTTTTATACATTTCCCTCAGACATTTGGCAGATTAGTCGGCAGCAGGGTGACCGTTGATAAATTTTAAAAAGTGGCACAAAAAGGGGATTTTGAGGAAAAAAGTGGCACCAAAAAGGGGATTCTTTCAAAAAAAGGGGTAACTGTTTTGAAAAGAGAATAATTGAACCAAATTCTAATATTTAATGAATTTCTAGGGCATATAATGCTTTTGAAATAAAATGAATCAATTTTGATGTTTTTTCGTTCAAAAAACTGACTGCTTTTTATGTAAATTTTAGACAAACAATGCAAACAAGCCTTGTTTTGTATAAAATTTATGTGAAAGGCACTCACATTTTTTTTAGCAATTTCCATAA
This sequence comes from Panzeria rudis, assembly GCA_956483635.1. Taxonomy (NCBI): domain Eukaryota; kingdom Metazoa; phylum Arthropoda; class Insecta; order Diptera; family Tachinidae; genus Panzeria; species Panzeria rudis. The sequence goes on from OY101448.1 coordinate 117,344,267, forward strand.
AAAAATTTTTACTCAAGTCGCTTGTTTGCATATGGAAACAGCACATTATTAAAGTATATCGAAAAGCAGTTTCGCTGAGTAAAGATTTTTGCATAGCCGGCCTTCGGTCGGCGAAGCAGATGAGTATACTGAGAGGAGAAAATCGTTAAGACCGGCCGAAGGCCGCTTTTCAATATACCAAGAAGAAAAAATACTTAAGCCCGGCCGAAGGCCAGCTACGCAAAGAATATTTTGTAGTAAAATAAAATATCTTAACAATTTTAATTAATTTCCAAATATTTCTTTGAATCGACGATGTCGATTGGACATATTTTAAGCATTGTTGACGCTATTTGCAAATTGTTCCTGATTTTATTTCACTTTTTAAAATGCAATAACGTCAATTGATCTTTTATTACTTGTCACCGATTGCAGTAGTAAAAAGTGAATAGTCAAAAACATGTACATATATTTGAATTTGTTTTCATTTTTAAAAGTGTGGACATTATGACACATTTCAAAGTGTCATAAAGGTCATAATAATAATGTCATAAATTCCATGGCACTATTAAAAGTGTCACAATATCCATGGATGTTATGCCATTTTTAGCAGTGACATAATGTCTTTGGACATTATGTCACTGGATATTGTGACATGGCACCAAAATTTGCATGAAAATAATTTGAAAAATATTTAAAGCTGCGTCATTTTCATAAAAATTTTTAACAAGACGTTCTTGTTTGTGTTAGTGAATCAGGGTGTTATTTTTAATAATTTTAATACAATAATGAATATCTATAGATCTGAACTCTTAAACTATTTCAAAATAGTTTTTGTCATAAGACTTTACATGGTAGACTCAAAAACAAATTTTAGTCTTGAGATTTTTTTTATAAAAACAGTTTCGTTCCATAAAAAGCTTATATTAAAACAAGAAGCATCATTTCATAAAAAGGGGCAAAAAGGGGCATAATATTACAAAAGGTGGCAGATTTAGGTCATTTTAAAAAAGGGGCACTAAAAGTGGCAAGACAGTTGAAAAAGTGGCAAATTGCCACTTTAGTCGCAAAACGGTCACGCTGGTCGGCAGTTTTCTTGCACGATGTTTCTGCAAATTTTCTGATATATTAATTAATTTCCTTTAAGACATTTAACAGAATAGTCTGCACATTTTCTGATCTACGTGTTACGAGTTTTAGCAGCCACTTCTGCACATTGTTTGATTTTAGTTTTTGTAATAGTTCTCATTTATCTCTTCAGAGTTTGCGCATAAATATTTGAATTTTTAAACTTATAAAATACAGGTAAATGTGTTCTGATGAGCTGCCTTTGGCAGCAGAAAAATGTATGCCAGAAGAAGAGTGGTCTTACAACATTCCGATTCTATTTGAGAATTTTATACGACATTTCTGATAAATTTAAAATTTTAGCTCCGAATTTTGTCAGATATTTTCTGATGTTTTGTCAGACATTTTTCCGACATTGTTCAGGCATATCGAAAATTCCTTTTGAATTTCCCCAGAAAAATCTTCAGAGTTTCTACAGAATTGTTTGAGACATTTCGCCAAAGTTTTTAGAAGTTCCTCAGACAAAGAGTTTCGCTTTCTTGTCAACAATTCAATTGAAATTTTTTTTCTATTTTATATTCATTGATTTTTATGTTATTTAATATGTTATAAAAATTAGTTAATGCTGAATTGTTCTGTATAGTTATTTTTTGTTAGTAAAAATATGGATTATTGTATTTAAAATGGGTATTTCGAATTTACCGATTTTATGTAGATTTTTTTAAATTGAAGTGCCGATAATGCCGATTTTATTTGAAACTAGATGTGCCCGCCCACTTTGCGCGCTTAAAGATCGCTTTGTGACTATAAGGTGTCTGTAAAACATAATATAATGTTTTTTGCATATTTTTTAAAGCTCCCCTTGTACAAAATAAACAATGCTTCCACCGTTAAAAAACAAAAACATATTTTTAATTTCCAACAACATTTATATTAGTAAAAATGGGTATATTTTCGTTTTTTTCTATTTTAACTTAGAAATAAGATATTTTATCGCGGCAAAAACTACCCTATGTTTGAATCAGGACCCTCAGTACCTCTGTACCAAATTTTATGAAAATCGCTTTAGTGGTTTTTGCGTGAAGCGTGTTCGGACAGACAGACAGACAAAAATTCCAAAATTTGGTTTTTTGTTCTCTACATCGATTACTGTTTACGCCACAATAAAAATTTTTATAAAATATTTAATGTACAGACACGACCTTTTTACAGTTTTATTATATGTATAGAAATATGCCGATTTTTTGTCAAAAATATCTTGCACTCCTGCTGACAACACAAAATGAATAAAATATGCCTGAATAAACGTTTCATACCGTTTATGTAATTTTTCATTGCTGATATGTTATGTTTCATGTTATTAATGACATTTTTGTTGTGTTAATGTAAGGGGTCAACATAATAGTTTCATTCCCATTACGAATCGGTTTCCTTTCAATGTAGGTTGGATATGAGATAAATTTTTGTATTTATTTTTATGAAAAATAAAACTAAAGTAGCTTTCCACAATGCGTTATGGTTTTTTGTGTTTCGACTTTGTTATTTCTTGTTTAGAAATAGGGCGGTCACGCTAATACATGTGATCATAACTCAAGCGATTTAGATAGGTTAGACTAGGTTAGGTTGTACAGGTTGCCAGTTTAAAGATTAAAAAAAAAAACCAGCCCAGTTGGGTCCCTTCAGGTCCCGTTGTGTTACCTGAAGCCGGAACGTGAAAATAAGTAGAAACCCCCTTACTACGTTTCCCTATTCGGAGCAGTGTTGAACCAACCCGACGATCGAATGAAAGAGTTTATCCGTCTGACGTCGCAGTTTGATAAGGCTGCTAGATCCTGAAGCAGCGGGCTGCCCAGTGAAGCCACCCTTTGATCGGAAAGAGCGGGGCATAGACAGAGGAGGTGCTCTACATTTTCTAAGTGATTTAGATAAATCTAGCACAAATAAAAAATGCGGAATATAATTGAATCAGCAATTTTGAAAAGGGCACATATTTGAAATTTTAATTTTTTTAGAAAATGCAAAAACTAATTATTTTCTAATGAAGTATAATATTTAAAAAATTTATGTATGGATTATATTTCGGGTCCAATTATCAACCGAAAGTTGCAGAAACACATTGATGTTAGCTTTACTATATATGACAATTAAGTTATGAGTTTCAGTCGAACTGCATGGGTTTATATCCAAAGAAATTTTATTGTTTTGGCTTGAGTTCGGCTTTAATTAAATTTTTTAATTAATATATTTTTCTTTAGAGATAAATGTGAAGCATGTAGACAAAGAAAAATTTGACTGCATGGAGGGTTGAACTGACATGTTTCGAAAGCTCTCGCTAATCTCTTCACAGTTCTCTTCCGGTTAGACCACTCGACCAAAGTTGGTGGTTTGCATTCAAGAGTTTTATATCATCTAAATTTAATCAATTCATACTGTTACTGTTAGAGGTGTATTTCATTTGATAGTTATTGATATTCACTTCTTTCTTTATGTCTTGCGTTAAGCTTCTTTTTATTTGTTTATTCTAGTATGAATTATCATTGATAATTACAAGTACTAGTAGTGTGTGAATGTTTGCTTGTTCAATTTATTTGAACATGTAGATCCTTTTGCTAGGTGCCTTTAGAGTTTAACAATTAAGTTATGAGTTTTAGTCGAACTGTATGGGTTTATATCCAAAGAAATTTAATTATTTTGGCTTGAGTTCGGTTTTAATTTAATTTTCCAATTAAATTATATTTTTATTTAGAGATAAATGTGAAGCATGTAGACAAAGAAAAATTTGACTGCAAACTTTTTTTTAAATTAGTTTTTTACACTTAAACCACTATGTATAACTTCGCCATTTATTAACCGATTTTCAAAACTAGTTCTGAAACAACTAAGTTATGACTGTTTAAATTTGAAAGTCCAACAGCATGTTTACAGAACCCAATACTCTTTTAATATGCGTATAAATATTAACGTCGATCATGTTTGAGGTTATATATCACGAATGTGGTTGCCTGTTTGTAAAAGACGTAATATCTGTCAGTTTGTTTTGGTTTATAGAGGACGAATTGTGACGTCATTGACGCCTAAAATAACCAATTACAAAATGCATTCCTCTTAACAATTAATTGTTAAAACAATATCACTTATACATCAGAAAGTAGAAAACTATCATTATTTGAATCAAACAACTTTATTTTATTTATTTGTGTTGAGCTACTACCATACATGTAACTATCCTTATATGCAAAATAAAAAAATTGCTAAAATCTATTTGTTCTGTTTACAAGAAAGCAGTATGCGTCATTAAAAGGGTTACCATTATTTGGATAAAAAAACAATAATTTTGTATGAGAAAAAGTAAATAAATAAAGTTTATTGTAGAGGGGCAACTATATATGCGCAAAAGTACGTAATTCGATATGAAAAATAAGGAACGTCTTCTACAAACGCAAATTTATACGTAATCGTCCATATGCCATTCGCGCTCGTCTTGATTGCAACGTGTTCTGTAAACATGCTGTAAGAAAACTGTTTTTCATTACATTTACCGTTATAAAATCAATTTATGGGCTCCAACCATAGCTGCCAGAAATGACGATTTTTTACGATATGACACAAATACGATATGATATACTGTGTTGTCCTCTCGTAGGTTTTTTACGATATGCCAACATTGTCAAAGCCATACACCGTGCATGGTTTTCTCAGTGTTGTCATATTGTAAAAAACCTATGATATTACAACACAGTATGTCATATCGTTTTTTGTGATATCGTAAAAAATCGTCATTTCTGGCAGCTATGGCTCCAACAAAATAAAATTGGTACATGAGAACCCCTGAGTAATTTTAGAGTATCCCATTTATCTAAAATCATGAGCTTTCACAGGTCATTACAACCTTGAAATCACTACAAATAACACAGAAACTGTCGGCATTGTTCATATGACACCTTTGATACGTAACCATTGCACTAATGACCGGCTAATCGACAAATGTGACATAAAAACAAAATTTTTTTAAAAAAGAAAATCTGAAGCAGTTTTTTGAAAGTGCACTTATTGAAGCTAAATGGCTAGTTTAAGAAATATTAAATTTTGCATCTATTACCAAACAAGATGCAATCAGTAACACTGTGCTTGAAGTTGCACCATGCTGGCAAATATCATTGGTTTTCGAAGTAAACTCTCGTATTCGCGTTATTAGCGACTTAAAAATAATATGCTAAAGTACCACAAAAACGATATTATTGTACTTTTGCGATAATTTTCGAATTTAAGATGGTTTAATAAACACAACATAATTCGACACTTTGATTTTTTCGTAAAAATTTTAGTAAAATGTGAACTTTAAACATTTTGAGTTTATTCATCTCATAGTCATCTAAATTCTCATAAATAAACATAAAACAAATTTGTACTGTAATTTTTATTCAAGCAAAATCGTTTTTTTTTGCAAAAACAATAAAATGAAAAAATGTTTTCGATTTTCATCACAGAATATATTAATGCTGTTCATATTAGTCTGCTTTTACACATATCAGTTTTTCTTGAAGCAACTTTTATTTTCTAGTGAGAAAGAGCGAGACAGAGGTACATAAAATATAGTCCTCTTTCGCTTTTCCTCACAAGAAAATAAAAGTTGCTTCAAGAAAAACTGATCTGTGTAAAAGCAGACTTAGCTCAAATTAGCTGAATTGGAATCTGAAAATTGTGCCAAAAGTATAAAAAATCGTTTTTATGGTAGTTTAATATGAATATTTTAAATCGTGAATATCGCGAAAACGAAAGCTAACTTTTAATTCAGCGTACTCGAATTAGGCTTGCCACTAAGGGCCCAGCTTGTTACATTTTGAGACTAGCACAGTCTATGTTCGCCGAAACAAAAAAGGAATTTGTGAAATATAATAGCTGAAATGTTTGTAGTTATTTTCAAGATTCGCTCCTCCCGGTAGCGTCGCTTCGGTTTCAGAAAAAGATCTTTAAACACTTTATGGCTTTATAAATATAGCCTATTACAACGTAGAGTGTAGTTTAGCATTTCAATTACAGTCCATAAATTTTATTTGGCGAAAATCTCGACAGACAAACAATTTTCGATTTAGAAGTTGAAAATTATTTACAAAAATAGTATGTGCCTTACAGTAGAAAAATTTTAAGTTAATTGAAAATTTTGTAATTTAAAGGCTTTACAAATATTATTTATACCCTGAAGGAAATGTCGATAGTAAAACCGTACTGATTCACTCACTCACTATTGAATTTGTCACCAGGACTACTGACTATTTATAACGCAGGCAATGTTCTGTGGTATAGGCATTTAGCATGTGCTTGTCATTGAGATTCCACTAGTGACCTCAGAATCATTGACAAAGTAGTTCTTATGGGACCACATATACACATTGGTCCCAGAGAGATTCACTAGTGCATTTTAATGATTCTAGTCAACACATATGAAACTTTTTACTAGGTGAAGGCAATTCGATTTTTTATGAACACTTTTATTTTTGCGTTCAGCCGCATGTATTTTCAACACAACAAAATTACACAATAAAAAATCATTTTGTAGCTGTCAAAAACTTCTCTTCCCATTAAAGTCAAAATAAAAAGTATAGACGACTCGTTGAGAGTTTCACCAAAAAGTCACCAAACTTGTCGACAAAAGTGGTGACTTGGAGATACTTGGTCCTCGCCTTCCTTCAGAGTAAGTATGTTTGTACAAATATATTTTCAAAAATATATGTACTTACATATTCGTACATATGAATGTATGTATGTATATACATTAATGATGTTACGAATATTCGTATTCGAATCGTTGAATATTCAAAAAAATAATACATAAAAATATACAGAAAATTAAACAAAAATATTAATTTTTACTTAAAAAAACCCTTTATCACTGCGCAAAATAATAATCTTCTTTTAGTAAAAAAGTGCGACTTTGTTTCGCACACGAAGGGGTCCGTACGAATACAGATATGTATACCCCTTTTTTCATGTTGTTTTTTTTATTTTTTTTTATTATTTAAGTTTTTTCGTTGATTCTGGCGATATTTTTGGGTTTGGCGCTTTTTTAATTTCCGTGATTTTTTATTTTTTTTCTGGCGATTTTTCGTTTTTTTTTGCAATTTTATTGCCGCTTTTTTAGTTTTGGCGATTTTTTGGTTGTTGCGTTTTTTAACGTTTTTTTTTCACTTTTTGACGATATTTTTAGTTTTAGCGATTTATTTTAGTTGTGGCGATTTGTTCAGTTTTGGGGATTTGATTTCTGTTTTTAGTGATTTTTTTAGCTTTAGCGATTTTTTTTTTGGTTATGACACTTTTTTCGTTCTAGCGACGTTTTTCGTTTTTGAGCGATTTTAAGTTGCTTGCAATTGTTTTAGACGATTTTTTAAGTTTTGCCTTTCGTTTTTTTCGCGTTTTTCAGTTCTGGCGCTTTTCTTGGTTTTAGGGCCTTTTTCGGTTTTTTGTGATTTTTTTAGTTTTAGCAATTTTTTTTGTTTTGACACTTTTTTTCGTTCTGGCAATTTTTTTGGTTTTTGGCGATTTTTTAGTTTTGGCGCTTTTTTCGTTTTGGTGACTTTTTTTCATTTTAGGCGAATTTTTCGTTTTGTGATGATATTTTTAATTTTTGCGATTTTTTTATGTTGTGGTGCTTTTTTTCGTTTTGACGACTTTTTTCGGTTTTTGGCGTTTTTTTTTAGTTTTTTTGGCGATCTCTTTAGTTTTGGTGATATTTTGCGTCTTAGCGATTTTTTAATATTGGTGGTTTTTTCCTTTAAGCGCTTTTTTCATTTTGGTGATTTTTCGTTTTGAAATTTTTTTTAATTTTGAAATTTTTTAGTTTTAGCGTTTTTGAAAGTTTCAAGGATTAACCTCTTACGGTTTCAAAGATACAGCCCATACCATAAGAGCTACAGCCATACCATAAGAGGTACGGAGCTTAAATTTTCACTTTTGCTGCTACAACAATAAATATATAACAGCTAAAAATTAAAGGGTGTTCTAAAGCGAGCAACGGCGCATGTTGAAATACTAATGTAATATACAGACGGTAAACTATTAAAATTTTCCAACCGCAAAACTAAAAAATTCAAAAATTAAAAAAATTTCAAAACGGAAAATCGCCATAATGAAAAAATCTCTTAAAGGAAAAAAGCACAAAATTAAAAAAAAGCACTAAAACGCAAAATATCACCAAAACTAAACAGATTGCCAAAAAACTTAAAAACGCCAAAAACCAAAAAAAAAAAATCGTCAAAACGAAAAAGAGCACTACAACATAAAAATATTGCGACCACTAAAAATATCATCAAAAAACGAAAGAGTCGCCAAAAATAAAAAACACCAAAACGAAAAAAAGCGTCAAAACTAAAAAAACGCTATATATAAAAAAATCGTGAAAAACCAAAAAAAAATCGCAAAAACGAGAAAAGTGTCAAAAAATCGCTAGAACTAAAAAAATCAGAAAAAACCGAAAAAAATCGCCAAACCGAAAAAAGCGCCAAAACTAAAATAGTCGCTAAAACTAAAAATATCGTCAAAAAGCGAAAAAAACCTTAAAAAACGCCAATACCAAAAATCGGCAAAAAACGAAACAAATCGCCGGAATGGAAAAAGGCGCCATTACCAAGAAAAATCGCTAGAGCTAAAAAAAAATCACTAAAAATCGAGAAAAAATCCCCAAAACCGAAGAAAGCGCCAAAACTGAAAAAATCCCCGCAACCAAAATAAATCGATTAAACTAACAATATCGTCAAAAAGTAAAAAAAAAAACGTTAAAAAACCCAAAAAACCAAAAATTCGCCAAAACTAAAAACATCGGCAAGAAACCAAAAAATTCCACAAAACGAAAAATCCCCCAAAAAAAAATAAAAAATCATGAAAATTAAAAAAATCGCCATTACCAAAAAGATCGCCAAAAACAACGAAAGATACTTAAAAATAAAGAAACGAAAATCAAACAAAAAAGCACAACGAAAAAACTGTCAAAATGAAAAAGGGACAAAAACGAAAATGATTATACATATTTGTATTCGTACGGAACCCTTCGTGTGCGAGCCAAAGTCGCACTTTAGTTAATTTATTTGATTTTTCTATTGCATAGAGCATCAAATATCATATCTGAAAAAAAGTTATTTTATATGACGTTAAAGACGTCTACAGGACCATTATAGATTTTAAAGTCACATGTAATTTACAGCCATGTGATTTTCAGAACATGCCTGACAATTAAGAAAATCTAAATGAAAACTACCTGGCCAATTACATAATTTAGCATATTTATTGCTTCTCCTGTAAATTTATGAAAATGTTAGATAGGGCGTTTCAGGTGACGATATATTATAAGAATTTGAGATATTCTCAGAAACTAAATCTTTGAAAAAATTTTATTTGTGTGGGTTAATATAGCCTAATGCCAACTCATCCGTGGACTTTTAATCACCATGTTTGATGTCTTTCTATATTTGCTTACGCTGTTTTTAGACTATTATACAAGCTGTTCGACTTCTGCACAAAATGCAACCCTGATATAATGTTTTGTTATTGCTTTTTTTAAAACTTTCCATAAACTCATTGGATGATCATGGTTGCATTTTCTACAGAAGTGGAATGGCTTGTGAGCTAGTGTAAAACAGGCATTATGGTAAAACTAAAATTATATGCTCAATTCACAAGCTCGTATTAACGTCGTATGTGTTGTGTAATCGTCTAATTATACAATATTGTATTTTTGTTGTTAGTAATTTTCATACAAAAGTGCGTTATAATTATACGATTGAATTTCATATGTTCTTCAAATAGTTGTATTGAGGCCAGGTCTGGGAATATTCTATTTGTTCGATTAATTTTTAAAAATTTTTTATATATGTGATAAGTAACACCAGAAAATACGTTCTTCTTAATAATAAATATATAATTGATTCATTTCAATTTAATTTTCAAACTATTTTAATCAAAATTGCTGGTCGCGAAAAAAGTGATTCTATTTGGCGTCAAATTAAAACTCCCATTCCTGGTTTCATTTCATGGTATCAAAGCAAGGTGAATTAATACCAGGTGACCTCGAGAGATCAGGTGACTACGAATTGTTTACCATATTTGAACTGCCAACTGTGTTAATGTATCGGTTTTTTTGATAGCCCAAATATAAATTCTGCACGGCGAATTTATATTTGGAATGTCAAAAAGCTGATATATTAACACTGTTGATAGTTCAAATATAGAAACATTTTCTTAGTCACCTGATCTCTCGAGGCCACCTGGCATTAATCCGCCTTGCCTTGGTATTAATTAAATTGACATTTAAGATACGACAAAATAACGATACAAAAAATTTGTCTGTTCACAAGCACATAAACAAGTGTCGTCTTTTTTTTAAACGATAAGACATACGACTGAGCTTGTCAATTGAACAATAGTTTCCAAAAATTTTAGTTTCATATCATGCTTAGGAAATTTCTTTGTATGTGTGTAACCGATGATTTTGGATGGAAAATAAAAAAAATTGGATTTCTTGGCACGCTTGATAAGCGACTGTAATGCGTGTATTGCGTTTACTCTTCACGAACGTACACAATTTTTAATGTGATTTTAAAGATGCCAGTTGTTCAAGACGTTGGACGGAAAGGAGTAGGTTAGAATGCATTGAAAAAGACGATAAATGCATACTGTCAAGTCAAGTGCTATTTTTATACCCAAAAATCGTCAAAATGACGATAAATCGCCAAATCTTTCAGCTATGAGTATGTGTTTTGTAATGAGAGAGTGATATACGCATACCAAAGTAGATTGAACAGGTACCAATAGGAGAACAGCTATTTTAGTAAATTTGAGCATGTGTAAGTCACACAGATAATAGATTTTGACACATCTCTGGTATGTTTCTATCCACAACGGGCATGTATTAGTAGATTTGAGAGAGCTTATGAATGTGTGCGACACACAGACAATAGATTTGACATATTTCTGGTGTGCTTCTACCAACAAAATACATGTGTTTTTTGGTGTTGTATTTGTGGTCGGCGGGGTGGTACCTGTAATGAATCCGCCTTGACACACACTATTTAAATTTAACGAAATTTCTAGGAAGCAATTTTTCATATGTTTGTGCAGCTCTATACTACATAGCATGTTAAATTAATAATCAAAGCTCAGTAGAGGAATGTTGAACTTCAAAAATAGAAGTTTTGAAGTCTTTCCTTCTTCAAGCCTATTGCGATTCGGTGTGTAAATAAGCCCGCACCACTAAACATTCTCTCGCTCTGTACACTCGATGGTGGTGTAACTATATAAATATTGCCTGGCTGTAGGTAAAAGCTCGAATTTTACCTTATTTTTTTAACTTTTCCGCTAATTTTTCTCATCGGAATGTCATAATAATCTTAAATACATATACATATGTAGTATTGGTACAGTTTTTCTCAATTTATTGCTATTGACGCAAAGGATAGATTTTTTCAATTAAATTTTAAATACCAAGTGGCACAAAATTTTTAGATTTAATATTCGTATTCGGCGAACATTGGCTCAAATATTCGTATTCGTGTTCGCGAATGTTAAAAATTGATATTCGCAACATCACTAATTTACACATGTGCATACGTATGTATCAATATATTGTGTTACCATCCCTTAAAGTTGGTGAATTTATTAAAGGAAAAAGTTGATTTTATTGTAACTTCAACAGCAACCATACAACAAAACATAATCATCCTGGGCTTCGTTCTCCTCATAATAATCATCTGGTTCTTCTTCAACACCATCGTCGTACAAAAACTCAATATGTATGTAGTATAGTCTTTTATTTTATTTTAACACAACTTTAAAGTTTTTATATGAAACGAAAAAAGCGAAGTAAACGTAGAGAAATTAAACAGAATAAAAATGCTATGTTCATCAAGCGAGAATTGAAAGCAGCAGATACAAATTGTGACGTTTTTTTATTTTTCTGGATTTTTTTTGTTTCTGGATTTTTTAACATAAGAACACAGTTTTTTTGTTATTGTGCTTAGTCGACAACGTGTATAGTATAGATCAGTGTTAGGAAAACCACAATGAATGAAACCAGGAAGCGTTAAAATAGGACCTCAGCCGTGCAAGCGAAACTGTTTCAAAAAAGTATGTATGCAGTATATATATACATACATATGTACATATGTATGCATATATAATGTGTACATTAAGGTGTTACATTAAATTTCAGATATTCTATCAACCTAATATATATATGCCAATAGGGTAGAAAATGTGATTGAGAAAGTTTCAGCCCAATCTGATGATTTGACTTGGGTCCAACTCATTCGAATCGTTCAGCAGCTCGTTTTAGACACAAATCTATGATCAATCTCATGTAATTTAAATGGTTTCGATCATAGGTTTGTGTCTAAAAGGGGCTGCTGAACGAGTTCAAAATTGTTGGACCCAAGTCTACTAATGATGGTAACACTAGACTTGCATCAAACTTGTTCACCACCTTGTATTAGACACAAACTTATGATCAAAGCCACTTAAATTACATGGGTTTGATCATAGGCTTGTTCCTAAAACGAGGTGCGGGACGACTTCGACCAAGTTGGACCCACTTCAGGTTAACACGTGCCACATGTACTTCAAACAAAACAAGCCATACTTTATAAAAATCGATACACAACTTTTGATTTTGTTCGGACGTAAGTGAGAGAAATCAATTGATAAAAGTCACGATTTTCATACAAAAGTAAAATTTTACTTTTTGTGTGTTGTGTTTTTTATTGTAATCACAATTTTTGTCAATTGAGTTGCTTCAATTAATTGTGAATAAAATCAAAAGCTGTGGATCGATTTTGATGAACTGTGGCTTCTTTTGCTCAAAAAACGGATTTTTCTATTTTTTATATTGTGTATGAAGGTTTTAAAAACAAAACTTTTTGAATAGGATTCAGCACTCCAAATCATATAGCAAACAGTTTTTAGTTGATTCAATCCAACCGCTTGTAAGCTTGTGTTTTTAGTTGTCATGGGAGGACGCAGGAAGTATTGAAATAAACAACTGATGGCTGTAAGTGTTGCGTTTTTCTTCCGACGGGGTTTGTTTGAATTTGGAAAGATTTTCCGTTATCCCACGTCAAATTTGGTTGATAAACAGACCGGTTTCGGCTATGTGCCATCTTCAGTGTTCTACACAGAAAAAAATAAGTTTCGTTTTTGATAACAAAAATCCCGGTATTCAATAATTTTTTTTTCAAATTTCCTGTGATAAAGAATTCCCCTATATTGATAACAAAATTATTTCAAAATAAAAATATATATATAAATTAAAAAAACGTTGACATGGCTGGAATACGAACCCGGGCTTTCCGGACGTAAAGCATACACTCTATAGCTGAGCCATATCCCATTTATTTTTTTATGGGATACAACTTGTTTTAAGTACTTATGTATAAAAAGAAAAGAAATAACCGGCATGGAAAAGAAATACTTACAACGAAATATTTTATTATGGTAAAGATAAATGTTATTGAAATTCATATTTTTTTTTAATAACATGGTTTTATTGAATATAATTCTTGTCTATTTTTTTCTGTGTATTGAATACTGAATCCTGTTGTAAATTTTATTTTGCTATGCGATTTAGAAAATACTAGTTTAAGTATTATATGTCGTAAACTTCACAAGCAACCTTTTCTTTTTACAGATTTTTTTGTCTAATCAGTATTTTTTACGTTATGAGGCAAGGAAAATAAACTTTGTAGTTTTCTCTGGCGTTACTTGAACCAAAACATTTTAAAATTTGCCCATACAAATAATAACACCTTTAATGTACACTAGGGTAATTACAAGACACCGATTTTTGGAGTTTCCGCAATCCCTCCCCCACACAAAATATGTCAATAGGCTAGAAAATGTGATGGGCGAAGTTTCACCTCAATCTGATGATGTAAAGCGGCCCACACACTTGCAATATAATTGTGCAATTTTTCGTATTGTACAATAATATCGCCAATGTGTATGTCATATTCGAAGATGGCACAATATATGGGCAAAAATCAAAAGACTTTTGATTTTTATTGTACAATACAGAAAATTTACTTTTTCACTGTCAGGAAAATACTGTTAGAAAATACTAGTTTAAGTATTATATGTTGTAAACTTCACAAGCAACCTTTTCTTTTTACAGATTTTTTTGTCTAATCAGTATTTTTTACGTTATGAGGCAAGGAAAATAAACTTTGTAGTTTTCTCTGGCGTTACTGGAACCAAAACATTTTAAAATTTGCCCATACAAATAATAACACCTTTAATGTACACTAGGGTAATTACCAGACACCGATTTTTGGAGTTTCCGCAATCCCTCCCCCACACAAAATATGTCAATAGGCTAGAACATGTGATTGGCGAAGTTTCACCTCAATCTGATGATGTAAAGCGGCCCACACACTTGCAATATAATTGTGCAATTTTTCGTATTGTACAATAATATCGCCAATGTGTATGTCATATTCGAAGATGGCACAATATATGGGCAAAAATCAAAAGACTTTTGATTTTACAATACAGAAAATTTACTTTTTCACTGTCAGGAAAATTTGGCCATATTTTCTTTGAAAATATTGTGCCATTTACTGCATACTAATGATCAAAACGACAATAATATGTATGTACAATAACGTATGCAATAATATTGTACAGGGTGGCACAAAATTAGCGAAGGGCTGTTTAAATAATTTTTAAAACTTTATAACTAAATAAAGATACAAGAACTGGCCATCTTTTTGTCCAGTAGCATGTAGCTAAATATATTCCAAAAGAATTGAACTGTTTTTCATTGAAATTGGTGCACAACTTCTGATTTTATTCACAATTTAGTGACAGAACTAAATAGATAAAATTTAAATTTCCAAACAACAGTAGCAAACACAAACACAAAGTCAGAAATTGCTGTTGTATGAAAATTTAATTTTTATCAATTCGATTCTGTCACTGAATTATAAATAATATCAAAATTGGGGCACCAAATTTTCAATCTTTTTCAAATACATTTTATTTTGTATGCATTCTTAAAAACAAAAAGTTAAAATTTTTTATAAAATTTTCATTTTTTTTTGTGATAAACTTTTATGATATCTCTAAAAGTATTGAGCAAATTCAGGAACAATGTTTGCACGGCCTGAAGATTATCTTGTTGTCGAATTTCGTTTTTTTTTCTTTACTGAATAAGTAGTGAAAGTGTCTTTATTTTTTACATAACGCTATATTGCGAAAAATAGAGCTTATGGAAAAAATGGAGTGCCGATTCGTGTTCAGCGTTCCAGATAACTAAAGAAACAACTTTCATTTCTAGCGAACGAAAAAGTTTTTCGTAATTTGTAAACATGTGTATTTAATAACTAAATACAGAATATAAATTAGTCACAATAATCCTTTCGCTTGAGACGTATATCATGAGAAAATAATGGGAATTTCCGCAGATACGACCCCGAAACGTGGCTACTGACTACTAAACTCAAAAAACCTGTTTTTGTAACTTTGAGCCGCCAACGGCACGGGTTAACATACGTTGGCTATCGTAAAAACTGCAAAGACTAATCATCATGTGGGGTTCCCGTTTGTAAAATTTTCAATTTTTTACCCCATATCACTATCGTCACCCTAGTGTACTTATTGGTACATACATTCATACATTCAAATTTATACCAATATATATGCTTTTATTTCTGGATTTCTATCGAGTAGAAACTTTTAACGTGAAGATGAGTCAAAAACAGTAATACTAACCACCCCACAGGACAATAGAACTTATATATACATGCATATGCACATTACTACTAATAACCTCTAAATACGAATATGTCCTTGGGATTTTTAACTAAAAATACAAGTCGAAATGCATTTTCATGTTTTACAACAAAAAAATCTTAAAAATTTTCTTAGAGACTTTGTATACTTTTAAGATTCCACTATGTTTGATTTATTATCAATATGCAAAAAATATATCCCTCACACCAATCTATTGACGCCTTTTTCTCCACTTATTTTAACAAATAAAATCATAGCAAAAAGAACTGAAGCCCGCACAAAAACATAAATGTGAAAATAAGGCCAAGTTCCAAACATTTCGGCCGTAAAAAGTACTGAGATCAAAATAAAGACCAAGCTCTTGATAGGTACAATACCATCTTATTTCTAGGCAACCTGTTAGCTTGGCAATATTTTTTTGACTTCCTAATATTTGCAAGAATTATGGAAAAAATGTTGCAATGCCTAGAAATAAGATGATATTGTACCTACCAAGAACTTGGTCCTAATTTTGTAATGTAAATGTTATTAAACTCAATATTATCGTGTTTTTAAATACTTAAAATCTCAAACAAAAATTGTTGTTTTAAGAATATTCTAAAATTTATATACGACTAGCTAAAACCCCTGTGGTTCGCTACACAATATCCTTTTTGTGATGAAAAGAAAACTGTTATAGTTAATTATTATTCAATTTTGTTTATTTAAAATTAAATATTAAAAAATAAATATTTTCAAACTAAATGAAATTTATTTGTTGATGGTTATTAAGCAATTGTCTATATGCATTTCATTGGCGCTTTTACCAAATCGTCAGTAGACTTCAACCACAAGTTTGAACAGTTCAAATTTCTTAAAGGCTTATTTTCAAACTAATTCACAAAAAAATTTTTGATTAATAAGACTCTTATAAAACGAATTTTTGTATCAAAATTTGTTTTATTAATCTGTTATAAGTCAGAAAATTTTTTATGAATTAAGGCATTAATCTATTAGAGAGGTTAACTCCTTTCTAATACTCACGAAAAAATTTCAAAATTCTGACTGTCTTGGCTTTCAAGATATTTTAAAGTTAACGTTGCATCTATATGGGAAGTGTCATCAGTAATACGCTGTAAACGTTTCAGAAAGATCGGTCCGCTGGTATTAGTTTTGAAAACATATCAAAATAAATATTTGCTCTACATAGAGGTGCAACGCGCACTTGTCCAAATTTGAAATTTTTTCCAGAGGCAATGCACAATATCGACAGAGCTCTCCCTAAATTGGCTTTTAAGATATTTCAAATTAAATATTTGATCTTTATGGGAGGTGACACACCCTCATGTCCAATCTGAAGTTATTTTTGAAACTTAACGCACACTATAGAAAGCTCTGCTCACAGAAAATTTTAAGTTTCTTCCTGCATTCCCTACAAAGATATTAAAAAATAAAATAAAATTATGTGGGATGTGCCATGCACACAAATTTTTTTCAGACTTTTTTCTCTAGAATAATGATTAAAATCAATGGGGTAACTCATAAAAAATCTTTGGTGTTTTACCGTAGTAGTTCTCATTATATGGCAAAATATATATTTACTATATATGGAAGGTGCCACATCCACTTATCCACTACTTAATAATATCTCTTTAAAAACATTATAAAAAGAGTTACTCACATAAATTTTCAAGTCTTTAGCAGCATAGCTTTATTATTATTGCTTATACAATTTTCATAGAAATTATCGAGTTATCTAAAAGAAACAACTATAAATATTGAGTTTGTTTTCATCCCATCTTGAAAATTGTACACAGCCAACTGACACGTCGGCTACATTCTGTAAATAAATAAAGAAAATTAAAATACCATTTTCAGGATATTTAAGGATACAAGATACTTTAGTATTTTAGACGCACTTGTAGCAGTAACCTATGTCCTTTTTAATCAATATAAAATATAAATCATAAGTTGATTATTAGCCTAAGGTTCGTAACGTTATATTCAGAAAGAATTGGGCCTGATCATCAACTTAATTTTTCATTTGTTTCCTTGTTCCTTGGAATATTAATCATGCCCAATTCTTTCTGAATATAACGTTACGAACCTTAGCCTAAATCAATTTAGATTCACAAAGCAAATACGTTCGAAATAATCATATTCATAAAGAAATCATAATGTATGAAAATAATTTTTGGCCATGCTACGAGCACACAGGAGTAGAAGATATGTGTCGATTTCTATTTAAATCGGAGAGGTCAAAAACCCAAACCCTTGTTTTCGTGTCGAAAATTTTCGTTTTTAGCCTATAAGCAAAATTAATCATTCAGTCATTCTTTATTTTAAACTGAGATTGATATTAAAATTGTTTCAAAAACAAAACAGTTTTTAAAGAAATGAGATAAAAATGCAAAATACTTAACAAATCACAAAAACAAAGAGATTAAAGTTAAATTTGTTAGTAACACTAACATTAAAAATTTTAAAAACCCCCCAAGAAAATGGATGATAACTTTAAAACGGCTATACCGATTTTTTTCAAATATGGTTTATAAGATTTTAGATCAAGTTATCTTTCAAACTAAATTCGATCCAGTCACCTTTCAAACACAAAAAATTAAATCGTAATCGGCACGCTCGTTTAGGCTCTACAAGGGAACAGAGAGACACACAGATACACGAGCGTTAAAAAAAAACAATATTTTTATCGAAATTTTAAGGAAACGAAAGTTAAGAAATAGTATGATTTTAACACGTAGTTGGAAGAGGATGGAATGCTCTAAATAGCGATTAAAAATAGTCTGGGATAAATGTTGCTGACAAATAGTAGTCTTAGTCTTCAGTCTTTTACTTCTTGGTATGCAATGAAACTTCTCTGCCGTTAGAAAATGTGTACATTTATATTAGCGGAATTGAGTGGTTGACGCAATTGGTTTTGCAAAAGTGCAAATGCAAAATATCGTAGCTTTTTTTATGAAATCCAACAACAAAATGCAAAAAATAAAAAAAACAAAAAAATTTTGCATTTACAGTTTCACAAGACCATTTGCACCAAACACTGAACTCCACTATTCTTTATTGCAAACCGTTAATTTATTAATTTTTTCATCTCACTATCGGTTTTTTAGTTCAGTAACACAATTTTCAGTTGCTGAGAAAAGCATTTCGCACTCGACAGAAGTTACCCGGGTAGCTAAGAGGGCGGTCGTATTAATTATCAATGTTTCAGTGCTTTTCCGCTGTCTTCAAATAATGTCAGCTGCTTTGTTAATAGCAGCGTTTAAAGTTTACTCGAAAGTCTTCGCTGTCATTTGTCATCTGAAGTAATATCCATTTCCCTATTTTCTTGGCCATTAAAAAGACGTGCATAAAGGTTTTCAATGCAGTTGATTTTACTAAAAATTTTTGGTTCTTTTAAATAATTAATTAAAGAGAAAACTTTTTTCTCTTACTTCTTCAATCCAAAATAATTTAATATACACTTTGAGCCTTCGTTGGTTTCGTTCCCCTTACATAGATATTATGTCATGATGAACGAAAATAATTTAAAGAATAAGAAGAATTTCTGAGTGCCAAAATCAGTACCTTTTTTGTACATAAATTGATTTTTAATTCCAAGAATTCCAGCATAAAATTAATAGAAAAGCGAAAAAGGAAAATAAGCGATTTCCCGGGGCGGAATTTTTAACGATTGCATGTAGTGCTCCATCGAATGGTGACATAGAGTAGTTCTGTCATTTTCAAACAAGAGCTTTTAGTTAAGCCACACGTGCTCGCATTTCAACGATTGTAATGGCTAAAACACTTGAGTGCTCCATCAACTAGTGATATAGAGTAGTTTTGAGACTACTCCAATGTAATGCAAAGCTGGGTTATATGGTATGGTCCAGCCCTAGGACATTGTAATGTCAAATCGACCAAGTTTTCTCCATACTTTTCGCTTACGTTCAGACTAGTCCTATTCCTCTATGGAGTATACTTTACATGAGTGTATGGACTACTCGCGTTGTCTGCACGGATGCTGGATTAAATGATCAAAAATCAAATGTTTTGAGATATGACGTTTTTGAGCAAATGAGCGATATGTATATCAGGGCGGCGTAAAAACTGTGAAAAAAGAATTTTCATCGATGAACCTACAAAAAACCATATTGCACGTTAAATATCAAAGCTCTTTGACTTTATTTGGAGGGGCGCTGGGCGATGGCGCCGCCTCAAGAATTTGACCGAGGAAGATAAATATTTTTTCAGTATGTTCCAGGCTATAGAAAATCGGTTAGTAATACAGGAAAATTCAAATTAAAGAACACAATTTTTTGCTGCACCCTAATATACATACATGTTCATCGCACTTACATATGTATGTCTATGCAATGTACATACATGTAGTGGGAGGATGAAGTTTATAAAAAGGCATATAAAATCTTTATTACGCAAAAATAGAAACTATACTTAAATTACAAAGAATTTTTTTTGCTCAAGAAATGAATGTTAGTAAAACTTAGTAAAGTTTTCTACAACTTCTTTTTGTAACTTAAAAAAAAGTTACTCCCATTAAGTATGTATTCGAGTACTGGAAAATATTTGTTTTAAAGTTTATTTGTTTTCCCTTTAACAGAAAAGTTTTCCAAGGAAGTTTTTTATTTTGTTTTTGTGTATACGAGTATGTACCTATAATGGAAAATCATTTAAATGTTATTTATCGTTGCCTGCTTGAAGTACATAGTATAGTTAAGCCAATGACGCACTTTTTCCCAAAATAAGTACACGTGTGCGCAAAAAAATACATGTTAGTATCAGGGTTCGGACTTTCACTCAACTAAAAATTTATTTTAAGCGCTTAACAAATGCACCTAAATATTAAAAATATGCATTTATCTACGAACAAAGTCTCAAAACTAAAATAATGTGAAAATGTTTTTTTCTAATTTTTTATTATTATATAGAAGAAAAAAACATAAAACAAATATAATTAGGTCTATTATTTAATGTAACCGAGCTTTAGTTGCGTGCCAATTGCCAACTGAAAATTAATAGTTGCTAAAAAGGCACTAAATACCAACTGAAATTGGCAGCTCTCAGTTGCCAGTTGCTATCAGTAGTATAATTTTCAGCAACCCAACTGAGGTTCGGTTAAACCTAACTGAGATTCGATCGGTCTGTTAATATTTGTTTAAAAAAAATTGAGAAATATGCATTAAAAAATTTTTATAGCTACACAAATATGCTTTTATTGTCAAATATGCAAAAATATGCACTTACTACCAAAATACGCGAAAATATGCAACTACAAATCGATGCCAAACTACTTAAAATTTGATGATTCGCATAGATAATTAGGCAATACTTCTTTATCTCTTACCACAAAAAACATGCATTTGCATGAAAGTCCGAGCCCTGGTTAGTATTATTATTATATATTACATAAATCATTTCTAACTTGAGTGTCCTAATTCTGATTTTCATTGCAATGGAAGAAACTTTGTTCATCTTCTTCAGGAAAACCTTAAACTCTATTGCCAAATTCCTAAATATGTACTCTCTAGTAAAGAAATTTCAATTAGAAAATGACGGAAAAGATTCATTAAAATCGGACAAATAGCGCTCGAACACCAAAGTATATTTACATAGAATGTAAGCGGTTGTTCCATACTCTTCCAAATGTGAACGAGTCTTTGTACTTCCCGAAATTCATCTGACAGGAAACCAGTACCAAGTTTTAGGTAATTTCTTTTCATTTTAAGATTTCCATTGTATGTGTCGGTTTTAATAAATTATTTAGCCTGTCCTTCTTTCCTTATGCTGAACTCTTCTTGTTATGTGGCTAAGCTATATTAATGTACGGCTTATTGCTTTGAATAGATTGTTCCCATAGCATCTTATTTGAAATAGGTTTTGGGCAGAAATTTAAGGGCCTTATTTCGTAAAACGCAACGCTAAGCTTTGACAAATTTTTAATTTTTTTTCAATTTGAATTTTTTCCATACAAAATTTATCAACGCTAATCGTTGCGTTTTACAAAATAAGGCCCTAAATTCAAAAGGAAGACATTGCTTCACGAATACCCGAATCAGTTGCATTTTACATAGGATATTTTTTCACGTCTCACAACCGTTAAAGAGACTGTGAGTAGTGAAACAAAAGGCGCGTTTTTAATAGACCGAAAGCTTGCCTTGATTTCTGCACGTCGATCGACGCGCCACTATTTGATATTACGATCCAAAAATAATAAACTCGACGATATCTTTACATGAAATTTATGAATACATCTTGAATATAAAAATTAAATAAATAAAATTTTCAAAACTGTCCACTCTTTTAAACGAAAAAAAAATTGAACTGTTATTTTGCTCAAATATGTACATATATAAACGTTTCTACTCATCCTTCTGATTCGATAGTCTCACTTTGTTAAAGAAAATTAGCTGCTCTGCAAGTCTTAAGTAGTTTTTCTGCGACTTCTATTAATTTGTTAATAAAATATTACGTTTATATGCATTCATTGTACCTAGATAGATATTATATGAATATTCTGGTACATAGTTGTAATTAGGGATGTAACGATACACCGTTTTGCCGATCCGATACCGATACCGATATTTAAAAATAAATATCGCCGATACCGATTCCGATACCGATACGAATATTGAAATTGAGTTCAAGTTTAGATTAACAAAACTCAAGTGCAATTTTTTTCTTAAACAAAATTACAGTGTAAGAGATTATTAATATTTAAAATTGATATTAAGCCAGTATAAAAAATTGGAAGTAATTTTTAAGGAGCTACATTTTCTTTGCTTCCAAAAAATCTGTATTAAAAATATGCAGATAATTAGTAAAAAAGCAAGAAAAAATTTTTAATTCCTTTATAATTTTAAAAAATAATCTCCATGCTTTTTAAAAAATCGATTTTTAAAGGACATTTATCAACTAATAGTTTTCTAAATAACTTAATGGCTTAATTATTAAAAGTCTTCTAAAAGTTTATATTTATTAACTTAAATTTACATGAAAATACAATTTTCAATTTAAATTCGCATTAAAAAATAATTGTGAAAATGGGTAATTTTTTATCCTTTTTCCTTGAGGAAAAATCATTATAGAACACGGAAAAAGAAATTTGTCCTAGCATCGCTTCCAATTGGGTGATTGGTAATCGAAAAACAGGACTTCTTGCAATGGCAAGGATATGTAAAACTAATTAGAAATTGTCCAAATTCGCAAAACTTTCGGATCGTGAATTCTACATTTTCATGACTTCTTTGGAGTGTCTTTTTTTTGCTGGAATAAGATTTAAAAAACAACGAATTGAATTTGAATTCATGGTAAAATTAACGAAAAATAAATAATTTCCGGATCGCGAATTCTACATTTTCATGACTTCTTTGGAGTGTATTTTTTTGCTGGAATAAGATTTAAAAAACAACGAATTGAATTTGAATTCATGGTCAAATTAACATAAATAAATAAATTTTTTACAAAATAACAGCATAAAATATTATTAACTTTTAAAATTGATATTAATAAGATTTAAAAAATAACGAAATGAATTTAGTTCATGGTAAAATTAACAAAAGATAAATAATTTGTCAGAAAAAAACACTGAAATTTTTTTTAAAAGTATCGTCGTATCGACAGTAAAATATCGCCGATACCGATGTATCGGAAAATTTGAAGTATCGCCGATATATCGGTATCGGTATCGGCATTCGTTACATCCCTAGTTGTAATAAGGGACTGGTACTTAATTTTACTTGCATATCAAGCTAAAGGCTAAAATATCTATTTGTAACAAAGATCCTAGAGCATTGATAAAAAATTCTTATTTATGTATGTACGTATGAACCTAATGTATGATTATAGAATATTTTGCAAATATTTGTATAAAATTTCTTAAGAATTGCAATCAAAATACTATGTGCTAAGTTAGTACGTATACAATACATACATACTCGTATATATGTATGTATGCATATGTATGTATATAAAACAAAATCGTCAACAGCAAAATGTTACATGACAATTCCCCCATTTTATTGCAAAGGAGCAAAAAAATTTTGTAAAAGAAAAGAACGATTTGTGCAACTCTAAAATGGAAAATTTTAAGTCGAAGACGAAATATTTTTAATGTTTTTCGTATTTTTTTCTATTTTTGTATTTATAGTATGTATGTATACACTAAATTCATGTTATATGTTTGTATGTATGTATGTATACGGTATATGATTTGCTGTATATGCATATACAATATGTACATACTTATGTGTATATTAATAGTAGTAGATGAAGTTTTAAAGATTTGCCTTTGATATGATACTGCTGCAAGTTCTACTCCACTTCACTTTGTTACATATAACTTTCTTTCTATTTATTTATTAAGTATATAATTTAAAACTATTTTCGAGATAGCATTTTTCTATTCACAAATTTCATTTAACAAATGTTCAACGCAGTAAAATAAATAAATTGTTCAAGCTTTGTGACGTATTTTTAACCAGATCCTTACTTTTATTTTTGAGCTCTAAAATTATATATTTCCTTAGATATTATTAAATTATTTAGTTGTAATTTCTAGTATCTGTAAATGCTACATTAAGGTTTATATACACCAATACCCTAACAATAGCTGTGCAGAATTACGCATTCATTGTTTATGGAAACCTTAAACTTTATCATGCTTTTATTTTGTGTATATGTATGTCAGACTAAAATGCTAAACTACCCGGTTAGCCAACTTGTCGTAGAGGACATTTTGATCAACGACAACTTAAGGAAATTTCGGCATTTGCCATGCACGGCATTTGTCGATTACAGTTTCTTTTAAGACAATCTATCAGAAATCATACTGAAAGAATGGGTCAAATAAAACTCAACTGGTCCTGCCAACTAGTTGGTATATATTGTCCGCAAGCTAGTCTTGCAATGTTCAATTTAAAATTTTTTATAATAGCGGAGTTCAGTGTTTAATGCAAATGGTCTTGCAAATGCAAAATATCGTAGCTTTTTATGAAATTTTGTGTATTTTGTTGTTGGATTTCAGACAAAAGCTACGATATTTTGCATGTGCACTTTCGCAAGACCATTTGCATCAAATACTGAACTTCGCTAATATCTTTTTAACAAAAAATACTACTCTCCGTATACCAGCAAATTAACTTATTGTGGACATTGTCGCTCAGTCTGTCACCAGTATTAATCATTTTAATGCTAAAATTTAGCGAAATTGAGCTGATGAAAAGTTCTGTTACAATGTTTATTAAAACTTCCTGTACGAGTATTAAATACTCTCTGAGCAACAAATTCCTCAAATTGTTATTGTAGAACAGTGTCAAAAAAAAAACAAACGAAAAAATGCAATGTGGGTATTTCTGAGGATGTTGTCATTTACATGGTAAGTAATGAAAAGATGTGTGACAGTGTCGCTCTTGTTGTAATGTATGAACTTAGCGGCCATATATTTGAAAATGTGTCACTGATCTGTTTGAGCTGTCACCAACAGGTCATCGACGATTTAGCTTTGTCATGCATCGGTCCTGCAAGATGTCTGAAAGATATGGCCAACCGGGTGTGCACAATATTATATACTACCCGCATGAGCCTTTTCCTACTATAAAGCACGCGGTCATAAAAAGTACAGAAATCACATTGAAGGCCGAGTTCTTGATAGCTAGCCAATATTTTTCCCATTTCTAACAGTATTAGAAAGAATTATGGGAAACATCTTGCCAAGCTAACGGACTATCTAGAAATGAGATGGTAATATACCTATCAAGATCTTGGTCCTCATTTTTGTTGTTTACGGCCGAAATTATTAGATAGAAACTTGGCCTTCCTTTCACATTTATGCATTTGTGTGGATCTCACTTCTTTTTTTAAGTTTTTATTCGTTACAATACCTATCACTATAAATTCTCATAATTTCTTATTATAGTGCACCTTATATGCGGCACACTTTCCCGTTACATGTTTAAACTGGTGACAGATAATAAGGTCAATGGAAATAATGTCAATTGACTTTATTTCCCACCACAAAGCGAAATAAAGTCAATTGACTTTCTTGCGTTTTCGAAAACGAAATAAAGTCAATTGATTTTATTGCACTTTAAAATATTTAATTACCAAGTCAATATTGGTATCAATCAAAAGCCATATTTTTTAATTTTTTTCCATCACAATTACAAATTTTAAATAATTTTATTTTTATTACTAAAGATTTTCTGCGCAGCCGGCCTTTGGCCGGACTTCAGGTTTTTTTCTTCTCAGTAAGCGGCTTCGCTGAGTAAAGATTTTTCCATAGCCGACCTTCGGGCGGGTTTCATGGCTTTTTCATCACAGTATATCGAGAAGTGGCTTCGCTGAAGTAAGATTTTCTGCCTAGCCAGGCTTCAATAGTACGAGATATTTATTCGACAAACACAGAGAAGGAAATTCATAAACCCGTCCAAAGAGTAAATCTCCACTCAGCGAAGCCGCCATAGGCCAGATGTGCAAGAATCTTTGCTCAGCGAAAGCGCTATTCAATAACCTTTACTCAGCGAAGCCGATTTTCGATATACCAAGAAGAACAAACGCTAAAGCCCGGCCGAAGGCCTTCTATGTATGCATCTACTCAGCGAAGCCGCTTATCGATATACTGCAAGAACAAAAAACTTAAGCCCGACAGACTTTAAGCATTGTTGACGTTAAATCCATTTGAGTAGGGAATATAGTCAATTACTTTTTTTCGAAATTTGTTTGACTTTATTCACTTTTAAAAACGCAGTAAATTCAATTGACGTTATTTGCCACCATGGTGGGAAATAATGTCAATTGACCTTATTTTTGACAGGTAATATGGTCAATTGACATTATTTCACACCATGATGGGAAACAAAGTCAATTGACCTTATTGCGTTTTTAAAAGTGAAATAAAGTCAGCAAAATTTGGAAATAATGTAATTGACATTATTTCGCTATTCAAATGGAAATAACGTCAACAATGCTTAAAGTATGTTGGGCTTAAGGCGTTTTCCCCTCAGTGTATCGAAAAGCGGCTTTGCTGAGTAAAGATTTGTGCATAGCAGGCCTTTGGCCGAACTGGAGTGTCTTTTCCTCTCGGTATACGGAAATGCGGCTTCGCTGAGTACAGATTTTTGCATAGCCGGCCTTCGGCCGGTCTTTCTGCTTTTTCCTGTCGGTATATCGGAAAACGGCTTCGCTGAGCAAAGATTTTAAATATTTCTCACTAGTGTAGCCTGCCTAGGCAGAAAATCTTACATCAGCGAATCCGCTTTTCCATATACTGAGAAGAAAAAATTCTGAAGCCGGGGAAGGTCGGCTACGTAGAAAATCTTTAGTAATAAAAATAAAATTTCTTAAAATGTTTAATTATAATGGAAAAAACTAGGAATGTAACCGATACCGATACCGATATATCGGCGATACTTTAGATTTTCCGATACATTGGTATCGGCGATATTTTACTATCGATCGACGATACTTTTGACATTTTTTCAGAGTTTTTTTTTAAACAAATAATTTAGTTTTTGTTAATTTTACCATGAATTAGAATCAATTCGTTGTTTTGTAAATCTTCTTTAATATTAATTATAAATATTAATAAAGTTTTACGCTGTTATATTGTAAAGAAAATAATTTATTTTGTGTTAATTTTGCCATGAATTTAAATTCAATTCGTTGTTTTTTAATTGTTATTCCCTTCAAAAAACACACTCCCAAGCGGTCACGAAAATATAGAATTTGTGATCCTTAATTAGTGCAAATTTCGATTATTTCTAATGGGTTTTACATGTGCTTATCTAAGCAAGAAGCTCTCTTTTTCGAATGCCAATCACCGAATTGAAAGCGATGTTAAGAAAAATTTATTTTTTGATTTTCTATAATGATATTATCCTTACGAAAAAGTATTAAAAATTACCAATTTTCGCAACTTGTTTCTTTTTATGCGAGTTAAGGTGAATAAAAATAAACTTTTAGAAGAATTTTAGCAATTAAGCTATTAAGTTATTCAGGGGAATATTAGTTCATAAATGTCCTTAAAAAATCGATTTTTAAAAAGCCTTGCGAGTATATTTTAAAATTATAAAGGAATTACAAATTGTTGTATGACAAATAAATTTTTACTTGTTTTTCTATTAATTATCTGCATATTTTTAATACTAATTCTTTGAAAGCAATGAAAATGTATTTCCTTAAAAAGAACTTCCAGCTGGCTTTACTTGGTTAATATCAATTTCAAATATTATAATCTCTTACACTGTAATTTTGTATAATAAAATTATTACCCTAATTGAGTTTTGTTAATTTAAACTTGAATTAAATTTTAATATGCCTATCGGTATCGTTGATATTTCTTTTTGAGTATCGGTGTCGTATCGGCAAAAAGACGTATCGGTACATCCCTAAAAAAACTAATAAAATAGAGCTTTTAACTGATAGCAATATTGACTTTGTACATTCAGATCATTATTCATTGCGAAATATCGCGATGCTATGCAAATTAAAAGTATGAAAGTGCAAAAAAGTCAATTGGCTTTATTTCTTTTCGAAAACGCAATAAGCCAATTGAATTTATTACCCTTTTTCGTAGGAAATAAAGTCGATTGACATTATTTACATTGACCTTATTACATCTCACCACCTTATTACCTGTCACCGATCAACCTATTATTTCTCACAATGTATTTGTTTTTACAAAGGAGAACATTTCCAGGAGGATTTACAATCAAGATTCAAAAAATAGGGCCCACAAACATATATAAGGGGAACCCTAGTTCCCGATTTTAGATTTTGCTGATTATTTACTTATCATATTTCAGCTCTCTTGCTATAGTGAAAGGGCCCATACAAATAAGGGGTACCTGAGTCCCTTCTGGAAGAAAAATGCCCGGTTTCTTTTTTATTTTTATTTCCCACCAATACCAACCTGTGTACCAAATTTCAGCTCTCTAGCTTTAGTGGAAGTGCCATATACAAATAAGGTGCATACTAGTCCTCCCTAGGCTTGCCAGACGTACTGTTTTTAGCACTATGCGTACTTTTTTTATTCAATGTACTGTTTTCTGCATTAGCAGTACTGTTTTCTACATTTGCTCTCTGAGGTATATTTCCCTGTCGTTGTACTTTGTTTTTACTAAAAATAAATTTTTGCTCTGTGGTAATTGCTTAGATATAAATTATCACATATATAGACCGTATATGCAATAATTTTTTATTCTTATATAATATTTACCTTAAATCTTAAGACGTTTTGCTTGAAAAAACATAGTGTACTATTTTCTATTATTTGTACTTCTTTTATTTACACCATATACTTGCTTGCCAGTTGCGTATCTGGCTACCCTAGTCGCTCAGATGAAAAGTGGCCGTTTTCAGATTTGTTTGATTATTGTCCCACCTGGACCTACCTGTGTATTAAATTTCATCTTTCTAGCTATAGTGGAAGTGCCCTATGCAAATAAGGGGCACACTAGTTTCCGTTTTCAGATTTTTTCTGTTTAATTGCTCTCCAAGATCTACATGTATGTAAAATTTCAGCTCTCTAGCTATGGTGGAAGTACCACATAATATTGATGAGTGAGTGAATCAGCGAATATCTACTAAAATATGCACTTTTTACACCTTCATATCTCGATAAGTTTTTATGGTAGATCTTTCGAACGTCACCTATGAGGTTACCTGTTTATTAAGTTTTATTATTTTATGGTCAAGTGGTGCAAAGTTATGAAAGAGCGGGGGTGGTTAAAAAAACTCAAATGGTTTCGTGTAATATACATACTTTGTGGCATGAACTTGGCCTAGCAAGAACCATACTATCTTAAGCCAGTTTGTTTGTAATCAAGCTAAGGTTATAGCACATATGTGGCTGTCTCCTTTCTGCAAGTTTTGTATATTACTTGTAAGATGTTCATTTGCTTGTGTGGGGTTGGATTAAAGAAATTAAAAGTAACAAAATAAAAAAATAGCAAGAACTGATAATCTAATATATAAAAATTAATATTTGTTTGTTCGTATGCTAATCGGATCGCGATAAAACTTTGGCCATATTATTCTTAAATATTTTAAGGGGCTGCGGATTCTCCTATATAAGTCAAATAGTAGTAAATGAAAACGTCATAAATTTTTCTGTGAAACTTATAAGCAAATTCACTATGTCGGTTTTGCACGTTTTCCGACTGATTTCTGGTTGAGTGCTTTTTTTCTATTCGCTAAATAGTTTAAAACATATTTTTGTTGTTGTCTTTAAAAATTACAAATTATTGCGGCCAATAAAATAATTGCTTGAATTGCCACATTAGACTAATTATAAGTTGAAAAAAAAAATGCGAGCCAAATAAATTTTTAAACTATAATGGTTTTTGACTTGTCAATACCTATTTGAAATTATTTGTATTCAAGACGAGAATCTTGTAACTCAAACGAAAAAATAATAACGATTTACTGAATTGCGTTAGTGACTTTTTTCCGTCTACAGACGTTTTGATTTTAGTTTAAAAATATAAATTTTCAACTGCTGTCAATATTTTAATCAAAATATGGTTAAGAAAACCTATATATGGTTTTCTTAGAAACATATACATATATGGTAATTTAGACCCATGTATGTATATGGTTATTAAAAATCATATTATTGCTACATATGGTAACAATATTATATTATTAGACAAACACACACGCAAAGAAAATATATGGTTGTGGCATCGTTGCCACACCATATATTTTGACTTGATGCGAAATAGCGGTTTTAATTTAAGTTGTATTTTTAGCAAAAGAAAAAATTTTATTTGAACAAACTTTTTAGCGAAATAAGCATAAGATGAAATCTGTGGACCTAAGAAAAAAGCACTTAATTCGGTTAAGACATTTTTACTAGTAGTGGAATTTATAAACGCAGAATTTTAAGGCTCATCTTTTGGTGTAATCAGCACCTTTGTACGATATTTAGTCACAAATATATTAATATTTTAAAAATTTGACTTATCTCCATTTTATTATATTGCGACTGATCGATCAACAACCAATTTCGCATGTGTCAAAAAAAATTTTTATGAAAATTTTAACCCAGATCGGCTAGTTGTAATTAGTTTCCATTTTGCCTTAAATGCATACACAAAAATGTTCATTCTGCTCTTTAATAGTATTTATGCTCTACTAAAAATTTTGAAAATTACACTTAAGTTGTTTTGTCAAAAGTCCACAGAAATATAATACATACTTACAATTTTAAAAAGTGGAATGGAGTCGCGAATGCAAAAAATCGAACATACTATTTCATGCATATAGCTATAAATATGTACATTGATTTGCTTTCAAAATATGTCGATTCTGCCGGACTATGGGGTTTTGTATTTCCGAAGAAAGTATTAGGTAGGTCGTATATTGGTACGAATAATTACTTGAAATAATTTTATAAAGTTTTTTCTTTTAAAGAGTAGATAAATTGTGCTTTCAAGCCCTATGCTTACTCTGTGTGGTGAATTTTTTCGCATAAGCCACTCCCAGAACAACCTGAAAGCAAATGTAACTCTCAATACACAAAAATTTAAAAAAATCGAATAACACATTTTATTTCCGAATTCATTGCATGAGGCGGAAACTGTAATATGAGTCTTAACTTCTCATATTTTTAACAGTTAAATCTGTAAAGTTAAAAAAACCCCGCGAATTTACACTCAAAATAAGAATGGCGCATATACACAACTACATATAATACTTACTACATACATATATAGTATTTACTACTTCTTTTCACTTTTGTGAAATTTGCAGTGAGCCGAAAAGAAGTAAAAGAATGGTAAAATGTTGCAAATAGAAAAAATAAAATTAGAAACGAACAAAGGACAAAAGTTTGTTTGTTCATAATGGTGGTGGTTGCTTGCTGGTATGGAATATCTTACGCGATGAATGAAAGACTTTAAAATGAAGAAACAACTCCCAAAAAAAAAAGTTTTAAAAGAAAAATGATGTAATAATAACATCACTAACAATTTGGAAGACTATAGTCGGCAATGACGAATCATACACACTCCTCATGAATGTATGAAGTACAGATGTACACCGTACACGAGAATTGCATGTCATCGGCGTTGCCAGTTTATTTTATCTTTTAGCTTCCAAATTTACGTTTTAGCTTCGTGGTTTTTTCTATCTTTTTTTATTTTTCATTTAGCCTCAAAAAGGCAAAATTTTTTTCTCCACAATACAAAAATATATTTCTAATTTACTCATTTTCAAGGTGTCTTAATGTAAACTTTCTAGATTTCTTGTTTTTAAGCCATTTTAATGTAAACTTTCGCAATAAATGAATATATTTTTTAAACGCGAAACTTTTCTCTATAAAATAATACCAAAATTATTTGTATACTCACGCAGAGAAAAGATATGGTTGTCGCATGGTTGCGTTAACAATGTCATGTTTCCCGATATAGCTTATGGTTATGGTAAGCTAATAATTATTATTTTGAATAATTGTGAATCTCAATCAGTTTACGTCAAAAATCTTATGTTTACACTTAATCATGACATTATTAGCACTCATATGTATTGCAACATGGTTGAATATATTATTTAAAAAAAGTCTATCTACAATCATGGTCTATTTAAAAATTTAGCACCAATATGGTTCTATACCAATAAATTATGTATGAAAGTGGCGCGTTACTCTGTTCTGCTGTGTACGTTGAAAAATTAAGTTGTTGTTAATGTTTCCCTTGTTCCTTGGAATATCAATCATGCCCAATTCTTTTTGAATTAAAACGTTACGAACCTCAGCCTAATAATCAATTTGGATTCATAAATTATGTTTACTGTCCATACTATTTTAATGTAGTTTGTTCGCAATTAAGCTATGGTTACAAAAGAAGCTATGCTTCAAAAAAAGTTTTTCTTCTATCCCTTGGTTGAATGCTTTTTGTTATTTTTTGTATTATGTGCGAGCTTTCGGTTTGTTTTTGTGTGTCGCTTAGTTTGAAAAAAATAAATAAATTAAAAATAAAAAAACGGATAAAAACTATTTCTTTTAGATATCGCAAAAAACAGTGCTCTTTTAATCGGACAATTTGGTGCATTCGTTGCTAAGTTCGGATAAAATCCGAAACATAAAAATTAACTGAAAGGCTGCAATAAGTGAGATTTTTTGCTGAATTCTTTCCTGAAAGTTGTCATTTCAAAAGGAAGTGATTTTTAAAACATGCCCGATTGTAAATAAAACATGTGTCAGCAAATATGTATCTATGTGAAAATAGATAATACTTTTTTTTTAGATTAAAAACATTTTATTTTATATTTAATTTAAAAATATATATATTTTTAGCTGATGTCAATTTTTAGTCAAAATTTAATTAAGAAGGCAACCTTTATATGGTTATTTAGAAACATGCTAT
Source organism: Panzeria rudis (assembly GCA_956483635.1). Classification (NCBI taxonomy): domain Eukaryota; kingdom Metazoa; phylum Arthropoda; class Insecta; order Diptera; family Tachinidae; genus Panzeria; species Panzeria rudis. The sequence goes on from OY101448.1 coordinate 117,377,443, forward strand.
TTTTATATACAAATATAGTATGATTATTTTAAAGCATAGTATATTTATATTCAATTAAACATTAGGTTGTATGAATATTATGTAGTAGTATGAATATTAGTGTTATATAAGACAATGTTATGTCTAGAACAGATTTATTTTCATAATAGTATGATTAGACTCCAACCACATAATTCAATCATTGTATGTTTCTCTTAGATTATAGTTGCCACAACCATGTTTTTGCTATGCGTGCTCCTATTACTTTCTTTGTTAGAGTCTCAAAGAAAAAACTATGCACTGCATAAAATAAGCTGTATGTACCGTTGTTATTTTCCAATTATCTACATGAATAACACTATGCAACGAAATTAAACTTTTTGAATGACCAGGGCAACCAAAAATATGCTCTAATAAAAGGGTTTTAAGCGCATAAAAATAGTGTAAAAAACAGAAAAAATGCTCCTAAAATGTGACTAAACTGTGACTAAACATTAAATAAAACTGTATACCAGCATTTTATTTTATTAATAATTTGTTAATTATTTTATCTCCAATTCCACCACGTTGACCACTGCTCACAGTATCGCTCGGACTCTTAATTTTCATTCTCATTTTTTTAGAGAACGCCTTAACCACTTCAGCCAACAGCACAATAAAAACAGTGTGCATTTAACGCTTTTAAAGTTTTTTATATAAAAAATGTTTAGCATGAAAACTGTTTCATTGTATGTAAGAAACATTTTCATTGTATGTATGAAACAATTTCATATACTTTTAGGGAATGTGAAAAAAATCGATTAAAAGGTATTTTTGGTATCAACATTTATTTTATTTCGTGTATTGTGAAGTGTTTTTGACACAAATACTCAAATCTAATGAAATAAACTTTTATTCTTCTTAAAATTGGAAAAAATTCAACTTCATAATATCAACAAAAACATTATCATAAAAGCCAAAAAATTAACAAATGGTGAAAGAGAGCAATTTTATTCAGCAAATTTCATTATATTAATGTTGCATTAATATGATATCAATGAAGACTCTTCATTAGCTGAATGAATGATTTTTCTATTAGTGTAACAAAAGCGGCAAAATCACCTTTACGGGGAATATATCGACAATGCAAGTTATTTACATATAGCGACATTTCAGTATGAGTTGTCGAATCGAAAACAAAAAATATATCGCTACTTTAATTTATAAAAGGCGTATCTATTATATAAAAAATTTCAAGTTTGATACATAAAACTTAATAAAAGAACTACAAAACAGTGTTATATATATTTTTAGAACTATGCAATGCTGGATTTTCTCTAAAATTTCTTTTAGCTCTAAAACTATATCATAAACTTTTTTTGAAATTTTTTTATTAAGTTTTTTGTTTCAAACTTAAAAATGTTTCATATGTTAGATACGCCTTTTGTAAATTAAAGCAACGATATATATATGCATATATGTACATAAATTTATGCTCTAAATTCATTTTTAGGTCGAATACAACGAAATTATCTTTAAAAAATAGAGTTTGTTAGATGATTTTACTTTCGCGAAATTAAAAAACCTAATTTCAATTATATCTGTTTTGTAAAGGGTCAGAACTAAATTTCGTGCAAATTTTGAGACTTTTATTTTTTAGCCCACATGCAGAAATTAGATCCTCAAATATACGAATTCTTTAAATTTCTCAAACTCAAAAAAACGGGGTTTTCTGGACCATTGTGCTTAAACACACAAATTCTAAGAAAATAATGTCACATTGAGTAAAAAACAATGCTGTCTGCACACTAAGAAAGTGATTTTACCATTGGTTCTTGAGATTTTTTGCAATAATTAGCAGAAATTAAAAAACAAATTTTTCGAGAATATCGACTTTTATAACTTGGTCCACGTTCCAAAATCAGAGCCTCAAATATACGAGTTCTTAAAATTAATCAAACTCAAACCACGAATTTTTCTGGACCAGTCTGCGGAACGAAATGATATTAGTTTTTTTTATTATAATATAATAATTTGCACTTGATATCTGAGACCAATCAGCCTTCGGCATTCGAAGTGACGGTTGCTGTAGGAAGTTGTGAACCACGAACATGCAATAAAAATACGTATTTTCAATGTCATAACATGTTAAAGTGATGTAAAGTATTCGAATTTTTATTTTTTCCACAGAAATAACTATCTTTAATCTTTTAAATGGTATCAAAATGAAGATGATATCCCTTATAGAAAAATTTTGTTATTTTTGTATTTCGCGTAGACCGTGAATACTCGCAAAAAACTGAAACAACTTGGGTATACATCTTTGTGACCCTAAGGAACATCTCTATAAAATTTAAGCAATTTCCGATGTATAACTAGCTTTTCGATCTATTGATTTTACTTATAATAACTCATACTATTGTATATTTATTTTCAAATTTTATTTACATTTGTATACATGTTTTAATCTTAACCTGCCGACAAGTCCTCAATTTATATGGATAATAATAAATAAATTCAGTAAAATGCGACTTTGACTAGCACTCGAAGGATTCCGTACGAATACCACACACATATGTATATTATTTTTTATGTTTTGCCGGTTTTTTTTTTTTACTTTTTAATTTCCGTGTGCTTTTTTCCTTTTGGCAAACTTTTTCGTTTTTGTAAATTTTTGTTAGTTGTGGCGATTTTTTGCATTTTTGCGATTTTTTTTTGTCTTTAAAGCACTTTCTCTATTTCAGCGATTTTTTCCTTTTGGTTTTTTTAATATGGAATTTATTTTAGTTTTAGCGTTTTTTCGATTTTTTTCGCTTTGATGATTTTGTTTTGTTTTGCCGATTTGCTTAATGGAATACCCTTTAATAATTAATTTACCCTTTTATTTAAAAATTTCACAGCCTGGCAAAATACCATTTCATTTGTAATTATTTTTTTAGCATTCGCTACTACTGTTGCCTTTAAAACGCTGCACTAGCTGTAAATATTTCAAAAGTTTACCTCCTACGGCTTCCAAGATATACATACTTGGAAAAATTACCTAGTAAAAATTACAGTAACTGGTAGAATACCCTTTAGTTTTTATTTTGTTTAAATTTCAGTATTAACTAGTGTTATCTGTATAATAATACACTAACTATATAAGTGTCTGTAAATTATATTATGGCTCAGAAGATATATTTAGCTAAATTTCCAAATTTCATAGCCTGATGAATACCATTTAATTTTTAAATTGTTTTTTTAACATTCGCTCCTATTGCCTTTATAATGCTGCACTAGGTGTGAAAATTTCAAGAGTTTGCCTCTTACGGTTTCGAAGATACAGCTAATTGTCAATATCATATAGTGATATGTTCTGTATTTCATGTGGAATTAAAATATGTGGAATTATCAAAGCATTGTTGTTATAAATATTAATTTACAACAACAGTGCTTTGATAATTCCGTACATTTCAATTCCACATGAAATACAGAACATGCCCGATAGTCAAAATTACATCAAAATTATGTTGTTTGAATTTCTGTATATATTGGTGTAGTCTGTATAATCATGCATTAACTTTCAAAATTTCTAGTGTCTATATATGTATAACACTAGTGTCTGTATATGTATTACATTAGGATTTCAACATGTTTCGTTGCTCGCTTTAGAACACAATTTAATTTTTAACTTTCATATAATTATTGTTGTAGCGGCCATAGTAATACGTATTCTCTGAAAATATCAGATCTGTACCTCTTATAGTTCTCGAAAAAACAGCCTGAGACAGACAGACGGACGGACAGCGTAGCAAAAGTAAAAGGGATCCTTTTCACTTTTGGTGTATGGAACCCTAAAGAGAAAAAAAAATATATTTTTGTTCATAAAAGCAAACACATGAGATCCTCGAAAGCCAAAAATTTTGTTTCTATTTTTTCGATTTTTATTAAATGGTGTTATTTACTTGCCCTGTTTGTGGAGTTTGTATCGTCGTGTCAAATTTAGTAATTGAAAATTTTCCCCCTTCCTGTTGGCCGATTGATCTGAAATTTGGTAAGCAGCGCCTTTACTTCTGATGACAATTTAATATTGTATTTAGAAAAGTGGGATGCGCCACGCCCATAACAAGTAATATTTCCTTCCTGTTAACCAATTGATATAATATTTGGTAGACACCTTTACTAAGAATGACTACAATTTTTCATTTAACAGAGTGTGCGGCGCCACGCCCATAAAAAGTAATACTTAGTTTTACCCCCTTCCTGGTAACCGAATTATCTGAGATTTGGTAAACACCTTTACTTACAATCACTATAAAATTTTGTAATTATAAAAGTGGGCGGCGCCACGCTTATAAAAAGTTATACTTAGTTTTAGGCCCTTCCTGTTAATCGATTGATCTGAGTTTAATGAACACATTTACTTACGATGACTTTACATGTTGTAATTATAAAAGTGGGCGGTGCCACGCCTACAAAAAGTAATACTAAGTTTTAACTCCTTTCTGTTAGCCGATTGATCCAAAATTCGGTACACACCTTTACTTTTGATTACTATACAATTTTGATATTAAAAAAGTGGGATTTGCCACGCCCATAAAAAGTAATATTGACTTTACACCTTTTCCCTTGTCCGATTGAGCTGAAATTTGATAGACAGCTTTACCTTTCATAGCAATACAATTTAGTGGAAAAAAGTAATATTTAGTTTTACTTCCTTCCTGTTGACCGATTGATCTGAAATTTAGGAACACATTTAATTTTCACGACTGATTGATCTGATTACGTTACGATTATGTGTAGTCAGTAGGGTATTCATTTTAATCGTCTTTTCCATTGTTTGATTAATTGGAATTGAGGTTCTTAAATTAATCGAATAATCGAGTAACACGTTTATTTCGTTTGAGTTATTCGAGTAAGCTTTACTGCTAAAAATTATTCTTGTTAATCGAAAATTTTTTTAATTTACTCGGTTGTTTTTAACACATTTTTGTGAACAATAACAAAACAAATTAAATAAAAAAAATATTTCTACATAAATTAGATAATAAACTGATCATTTCAAATGCGTAGTTTTTTTCACTATTTAAATGTTTCGTTTTGAGAAAATTTAGTACTAGGAAATATTTAATAATATTCAGACCTGTTCTGTATTCAATGCGAAAATAAAAATAATCAGAAGTATTTTTGTTATAAATATTAAATTGTAATAGCAAAGTTTTTACAATTCCGAACATTTTTATTTTGTATGGAGAACAAAACAGGATAATTCATTAAATAATCAAACAAAATCAATACATATAGCTCTAAAAAAATCATGCTTCTTTCATAAATTTTTTTTTTTTCGATTGAACATGACTCACATTACTAAGATTTTTCTTTCACTAATCGTAGACGCTAGGGAATTTGAGAAAAGTGCATTAAAAAGCATTTCCAATTCATCCGATCAATTCTTTGTTTTTTCTATATGCATAGTAATATTTTATATGACAAAGGTAATTTTTTGTTCTTTGATTTTGTAAATCCTTTTAATTTTTTACTGAATTCCGCCGTTAGGTAACATTCGATACCTTAACGAAAAATCTAGCTAACTAGTTGCTTTTGAAATCTCTTCTTTATTTCAAATAATTTTTGCTTGGTATTTCCGAATTTTTGTACAATATATTTAATGCTACTGCATAATTTTCTTAATTCTTTCATCATGCGGTCTATTAGTTTGAATTGAATGGCAAATTTCGCATATTTTAAAAATTTTATTAAGAAATCTACCAAAAAAATTGAACATTCACATAAAATTTTTTAGTCAAGTTTTTCGATTAATCGACCAAAATTACTCGAACAAATTTTTATTCCAAATTGGAATTTTTTGTTTCATCGAACATTATTTGACTTCAATTATTCGAGCAAACATTATTCGAGTGAATACCGTAGTATTCAGCATTACTGTAAATAACAGATGGCCGCCACCACAAAATGGAGAAGTAGTCATGTGATTAAAAACACCTCAATATGTATATCATCAAATGAAAGGGTTTGACTAGTAGAATACAGTACGCCATGAAAAGCTTCAAATCCCAAAATGGTGGCCAGTACAAATTGGGGGACAATATTCATGCACACATATATAGTTTTAGCTACTAGAATGCAGTACACCACGAAAAAAAGTATAATCCACGGTACAGTCCGAAACAAAATCCCAGATCATAGAGTTTAAATAGGACATAAAGTAAAAAACTTGAAAATAAAATACGTAAAAAATATTTTAAGTTAAATAGTTTTATTGTAATGTATTTTAATAAAAATTTAATATTTTACTGAAAAAGTATAATATTAATTTGGGAAAAAGCACGCTAAAAATTAAACTTAAAAAAATATTTTTATTTCAGTTTTATTTTTTTATTTTCAGTTATAAATAATAACAATTCAAATAATTATTTATTATATGAATATTCAACATAGTTTATTCATATAAAAAGTATTGAAATTTTTATAAATTTATACATTACTGAAACAAGTTTTTGTAATATAAAATCAATTTACCATATTGTAATTGCAATTTTGTACATATTTTTCAAAAAAGCTAATTTTAATGTATTTAAGTATCCAAAATTTTAATAAAATTCATTTCAATATTATTCAAATAAATAAAAATCAAATAGTTTTTCTCAGAATTTGAATTCAATCAAACTGTTATTTCTTGAATAGAAACTATTTCTCAAAAATAAAAGAAATATTTTTTCAATTTAAAAATGTATGTATTTATTTACATACACCAATCATTTATGAAATATTTAGGTCAGGGAGTTCTATAGAGGAACTTTTGTGCAGACGCGTTTTTCGTATAATTTTTCTTGCCAGTTGTAGAGCTTTTTTACAGTTTAGTGATTTTTAATCAATATCAGATTTTGGTGTTAACAATTTTTTGCGAATTTTCGCAATTTTTGTGATATTTTCCAAGTTTTTAGCATTCCTTACAATTGTAGCAATTTTTATGCTCGTTTGCAAGTTTTCGTTATTTTCGCGATAAAAATTATTTTTTCTTCTATTCTTGCCTTCTTTAAAGTTCTGTCGATTTATTATCAATATTAGACTTTGATATCTTTTTGATGTTAGCAAGTTTTTGCGAATCTTCGTAATTTTTACGATGAAAGCTATTTTTAGCGGTGCTTTTTATTTATTTTAGATCTTGTTTCCAATTTAGCAATTTTTGGCGTGCTTTTACCATATTCGCGATGTAAGTATTTTTTGTAGCTTTTATCCTCTTTTTATACGTATTTAATATTTTTCTACAAATTTAAAATATTTTAAATCTTTTTTATGAATTTAAAATATTCAATCCGGTTTTTGTGAATAATAACATTTGAGTTGTAAAAAAAATTTTTTTGAATTCTAAGAACTGAAATGAAATAAAGTAAAATTTTATTCAAACTATAGGAATAAATTTGAATAGCGCATTAATTTCTAATATTATTATTTGAATTTCTGAAAGTATAAGGGCCATTATTACAACTAGGCAATAGTTAAAAGTAGGATTTTGTCGGACGAATAAAAGGTTTACCTTTATTAAAAATTCACTTTAAATGAAAGTGAGCGATAAGTGAAAGTCAAGTGCATTAAATTAAATTTGTAATAATGATAAACTGTTTATCCGTCCGACAAAAGTCTACTTTTTGCTATTTTCAAGTTGTAATAATGGCCCTAAATGTTTTTAAATTTTCTGACAAAAAATAAATTTACATTTGAATAATTTTATTTCAAATCAATAATTTATATCATGAGTACTGTGAATAATTTCAATAAATTTCTATTTCTTAAACAGAAATAAAATTTAAGTTTAATTTAATTTTTTTGAAAAATTTAAATAAAAAAATGCATATCGATGCACATAAAAATAGTTGTATAGAAAATAGTAGCAAAAAATTTCCAATTTTTATCCTCTATATATTCGGATTTCCCAAAAGTACCAAGGCGCATTCAAGAAGTTTTTGAAAATCAGTGGGCCCTCAAAAAAGGTGTAATCATATATATATATATATATATATATATATATATATATATATATATATATATATATATATATATATATATATATATATATATATATATATATATATATATATATATATATATATATATATATATATATATATATATATATATATATATATATATATATATATATATATATATATATATATATATATATATATATATATATATATATATATATATATATATATATATATATATATATATATATATATATATATATATATATATATATATATATATATATATATATATATATATATATATATATGATTACACCTTTTTTGAGGGCCCACTGATTTTCAGAAACTTCTCGAATGCGCCTTGGTACTTTTGGGAAATCCGAACATATACAGGATAAAAATCGGAATTTTTTTGGTACTTTTGCTATACAACTATTTTTATGTGCATCGACTGAATGAATATTTTTAAATAGGAAACATTTTATATGTAGGTTTCCCTGCCGATGTATAGATCTATTAAGAAGGCTGACAGGCCAGCATTGCTACCACTCAGCCACAGGGGCACCTGTTTTCATCTACTTCTACTCAACCCATTCCTATGAAACTTTGCACACATATTAAGCTTCTGTTTGAATACTACATCATGAATAAAAAAGTGGGCGTTAACACGCCTATGCAAAGTAAATATTATTTTCAACAACTTCTACTAAACCGATTCTTAGAATATATGTATTATTTAAGTGAAAATCGGAAAAATTTGCACTTAATGAGTTTCCATCTAAACTGACGATATAATGAACGCTGGAAGACGAGGTCGTAAATGAATATTGAAGAAAGTACAAACTGCTTGACAAACATATATATAGTGATTACTTCTGTAGTGCAGTGCATAAAAATTCTAGAAACAAATTGAAGAAATTGTACATTCACACCGAAGTTTCATGCACTTCAATTTTGACGATATGATAAAGAAGCAGCAGATGAACAAGACACATAAGAAACAAGAAGTAAACAAAAATAAATAATATGATAAGAAAAGGAAAACCAAGTTTATTTTATGAAAACTTTATGGGGAGAAATATAAAAGTACAATGGAGTCACAATCTGTAGATGCTAAAACGTGGATGTATGTCGAGTATGTAGCAGGACTACTGTAAAAGTATAGTACAATCATATGTATGCATATAGTATTCGAGTTGTGTATGTATGTATGTATGCAGGTTTGTTCTTTCAAAGAATGTTTTGATATTATGTACTTTTGAAGAAAATTGTTGAATTTTCTTTGATGAAGATCTTTGTACACTGTTCTATAGAAATGTGCTGATTCAATAAAAAAAAGAGCGGACATAGGATCGTAGTTCCTGTCGCTATCGGTCTACCGCCTATCGGCCTTTCGATCTTATCCCATCGGCATACCTTCTTCGACCGGCCATGTTCGGTCGCTATGTTCGACTAGTCACCATCCCCGGCGCCATGACCGCCACCTAAAAATTATAATTGAAAAACAAAAATGTCACCTACCTTGATGACACCAAGTAAACGAAGATAGTAATTTCAACCTCCATATGGAAAAAGAAGACAATTTCGTCAGTAAGAAACCAGATATTGTACTAAGCCTTTCATTTGATCAAAATAATTGTTGAACATATTTTTGTTTTTCGCTAATGATTTTTTAAAAAAAATTGTATTTTCAACAAACATATTTTAATGAAACAGAAGTTTTATTGCATTTCATGCTATTTTCCAAAATTACCATTGTTAAATATTTACTTTTTAATGTGTGGGTCTATTTATTTTAATCGTTTAAAAAGAAGACAAATTACGTATGCATGTACTTATAGTGTAACGTTGATGGGAGTCGGTCCCACGGCACATGGTGGGAAAATTAAAATTTTTCGGCAATTACTTTTAAAAAATCTAATGATGCAGGCTTATAGAGAACTGTTTCAATAATAAAAGTATATAATTTAGTGAAGTTACTCAAATATTGTGCAACGAAATCTAATGAAAATATTCACGCATCTCAGCTGGTTATGCACGTAAGTTAATGTTAATCTCGTTAACAGAAAAACGACATTTTATTTTCTGTAAAGGAGTTCAATGAAATAGTAAATAATTTGTCTAGGAACGGACCTATAAACAAGTTTGTAAATATAGACAAAAATATCTCAACAATTTCAGTGAAAAAAATTTGTGTGAAGTTTGATTTTGCATAAGCTAATGAGGCCTAACGTACTTTATGTTAATAAAAATGCATAGTTTTTTATTACATATTTTCCCAACGTTTCGTGAATTTTTTGTTCACTTTCTCAAGGGACTCGTCTATTTTATTAAAAAGAAAAATTATTTCAACACCGTTAATTTAGTGATAATTAACAAAATTTTTTAAAAATTAACTTACATTGTAAGTAATTACTACGTCATCTGTGGAAAAATATACTTAAAATTATTTTAAAATTACTTAAAAAATTTTTTAAAACACAAAACTATAAAACTAGTATCACAGGTTGTATTTTAATTTTATGTTATTGCCACTCTATAATTCGCGCTCAAGTTGTCAGTGTCCTCCTTTATATTCATTGTTTTATCTATTTTTTGTTGTATCCTTAAACTTTCTGTTGTGTATCTCTTTCAATTAAGCAAATATTTAGGAAATATTCTGAAAAGCATTATATCGGACAAATACAACGTAAAAAATTCTTTAGATTTGAAACAACAACTGAAATGCATAAAATTGGATCACAATGACTCTCTGGTATCTTTCGATGTCATATCTCTTTTCACTAATATTCCTATTAACACCGCTATTAGTAATATTATGGAAAAATGGAACAAATTACAAACTAATACCAAAATCCCACGCTCAAAATTCGTAGAAACATTAAAGTTTTGTCTATACGATAACAACTATTTCATCCATGATAACACAGTTTATAATCAAATTTTCGGTATGCCTATGGGAAACCCACTTTCTCCAACAATTGCTGATATTGTATTGGATAACTTACTTGACGTGGCACTGTCTGAATTGAAAAACAAAAACATTCATCTAAAATACGTAGCAAAATACGTAGATGACATTTTAGCCATAATCAACATTGACGACAAGGATGAAATTTTAAACACCCTCAACAGTTACCACCCGAAAATACAATTTACTATTGAAGTAGAAGATGACAGAAGAATATCATACCTTGATACTAAACTATTCAGAGGTGAAAATAAAATCGTATTTGATTGGTATGCAAAAGACACTTCTTCAGGTAGAATAATTAATTTTAACTCAACGCAGCCTACATCACAAATTATCAACACAGCCAAAAACTTCATTCACCGAGTTTTAGAGATAAGTGACGATCAATTTCATACACAAAATATACAAAAAATAACAAGAATATTAACTAATAACAGTTTTCCTGCATCACTAATAAAATCCCTCATCATACAATATAAATCGTCAAAAAATAACCAACACGGCAACACTGACAGAGAAGATAAATGTTTTTACAGTGTAAAATTTGTTCCTGGCCTTACGGACAATAAAAACATAAAAACTGCAATAAATAAAAATAACGTTTGCTTTGCTTACAAATCCAACAAAACACTAAGTACAATATTTACAAAAACAAAAACACCGATAGCCAAATTACAACAAAACAACGTTGTTTACGAAATACCATGCAAAGGTAATGAAAGCAACAGCTGCGATCTAGTTTATATTGGCACAACAAAGAGAAATTTAGAGATAAGAGTAAACGAACACAAAGCTGACATTAATAGAAATAAGGAAAGTACCGCGCTGTCACAACACATAGTAAAAACTAAACATAAGCCCGATTTTGACAACATAAAAATATTAGATAAAGTGAATAATGCAAGAAAGAGATACACAACAGAAAGTTTAAGGATACAACAAAAAATAGATAAAACAATGAATATAAAGGAGGACACTGACAACTTGAGCGCGAATTATAGAGTGGCAATAACATAAAATTAAAATACAACCTGTGATACTAGTTTTATAGTTTTGTGTTTTAAAAAATTTTTTAAGTAATTTTAAAATAATTTTAAGTATATTTTTCCACAGATGACGTAGTAATTACTTACAATGTAAGTTAATTTTTAAAAAATTTTGTTAATTATCACTAAATTAACGGTGTTGAAATAATTTTTCTTTTTAATAAAATAGACGAGTCCCTTGAGAAAGTGAACAAAAAATTCACGAAACGTTGGGAAAATATGTAATAAAAAACTATGCATTTTTATTAACATAAAGTACGTTAGGCCTCATTAGCTTATGCAAAATCAAACTTCACACATAATTGACTTGGCCAAAAAATATTACCAATATATGAAAAAAATTTGTTTTTTTCAGTGGACAAAATAATTTGTGTAAAAATATTTACAAATTGTAAACAAAAAAATTTACTTATTCAAACAAAACGAATTGCTGGAATTTCTGAAAAATACCATTTAATATTTTTGTCCGAATTTATAAAACAATTTTTCTAAAAATACTAAAAAATTAAACCTTTAAGAAATTTATTATTTGACATATTGTCATGATTTGATTTTAAATGAAACTTATTTGTTGCAGTTTAGGCATTGTCTATATGCATTTCATTGGTGCTTTGCCAATAACAAATAATAACAATACTAACAAATATTAAACAAAATAGTTTACTTAATCAAACAAAAATATTTACTGAATTTTTTGTAATATATCAAAAAAAAATTATTTTTTCTGGGTCATCATCATCATCATTCATTAAGCATTTATGAAATTTCACTTTGTTAAATGTGTACAAGTCTGAATGTGTATCTAAAGACTCTAAACAATTAATGAGAATTAGCGCAACGAATTTGCAACAAAAATTAATTTAGTGGAAGTTTAGATAATATTATTATTTAAAAAAAAGCTTTTAACAAAATTTCAAAAAGTAGTAACTTCATTATTTTCAAGATCCCGGGTGTTCCTGACCACCTCCTACCTCGAAAACTCAAAGTTGAGCTCACGGTTATATGTGTAACTAAACACACAAAAGATTGCGTAATATACTAAATGCAAAGTTAGACTTTTTTTGTGTAGCTGTAGCTTGCCATTCACAAAGGGATCACAGAAAAACTTTATCATTTATATATTTTTAAGTTCCATACATAATGGCACATTATTCGAGCAGCATTTACATCTAGTTTTGACAACTTTAAAATTTTGCCCTGGGTATACATTTGTTTGGATTTAGCTATATGTGGCTTAATAGATATGAGCGAATCAAAATACCTTTATAAAATTTAGCATTTGCAGTCTTCTTTGAAAAAAAGCTAGCTCGGTCTAACTCCCGTCTTGTTACTGCACAACAAAATGGGGGGAGTCTATTCTTTAAATTTACCTAAAAAGCCAACACACAGACTACGCTTATAAAAAAATAACATATTTATAAAAAGTTTTATTGTTAAAAAATTAATAACAAATAAAAAAACCAAAATTCCTCTCCTTTTCCATGAGTATATACATAAATAGGTAAATATGTTCCAATCAATACGACTCATATTTCGTTAAAATCGACCCACAACTTTTGATATTATTTAAGCTGCTTTTAGACTATTATACAAACTGTTCGACTTCTGCAGAAAATGCTACCCTGATATACTGTGTTGTTATTACTTTTTTAAAACTTTCCATAAACTCATTAGATCAGGGTTGCATTTTCTACAGAAGTCGAACGGCTTGTGAGATAGTGTAAAACAGCTATTACAATTAATGTTGAATGCCAAAAAGTAAATCTATGAAAATTTTGTCTTCTACACGAACAACCGCCCAAGAGAAAATCGCCCAAAGATTTTATTCATATTGCAAAATAAAAATAGTTGCAAATCACACAAATGAGCAATCGTCCATATTTTTTGATCATTAGTGATTATGCCAAATTACAAAAATTCGCAAAAAATACTGCTAACTTTAAACATATAGAAAAGTTTGATAGTGTTTAAAAATCGGCAAAACTGTAAAAACCAAGAACTAGCAAAATAATCACTTTGACAGTATATATAGCGAAAGTTTTCAAAATTGCAAACAAACCATAAAATTGTTTTAAAATAGGTAAAATTGTAAGGAATGCAAGAAACTGAGGAAAATCGCGCAAATCACAATTCGCAAAAACTTTTTAACATTACAAAGATGGAAAAGTCTGATTGTGATTAAAATTCAGGAAAACTATAAAAACGCCAAGAATTAGCAAAAAAATTACTTATCGAAAATATGCGAAAAATTGATAAACTGCAAACAAGCCCTAACTTTCTTAAAAATAGCTAAAATTTTAAGGAATGCCAAAAACTAGGAAAAATATGGCGAAAATTACATAAATTCGCTATTTTCGTAGTAAAAGTGAATTTTTGCCAGTTTTTGGATATTTTACAGTTTTAACGACTTCTAATCGATAATAATCAGATTTCGCCATCTTATTAATCTTAGAAAGTTCTTGCGAATTTTCGTCATTTTCGCGGTTTTTTCCTAATTATTGGCATTGCTCTCAATTTAAGCTACTCTCAAGCAAATTTAGAGCTCATTTGCAATTTGGCAATGTCTCGCTAATTTTCGCTATTTTCGCGGTAAAATTTATTTGAGCAATGTTTAATGAATTTAAGAGCTTGTTCCCAATTTTTCGCCAACTCCAATAAAAAATTGAAAAAAAATTTTTTTAAACAAATTCTTTTTACCTAGTTCTTTGTAGGTAATAGTTTTATTGCCTTTTTTACGATAAGAAATTTTTTGAATATCAATTTTCTATTTTTATAACATTGTTTACAAATTATAACTCTTATTACTGTGTCAGAGTAGGCCTGTTAGTGTCTTTAACAGATTTTTTGTATATTTACATTTCGAATAAGAGCGATCGGTTCGGCCGTTAGATATTTTTGTTCAATTCAATATATTTAAAGTACTGACGATTGGCATTAATACAAATACTACTACAAGTAGTAAAATTTTCGCTTGATATCCTTAGTAACTTTTGTGCTAAGAAAGGAAGAAGAATACAACAGTAGCAACAATAACAACAACAAGAAAACAAAAGGAAACGACTTAGTATTGTTGCTAAGAATATGTTGTTTTACTTGTTGTTGTTTCTAGTATATGCAGAGTAGTATCCTTAAGTATGTGGATGTGTGCATGCATTAAAAGGAAATAGAATGAACGCCGTTTTTGTGTAGTAAATGTGTATTTGGGTTTTGCTATTTTATTCTACTTCTTTTGAAGTTATTTGCTGTTGGCAACGGAGCTGTCAATTTAGCGCATTTGGCGCTGGTTTTAGCGCTTTTTGATGTACCAAAATTCGCATATTTTCTCTATAGCGCTTTTTAAATAAAGGCAATAATTTTTTCTTATATTCGTAAAATTTTCACATGTAATTTAAAAAAAGTTTTATTTTGGTTTTGAAACAAAAAAAGGTAAACATTTTTATCTTAAAAAAATTTATCCAAAACTCTTGTTAAGAGCATTTTGTTTAAACTTTTTCCAATTCACACAAACATATTTATAAAAAAAAATTTCATATTTGGGTATATTTGTACGCATCAGGCTATTGCATTGTATGACTAGAATACTGAATTATTTTTAACTCAATTTTTGTCATTATGAACTTTTTATTAAATCGCCAATGCTTATTTGACACTAATTTTTTCCATAAGCTCTATTTTATATGGCTGTTATTGTCGAATATAATTTTACTTTGAGTATTACCTATAACAAGATAAAATATGCGAATTGGATTGAATTTTAATGTTTTCCATTTGAATTTAATCTACCGCTTTTAAGCGCTTTTTAAGGAGCTGGACAGCGCTATTTAGTTATGAAAACTCCACAACACTGGCTAACAATGGTATTGGTGGATATTGTAAACACTTACTGATGACTATAATGCTGATAACATCACATGTTCTTGTACTTACTCATACACTTCTATGGACAAAATTAAATGCACGTTGTGTGGAACTCTTGTGGAGGTCCTTTAGCATATTTGCATTAATTTTATTTTAGTTCTTCGTTCTATTTGCATTTGTTTTTTATCATTAACGTTTTTTCTTACTATCTTTTTTATTTTCTACTAAACTCTACTTCTTCTTGCTGACATTTTTAAAGCAGTTATAATAATAACTTTTTATATATTTTTTTTACTATGATGCTTTGCTACATAATATTAGTTCACTGCTGTAGTTGTCGTCATTGCCAAAGGACATGAAACAACCAAATACATATATTTGCACTCGTACGATACGCAAACCATTTGCTGTGTTGGTAGGTCAACGCACGTACAAAAGCCACTTCTGCTGCTTTGGTAAGAACTCTACTACTCCACACAGAAAAAAATATAAAAGCTAAATAGCAAATTGAAAAAAGTAAAAAATAATGAAATAAAAAAACAATACTGGAAAAAATACAGATCAGCTATACTGTATACATATATAAGTATATATGTATATATATATATATATATATATATATATATATATATATATATATATATATATATATATATATATATATATATATATATATATATATATATATATATATATATATATATATATATATATATATATATATATATATATATATATATATATATATATATATATATATAATTGTTAGTTGCTTTTTATTGACCTTTTTAAAATTATTTTATTATATTGATTAAGCTCGAGGTCGTTTATATAAAATCGTTACAAATTTTATTTATTTTTCCAATATTTCGTTAACAATTTGTTAACATCGTCAGGAATCCTGACGATGTTAACAAATTGTTAACGAAATATTGGAAAAATAAATAAAATTTGTAACGATTTTATATAAACGACCTCGAGCTTAATCAATATAATAAAATATATATATATATATATATATATATATATATATATATATACATATATATATATATATATATATATATATATATATATATATATATATATATATATATATATATATATATATATATATATATATATATATATATATATATATATATATATATATATATATATATATATATATATATATATATATATATATATATATATATATATACATACATACATACATACATACATACATACATACATACATACATATATGCATATATTCTCAACTACAAATTATAATAGTATTTCATTTGGAACAAAACTTCCAAAATGAGAAAAAAGGAAATCCATGAAGAGTATGAAAATTTGCTCAGTTAAAAGGAAAGCAAAGGACTTGCTATTTCCGTTGTATATTTTTGTGTATTGTTGCTCCTGTTATATATATTTTTTTATTGCAATTTGCTGTTGGCATTGCTCTGAATTTATTTCATTTCGCCTTTTTAAACAGTTTTTTAATTTCATTTTTTGTTGTTGCTGTTTTTCTCTTTAGTTGCAGTGTTTTTATTTGTTTATTCCCCACATTTACTGCAGATATTTCTAGAAATCCTTGTTTAAAAGAGCTACAGAGCAAAATAAAATGAAATGGAAAATTTAAATGAACTTCATTAGTATTTTTTTCTTCTGGTGGCTTTTTCAATTACATTCCATATTTTGTTGTTTTCCGTTTTAATAATTAAAATATGTATTCATCATCAGTACAAGAAAACATTACAAATTAAATATTCTCTATAGTTAAACATTCTGTTTTAAACACTTTACACTCGTACAACTGAGTTTTCCCCAATAAACAAATACATGTGTACCAACAATAGTTCATTAACATTATTATGCACTTTCACTTTGCTACAGGACATCACCACTCAAATTAATACATGTACATTGTTTAAGTAGGTATATGTTGGTACTTGCAATTATGTACGTTGTAGCACAAGTCTTAGAGAAAAATTTCATTTATTTAGGAACAAACATATGTATTTTAATATTAAAAAACTTTGTTTTGAACCGAGTTTTGAAGAGTGCTGACTAACTACTTGACATTAGAAAAGCCAATTTTAGTTCTTGCACTCATTATGAATTTCTATTGTATGCATTTTTATTGTATGCAACTTACTGAATTTTTTGTAGATTTTTAATATACACTGTCTCAAAACAAAATTTTTAGATTTACATTACGTACTGAGCTGATAAAAGTTGGAACTTCATACACATTCAATTTACTCATAAAATTAAATGTGACTAAAAAATCATAATGTTAAAAGAATATTAAGAACATGTAGATAGCTGTACAATTTTTTTACACGCTTATTAATTATAATTATTGTATTTTCAATAATTATTTGAATTAACAATAAGTATTAAAATCATAACTCTAAAGTTAATGATTACACAGACTTACAGAGCTATTCCATTTTGACCAAAACTTAAATTTTCCTAATCAGTTTGGCATATCTAATATTTCCACTAGGTACACTAGTATATTTCCCTTAACTCAAGAATAGTATGCCCGATTTCGACCAACAAAAGACGAGAAGATGCATAGTAAAATATCCTTTGAATTATCTTAATATAATTAAGTGAACAAATCAGTGGTTTATTAATATGATTATTTCGAACGTATTTGTTGGTGAATCCAAATTGATTATTAGGCTAAGGTTCACTACACTTCAATCGTCAGTGCTCACGTGTATTTTAGCTTAAGTATAAAATCAAACCAAAAAAGTTTGTCTTGAGTAGAACAAAAATCAGAAAAATGGGAAGGAAGAAAAATAGACCAATGGCAACACTGGGAAAATGCAGTTAATATCAACTTGAAAGTGAATTCAATTCTCGTATTCGATTTTCATGAAACAGTTGAATATATAAGAATTGAAATCACATTCAACAGAGCCACCTAAAAAGTGGTGATAAGCTAAATACACGTGAGCACTGACGATGGAAGTGTAGCGGCTTCCGAAAGTGGTGGGTTACTCTGTTCTGCTGTGTTCGTTGAAAACTTAAGTTGATGTTAATTTTTCCCTTGTTCCTTGGAATACTAATCATGCCCAATTCTTTCTGAATTAAAACGTTACGAACTTTAGCCTAATAATTAATTTGGATTCAAAACCTGTTTTAAGTGTGATGAAATATATTTCGCATATCATCATCAATTTGAAATGAAACACGAGTGTTAGCTGGATGAATATTCTAAAAAAATTATAAAAAAATATGTAAGAATCCGCCTAATGTGTATTTGTCGCTGTCTCATCGACAACTAAATGAAAATAGGGCAGAATACGTGTGAATGCTCCCAGCACTATTGTGCTATGAAACGCCGACCAATGATATAAACCTAAGTTGATTAAAACATCTTTAGAAACACATGAATGCAGGCATACATGTATGTATTGAAAAATCCATAAAATCATGACATTGTTGTTATTTCATCTTTTGTAAAATAATGGTTGAAGCAGTATGTATAAGCGCATTTAAAGGATATGCTGCTGCTGGCGATGTTGTAGTTTTATTGTATAGAGAATCAATACGTACAAAAATGCAGCCATATGAACATCTGTAGACATTTATCACACATAAAGCAAAGCAACAACAAGATTATAAAGAAAAAAAACATTAAAAATAATATCATTTTTATCCTAGCAGTCATTTGGAATAACACGTACAAGGTCTTAAACACATACATATACGAAGAACCACAAATACTAAATTCATTTGCAATTTTATTTCTAAACTCTGGATGTTTTAATTTTACACAACTAAATCGTAGGGATGGAATCGTGCCTGACGTGTTACTGACCAAATCCTGATTTGGTATCTCACGTGAATATGCTAAATGGAAACTAGTTCAGGGATTGCCTCGGAAGTTGCTCGTCATTGAGAAGCGTTTACGGATCTTACACAAGTGAAGCGATTATTAATGCCCATATTATAGTTCATTACTCAACTATATTGAGCATAAATGTGCCTCTGACAGCGTGTCAGCTGATAACAACAACAACGATTAAATCTAAAGCTTCCAGTTTACCTGACATTTTGGTCTGAGAGGCCATCAAATTATTAAAATAGTACTCAGATCACACAATTGTATTATGAGATATTAGAGCATATTCTTTGTGAATGTCCGGCTCTAATATCTCGTATAATATACTTGATTAAGGGATCCTCCCAGCAATAACTATCGCCTGCCTGAAGCATTCTTGTAAGCTAGACAACAGAACGGAATGATTTGCAAATGCGCTTTTGTTATGCATGATGCTTGTTCCCGATAAGCCGCTTGGATGCAATAATTTCAGTTTCTACAAAATGATTATTTAAGTACGGCAAATTATCAACATATATATTTGTATTTTTAGAATTTTAATTTTTATTTTCTCAATATTAATATTGGATTTCAAATTGATATATGTACATATGTGCTTTCTGCATTATTCATAAATAATGTTTTGGTTTATAAATGGTTTATGAAATAAGTTTTTGTAGGGAAACTCGTTTTATTAACCTGTTATAGATCCAAGGTATTTTTACGAATAAGGTTTATTTATACGCTTTTTTGTCTAACTTATCACTCCACATTGGAATATAAAACAAAGTCTTGTGTATGGAACAATACAAATAAAAAAATATAAAAAATTAAGGACTCACAAACAAAATATGTTAGCTAACGAAGTATCTGAAAAAATGTTATGTACTTGTTATGGTCTTAGGAATTCTATATGCCTACATTTCGTTGGTGCTAATGCCATCTCATCGGTATAATTTTAACAATCATATTTCAAAACTTTTCCTGATATCAAAGCTCTCTAAGAAGAAAATTTGAAAAATTTAGTAATCAACATATTTTGTGCTTTCAATAACACTCTATTCCTTATTAATATATCTCAACATTACGATTTTTCCTCCTTTTTTGCATTGTAGAATCTTAAAACTCTTATGTATATACGCACAATAATGGCGATTTTCTTATACTCATGCTTATACACGCTAGGTGATTCACAATTACGTGAGCAGAGTTCAGCACTACTGAATTGTTAGACAAAAAAGGAATCAAACAGCAACAACTACAACAACAATATCGGAATGAATATGTTGGACTGTAACGTTTGAAAATATTGATTCTGCCCTCTGTCTATATCTCTCATACATTTTATTTTCATCTTCACAGAAATGTTTTCTTTTGTTAACGTCTTCTCTCCTCTGTTTTCAAATGTGTTACGCACTTTCTATAAAATAAATATTAAAGGAAATAGCAAAAACAATAACAACTTCGATATAAAAATAAAAATTTAATAGTACAGAAAAAAATAAAAGAAAATAAATAAATAAAAATATGCTGGTGGTAGTTTTTTTTAATCATTTCAACTTCTCTTGTTACTCCACAAAACGCATCGTCGATACATTTTTCTCATCCCGGTTGGTCAACTTGTCGCAGGGGACACTTTCATCCACCACAAATTAAGGATATTTCGACTGCGTAAAAGAAAAACTTCTCAACTAGTCATGCATCAAACTAGTTGGTGGATATTGTCTGCAAGCTAGTCTTGCAACGTTCAATTTAAATTTTTTTATAATTTCGTTAAAACGAAAAACACTACTCTTCATATACCAGTAAGCGAACTACTTGTGGATATTGTCGTACAGCCTGTCATCAGTTTGAATAATTTTGTTACATTTTTGTTTGCCAAAATTGACAGAGGCTCAGGATGACACTGTTCTGTTTGAGCTGCCACCAACAGCTCCTCCACGCGCTATTATTGTCGTGCATCTGTCTTGCAAGATGTCTGAAAGACATGGCCAACCGGGATGCATGTGGATGAATATGTATGTATGTATGTATGTGTCTACACTATACTGAAAGGATAAGTAACCCAACATACCATACCCAACATACCAAATGGCTTGAGAAAAATATTATAATAAGCTTACTAGCATAAGCCTTAAGCTTGAAAAAGTATTGAAAATAAATTGAAAAAAGCTATCGTAACAATTGTAGAAAAATCAAAACGGAACCCTCTTGAAAATATTATAAGTGCATGCTTACTATAAGCTTATTCTTGCAATTGTAGAATAAGCTTATAAAAATAATATTATATTAACTTTTGTATAGAAAACCTAACTTGTCTTAATATTTTTATAAGCTTTGAAGCATAAAATTCACAAATAATATATTTTTAAAGTTGAAAAAGAAAATTCTTATTATTTATTGAAAATTCATTCGATTTCATTTATTTATTACATACATATTTATGTCTTTTATGTTGTAATTTACAAAATCACACGTGCACCCAATTTGCAATTCAAAACTAGATGTAAATACCGCTGTAGAATCTATTGAAAAAGATAAGTCTTTTCCAATCGTTATATTGTTCTATTGAACATATGTATGACGTTTATAAGCATACTTTAGAAACAGTTTTGTATAATAATAGTTTCTCAAGCATTGTTAAAAACTGCTTGCGAAATCACATTTTATAAACATTATTATTAGCGAAGTTAAGAAAAGCTTAAGACCCGCTATTTATATAAGCTTATTCTCAAGTAGTATTGGATTTTGATTACTGTATGGTATGTTGGGTAGAAAAAAACGTTCTTCTGAGAAAATATTTTGTTGTTGGCCTGTGTCAAGTTCTCTTCTGAAAATCAAGCTGATTTTAATCAAATGTCAAGCTGGTGTACCATTTGAATCTGGCAACCCTAGTTACGACCCAACTCAACCACTTTTTTGACTTATGATTCACAACTAATTTTAGTTGTTTTCGAAATAATGTTCGAAAAAAAGGTTCTTATTTATACTCTATATTTTTTGAAACCATAGTTGCCATCGCAAAATATTTTAAATATTGCTAGTGAATCTAAATTGATTATTAGGCTAAGGTTCGTAACGTTATATTCAGAAAGAATTGGGTATGATTAATATTCCAAGGAACAATGGAAAAATTAACATCAACTTAATTTTTCAACGTACACAGCAGAACAGAGTAGCGCCACTTTCGGAAGCCGCTACACTTCCATCGTCAGTGCTCACGTGTATTTGCTATCACCACTTGTCAGGTGGCTCTGTTGAATGTGATTTTAATTCTTATATATACAACTTTTTCGCGAAAATTGAATACGAGAATTAAATCACTCTCAAGCTGATATTAAAGTGCACTTTCCCAGCGTTGCCATCGGTTTATTTTTCTTCATTCCCAGTTTTGGCCATACTATTTTTTGAGGTTTTATGTATATGGCAACAATGTTGGTTGACAAATATGATAGATTGGCGCCTAAAATCACCAAGAGAGAGAGAGAGAGAGAGAGAGAGAGAGAGATAGAAAGCTTAATTCATTTACAATAATGATGAAATGTCAAGAACTGAGCGGTCATCCTTTGGCATTTATTTAGAGAAAACTTGGGAAATTTTTACCATGGAACGCTACACTATTGAGCAACGAATTTCAATTATGAAAATTGACTGTCAAAATGGTGAAAATTTTACTGTATCTTTTCGTCAAATTCGAGCAGCAATTTCTCGGAATCAGACCCCTTTAGTCGTTGAATGAGTTGAACTTTATAAGCGCGAGGATGAAGATCTTTATGCAAAATATTGCCCAAAGTATCTCTGATGATATGCAATTGTTGCGAACTTGTTGCGAACGTCGACGATTTGATGTACCAGGCTCATTCGAAATGATACAGTAAAATTTTCACCATTTTGATAGTTAATTTTCACAATTAAAATTTATCGTTCAAGAGTGTAGCGTGCCATGGTTAAAATTTCCCAAGTCTTCACTAAATAAATTCCAAAGGATGACAGCTAAATTCTTGAGATTTCATAATTTGACAGCCTATTTACTTCCTAACCACAAATTTGCCCACCCTGTATATTAAAGTTAAACTTTTTTCTATAAAATAACAGAATTTAAATGCTTCTTGCTGATGGCTGGTCAAAAAAGTGTAAAAATAAAATATTGAAAGTGTAAAAATAAAATATTGAATCACAGAAATATAAATTAATAATGTAATGTACAGTACTTTGTAGCTTCAGCATTGTTATTTATGACCTCTCGAAGTCTTCTAGGCATACTTGAAGCTTATGCTGAGTACACATTTGGCATTTCTTTTGTTGTCATTTTGCGGTGTCATATAGCCACCCACAGAAAAGTATCGGAAATGGCAAATATTGCCACTAGTAGAGACTGTTGTGTTTGCTTGTGATGTCACGAAATGACATAATGTGTACTCAGCATTAGTTTTTCAAAATTTGTACAGGAATCTCTTTCCATTCGGCTTGCATTTTCGCCCAAAATCTTTGAAGGATCGCGCGAGATTACATTGGAGTTTTGTCGTCTAGTATGGTCCAAAGGTGCTCCATAGGGTTCAGATCGTAGCTCTGGGTAGCCCATTCTAGTATTTCGATGTTGTTTTCTTGAAAATAGCTCTGCGACCTTGCTTGTGTGACTGGGGTCGTTATCCTGTTGAAAGATAAAGTCCCCCAAGCACATCTACATAGCACCAGGGGCGGATTGACCTTAAGCTTTTGGGAGGGGAACTTTTAAGTAAAATGTACCATTTTGTAAAATTTATTTTAGAAACTCAATGGAATACTTTAATAGTTTTGGAAGGGGAAATATCCGTTTTTCCCCTCCCAATGAAACCGCGCCTGCATAGCACATCGGAAACGATTGTAGTTCTTTTACTTATTAATAACTCCAAATGTATTTTGTAATTTGTATTTTAAATACACGTGGCTAAATTACTGTAATGTGTATTTTAAATATTCGACCTGAAAGTATTTAGCATGTATTTTGTATTTTAAATATACCCAAAAATCTATTTTGTAATATGTATTTCAATTACATCATGGCATGGTATCTTCCCAGCTCTGGCTGTATGTATGTATATTTTTAACGTACATATATATTTGCAAAAAAGGGGGTGGAAAATAGATTATTTTTAATTTGATTTCAACTCAATTAAATGTCAAGAAATGGAATTTTAAATTAATTTAGTTGCACGTTTTTGTCCATTACATACGCTAGTATGTACTCGTAAGCAAACAAACCATGAAAATATTTATTAATACAAAATAATTAAAAATGCAAAAACGAATATTTTACTTAAAAATTTTATCATTAATATATAATATTTTACTTATAAGTAATATATTTATGTAGTACATACATACTCGTATAATAAAAAAGTGAATTTAGCTTGTAAGTTAACAGTTTTGATATTAAGACAGACTATGTACTTCAAACTTTCAAAATTTGCAGAGCCCTTTTTTCCTTGTAAATAAGTATGTACAATGTACATTGTACATACTAGGGATGTTAAACATATATCGATGTATCGATATTTTATAAAAAATATATCGATATATACCGTCGATATTTTTAATTGCAATATATCGATATTTTTTTTTAAATATCGACAGTATTAAATTCGATATTTTTAGCTTTGGTTTTGTTTTTCGTGCAGTTTAAAAAAAATCTACATAATCATCATCAAATAGAATATTACATAATCTTTTATTTAATTTATAAAATTTTGTGTATTTAAAAAATGATGCTTCTTTAAGTATAATTTTGTTGATGTACATTCCATCCATATTGGTGAAACAGTAAAGATGTTTGAAATTAACTCTTTTCAGCATAATTATTTATAATTATTTTTATGTTTTATTTTTAAAATATTTTAGGATAATATATAAATAATCATGCTTGAAAATATATCGAAATAGAGATATTTTTATTCGATGCCGATCGATATTTAAAAATATATCGATATCGATATATTTTTTCACTTGCCCATCCCTAGTACATATGCAGTACGCATTTCCTAACAGGCTTATGTCCGTTGGCTCCGAATTTGATATCATCATCATCACCACATTTGAAAATTCAAACACTTAAGTTAATTGTATTATTTCATTATAAACCGGCTTTGTCAAAAACATCCCCTTGAATCAATAGGAGAATATATCTTGACCCAAGAGTCTTGATGTAGAAACAATCCGCACAAAAAAATAATGCGGAAATAAGGCCAAGTTACTATTCAAAAATGCTGGCCATAAAAATTATTTAGATCAAAATGAGGACTGAGTTTATTTATGTTTTGTGCGGACTTTACATCTCTTTTCTAAGTTTTGGCACAACGTATCTTTGCTAAGATCATTTCCAGGAGGATTTCCAATCAAAATCCTTACAAAAAATGTGGCCCAAATACATATATGGGTGCCTCGGTAGGCTAGTGGGTAGTGTGCTAGCCTATCAGTGTGGAGGTTGTGGGTTCGATTCCCACCATAAACTCTAGTCTGTTTCACTACAACGGATGAAGGTCATCGTTACTATTCTCGTTTAAAATTAAGTTATGATATAATTTGTAATTGTATTTGTAACATTTAGTAAATAAATAAAATAAATAAATACATATAGAAGGGGAATCCTATTGCCCCTAAATAAAGAGGTCTCGCTTTTAGAATTTGTCGATTACTTACTCATCAAGGCCCATGTCAGCTCTCTAGCTATAGTGGAAGAGCCCCATACAATTAAGATGCATCCTAATCCTCTAGATCAGTGGTGTCCAAACATACACTATCTTATTATTTTTTTGTGTATGTGCTTCGCTGCACGAAAGCTAGGGAAATTGAGAGAATTTTCTCCACTGCTCTAGATAAAAAGTACCTGTTTTAAGATTTTTCTGGTTAATTGCTCATCCAGACCCACCTGTATACGAAATTTGAGCTCTTTAGCTATACTGGAATATAATATTGATGAGTGAGCGAGTGAGTCAGTGAATTTGTCTTAAAATTTGCCCTTTTTACACCTTCATATCTCAGGAAGATTGAGTATACACGATTTCGCTCTGGTTTAAATGCATAAAGAGATTTTGCCCGAAATCTCGCTTGTACAGATTTTAAATCAAATCTGCTGTTTTCGGGGAAATGTAAATGCACTTTTAGTCTGTTTTGAAATTATACAGCCGATGTGTTGAACAACTGTTAGTCAATGTCTGTATATTAATTATGCTATTCGTGCACTGAAAGAATTTTGTTCATAAATTCTATGAATTTTGACATTAATCCTACGAAAAATTTCATTAAAACTCAACCAACGTCACGCTTCGTTGGACAAATGAAAAAAGTTTCGTTAACATTATTTTAATGAAAATTTAATTAAATATATACGAAATAATTTCATTGCTCCAATGTAATAATTTCACTAAGCTAATGAACATACAGCATTATATCAGTGAAATTATTTAATTTATTTAATGAAACTGTTTCATCATTTTAATAATATTATTTCATTATTTAAATGAAATTCAGTGACTATTTTAATGATATTCTGTCATTATTTTAATTAAATTATTTCATTGTTTTAATGAAATTATTACATTACTTAGTAACCTCATTAACTTATCTTTTTTATTGTCTATTTTAATTTATTGACAATTTAATGGTTGAAATACGTACGTCAGAAAAATGTTTAATGTTGATGACCACTCACAGTCTCGAACTCAGACTCTTGATTCTCGTCGTTTACTTAAACGCAACGTCTTAACTAGTTCAGCCAACAGCACTGTTAAATCAATGTGTCTATGAGTGTATAATAATAATAATAATAATAATAATAAAGTGTACAACAACAACAACAAGCATATAAATCTGTTTTTTTTTGTTCGCTTTTGGCTGCCAATTGTTGAAATAAATAAAGGCATGTTTAAAAATTTCATAAATCCAATGAAACTTTTCATAAAATCAATGAAGTACATTGAAATTATGAAATTCTAGAACATTTTTAATTTTTTATAGAATTTTAAGTAACAATTAAAATATTTTGGTAACATAGAGATAAATAAATTTGATTTTTAAATAAACTGATTTGTCCACTTTGATGCAGCGCTTAAACTTTTTTCAAATTCGATAATTTTTTTATTATTTTTCCGCTGCTAGATTGGCCTTTACTGTTAGTGACCGGTGAATCGAAATGCAATAATTGTTTTCAGTATCGAAGCATAAAGCAGGAAAATTTTTGAAATCCTCGAAATGTAAAGGCAATACTGTGAGGAAAGCCTGCGTTTGCATTGTGCGATTTTTGTCGCTGAAAATTTTACTTTGTTGGCAAGAGGGGTGAGAGGAATTAAAACGGGTCACGTATGCATGTACTCTTGAAATTCATTTTGTTCCCTTATTCCTAATATAAAACTGACATAAACATACACACATACATGTATAAATTGTAAAAATTGCAGCGACAAAAGTTGCACATTGTAAACGCAGACCTACACTAAGATGAAATTATGTAGATCCATAACTAGATATTTAGGGGGAACGTGACGTCAACAGACTATTTATTAATTTTGTAAAAAAAAAGATAATCTAACTATGAAAATGGACTCAGGTCTCGCTGTTGTGTTTGATCATTTTATCGAGATGCAGCATAGAGTCCCAAACGTTATGGACCGGATGTAAAATAATGTCAAGCCTTGATTTAAGCCTTAGCGGCGGAAAAGGAAGTCTATGAGTTGCACCATGGGACATTAATCATAAAATGTCTTCAAATTACACAGGGAAATCGATTAATTTTTTCCAAATCGGCTTAAAAACGTAAGGAGCAAAATTCAATATATAAAATAAGTTTTTTGGTTAATTTGAAGTATACAAATTATATTTTTGGACTAAAACAGAGTTGTTGTGTGCTAATATTTATTTAGAAGTTGGAATTAATATAAAAAATTGAGAGTAAAAAATAAAAATGTAAAACTGCAAAATCTGCACAATTTGCAGGAAAGCTGAATTTTTAAAACAAAAAACTTCGAAACTGCTCAATGCTTAGAAAAACTGCAAAATGCAGATAAATCTGCATATTTGGCAACACTGTGGACAGTCGACATGCCGTACGTTAATCGTAGAATATGATGTCGTGTCCCAGTAGACAAAGTAAATAGTATGTAGTTAGAACTATTCTAGCTACTTTTCAGACTAGTTGTTTTTTAAATCTTATTAATATTAATTTTAAATACACCGATACCCAGGTTTGCGTCTCTTCGGTTTGCGTCGTTTCGAAGATGCGTCTTTTTAAAATTCCCCTGATTTCGAAGTTGCGTCGTTTGTGTTTCAGTTTGCGTCGCATGGCTTCGAAGTAGCGTCGTTAGTGGCATCGATTTCCGTCGTTAATATGAAAATTTTTGTACAAAGCTAAAACATAAAGACGTTAAGTCTAATGAAAATATGTATGTGAAGTTTGTCTAGTGGTGGCAAGTTAAAGATCGTTAGTAGTTTCTAATTACATTTGCTGAAGTGAAGTTTAAACTAAGTATTTTGCAACATTGAGTCAAAAAAGAAAGGAAATAAGCTTAGAACAAAAACTGGATATTTTAAAACGTTCTAAGAAATTAAAAAAGTTGTTTTTTTATTGAAAAATCTATTTTTTTCAGCCAAAATTATGAATCTCGGAACCAATTAGATGCAAATCAATACAAATGTATGGAAAATCATTCTTCGGTTTGCGCCGTTTCGGTTTGCGTCGTTTCGGTTTGCGTCGCGTTTCTTCGGTCCCAATTAGCGACGCAAACCGGGGTATTGGTGTACTAACAATATTTTACGCTGTTATTTTGTAAAAAAAATATTTAAGAAATTTATTATTTGACATATTATCATAATTTGATTTTAAATGAAATTTAATTGCTGGAGTTTAAGCATTGTCTATATGCATTTCATTGGTGCTTTGCCAACTCATCAGTAGACTTCAAACACAATTTTGAACAGTTACAAACCCTTTATCTTACATACACACTTTCAAAAACCATTTGTGAATTAACAATGTAAATGATTTTCAAAAATAAGCATAGTAGGCTTTGAAAATTATACAAAACCTAGCAAATAATTTATATTCGATATGAATCCATTTTATTTCTCTACACCTTTATACAATTAGATATCCATTGGATAACAATAAAAGTATTTATGAAGCAAAATGAAATATAAAATCTAAATTAAACCTTTAAGAAATTTATTATTTGACATATTGGTGCTTTGCCAAATCGGAAGTAGTGTAACTTTTGATCATTTCTGATTAGCTTTACATATGCTTGTCATTGCAAGCAGTTCTCTTATTCGATTACCAATCACCGAATTGGAAGCGTTGTTAGGAAAAATTTCTTTTTCGGGGTTCTATAATGACTTTTCCTCAAGGAAAAATGATGATTATCCATTTTCGACACTTGTTTTTTTATGCGAATTTAAATGCACAACTGTGTTTTCATATAAATTTTAGTGAATAAATATAAACTTTTAAACGAATTTTAATAGTTAAGCTATTAAGTTATGTAAAAGAATATTAGTTGGTAAGAATATTAGTTGAAAAATTTATTTTTTAAGATGCATTGCGAGTATTTTTTTAAATTATAAAGGAATTACAAATGTGTTTATTTTTAATATAGAATCTTTTGAAGCAATGAAAATGTAGTTCCTTCAAAATTATTCCAATTTTTTATATTGGGTTAATATCAATTTTAAAGAGATTATTAATACTCTTACACTATAATTTATTTATAATATAGATAAAACTTTTAGTTTTCAAATAAAGATTTATTTGTTGAGGGTTAAGCAATGTCTATATGGATTTCATTGGTGCCTTACCAAATTATCAATAGACTTCAACCATACTTCTTTTATCTTACTTTCAAAAACCAATTAAGAATTTATAAATAATTTTTTTGAAATTCACAAAAGAATAATCGTAGTAGCAAATTCAATGGGAAATGCATTATACATGTTTACGACCAACAAAATTTCTTGTGATAAAGGCTGCCTTCTTAAACGCATGTTGCTTTAAAGTTCAACAATGTCACGTATTCCGAAACGCAACCGTGTAAACTTTGACAAAGTATTGCATTCCTAAAGTCAATTGTTTTGCAGCTGAAATGCAAATAAACGCAACTAACGCACTATTTGAATCGGCAATGCTTTTTATTGACAATGCATTTGATTTGCAGTGTTGTAAAGTATAATTGCTTGATTTAAACACTGCTTTGACGTTGCATACAGACGTTTAGGAAGGAAGCCAAAATTTTAATTAAAATCTTTGCGTTTACTTTATCGTGTCACTGTACTTCAAAATTCTCTTCGCAATACAGCTGCAAAATATTTCTGGGCAGCAGTCAGTGATTGGAAATACAGATTTTGAAAAAGTACTGAGCCTTAACTTAAAAATTTTTTTTTTCACCTTAATGGTACTTTTTCATGAATTGAAATCATTAATCTTCAGGTATTCTTTGTTATCATACAAAGGAACCATTCTTGACATTTTAATATATTTCTTTTTTTATTATTTCCGTTGTTTTGTCTAGATGTAATTGTAACTTTTGAAGATATTCGGATTAATCTGCACTTTAAATACGGGAATTCTTTAAATTTAAAAACAATATAAACAATATTTTATAAACAATATTTTATGTTTATTAAGAGCTTATACAATAGTTCTCAAATAAACCTTTAAAAACATAATATATTTGTGATAAATAAGGCAGGAAAAATTTAGAGCTATAAGTATTTTGAAATTAAAGCAGAAAATATTAAAGAAAGTTCACCCAGTGGCTATACAAAATTTTAGTTTCATGCTTAGAAAAAACTAAAATACGATTTCAATTACGACGAATTGTATATTCAATTACTAAAATGCTAGTATCCAATTACAGAGAAAAAATCAGTCCTAAAATATTTTCAATTGATATACTTAATAAAAAACATTTTTAATTAATTTTGTAATTGAATCCATTACTTATGTGCTCCAAAACAATATTATCTAACAATTTTCACAAACTTTGATGAATTGAAATTTGTATTTAGTTATTGAATGTAAAATTTTCGTCGTAGGTTGAACAACAATGGAATTAATTGAATCTGCAGTTGTCTTAACTGAAATCGTGTGTTGTTTTTTTCCGTGTACTCAAAACTTGCATATAGATATGTAATTGAAAATAGAATACGTTCTATTTTCAACTGAGCTCATACGAAAAATTAAAAATTGTATATTAGACATAATATTTCACTTTTACATATTAAAATCAAACGAAAATGGCAGCTTAAGCCTTCCTGCATTTGCGGCCGTAACAATTCGTACGATTTTATATAATATATCACTCCAAGTACTGAGGATCTTCAATTTGATTTAAGGCTAATCGGCCAAATGCAATTTAAATAGTCTACTATAACAACGAATTTTATACGAGTTAAATAGTTCTCTAATAGCTTCTGTTTGAATAGATTTTTTTTCTTCAAATTAAAATATCAAAATTTTTAGAAAATGTTTTTGAATGAAGAATGATTTTTAATAGGCAAATTTTGTTAAAAAATTTCGTTTCGAAACATTTCAAATTTGTATGAAAAGAAACGCAAATACGTTTCGAAAACAATTTTTTTTCCATACAAATTTCAAAACGCAATAACCGTTTGTATTTACAAAATCTGGCATTAAGCCTTGTCTATCATCTGAGTCTAGGTAAAAAATATAAACACATTGAACTTAAGTGGTTTTATCCAAAAAGTGAGGTTAAGAAATTGTTTTTTTAGTACTGGTCCCTAATGGGTTAATAAAATAAAATATTTTTAGATGCAAACTTACAGATTCTTGAAACAGCTTTCTAGTGACATATATTTCAAAGAACGAAAATAAAATAACGAATTTATGTCAAAACCTGAACTAATGTTTTAATTGAGAGGCGAAAGTGGGGTTGTCCAAATAAAAAAAAACAAAATTCCATTTTGGTGTTAGTTAAATTCGTGCAAAATTTTAAGTGTCTAGCTTTAAAACTACAATTAATGCCAAAAATATCGCGACGAAAATAACGTTACAAATTGGAAAAGGATACTGAGGTATTTTGAGAATGAAAAGTACTGAAAATAGTACAATATGTAGTACTGAATTTTCCATCACTGGCAGCAATGCTTTAAAACATTGATGTCAATTTCATAGCACAATTGTGGTGGCCATCACGGCTGTCAGATTTATTTTCACCTTTATCGCCAAATTCAATGTCAAAAATCGCGAAATTGGGTTTCCCTAGTTTTTACCAATAATATATAATATTTTGTAATTGTAAAAATAAATAAAAAAATAAATTTTGTCCAATTTGCCCGAATTCACCAAAAATAGCAAATTGTCGCCAAAATATCCATTTGATTTAATTTTTATTTAAAACAAAGCAAAAATGATTATAGATGGAAAAAGGGTAAATGCACAATAGGTAAATACCCGGTAAAATTAGTATATTGGGTAAAAATGGGTAAATAGTCCGGTATATACCCGAAGGCTGGGAATAAATATTGTTGTAGAAAATTTAATAAACGAACACATTGCGCGTCAATTTTTTAATTAAAACTCGCTACTAGCTCGCTACTAACTACTAGGAGTGTAGCCCTTCCGTAAAAATCGCGAAAATTACGAAAATTCGCAATAACTCGCTTATGTATGAAAGATTACAATGTTGCGATTAATTAAAAGCACCAAAAATGTAAGAAAACCAAAACCTTTGGAGAAGCTTCACCTATAGCGAAAATTCGCGAAAAAATTGCAAAATTTTAAACAGTCCATAATTTTGATTAAAAATCGCTAAAACTGCAAGGAATTGCGAGAATTCGCAAAAACTTGCTAACAGCGCACATAGGGGCAGACATATGGGAAGTTCACGCGATAAATCAAAAATTAAAAATGGGATTTAAAAAAAATATTATGTCATTTGAAAGAGAATACTTTTTTACATAACTTTTGCTCTAAACTCTTTTCTAAATGTCTTTCATGTTTATATGATAAGTATAATTTTAGACCCTATTTTCCACATTTTAATATTTCAAAAGCGTAAACGTTATAGAGATCCTCAATATTCCCTATATCTATTATATACACAATAAAGAACAGAATGTCTATATTTACATCCAAGTTTAACTTTTTGCGATTTTGCATTTTATTTAAGTTTTACACTTTATACATTTTATATATTTTCCAATATTGGTAGTAGTATAGGGTGGGTGTTTCGAAAAAAGTTGCAGCGATCACCTGCAATAATAAAAGATATATCAATGACGTTTCTAAAAAAAAATTTTTTTTGCCACGCCTTAAAATACTGCACTTTTTATTTTATATATAAAGCGCCCCCACTTGAAGTCCGATTTCATCATATTGTATATCGTTGTTTATGGCTTGATTGTGGCTTAAGTTTTGGTTCTGGTGGCTTTTTAATCCGACATCGAATTCTGTTCGCCACTTATGTCACCTCGGATCCTTCCCTCCTCATATCCAATTTTTTGCACGTGTAAAGAAATCCCTTCTAAAACTTTGTATGTCAAGCTTTAATATATTCAGTTTATGCCACGCACCGAAAATTAAGCCCATTTTTCCTTTTCACCTTCGTATTATATCGCCATTTTCAATCCCATTTCCACCAGTGAAAGAACAATTACGTTGAAGACAATTGGTACAAAATTTTCCATAGGGGAGTAAAAAAAATAGTAATAGCTTTCACATACATATATTGGAAAATCTAAAAATATTTTTAATATTTTTTTATTTTTGTGTTTTTCCATAAATTTTTGTGGAAGGCTATGATATCTTTATATATTTGATATCTATAGACAATTAACTTTCCATTGGTACCAATCTTTCTTATCATTATTATGATTTATCGCTCGGTTTGATATTCTTTTGCCCCAATGTGCAGCGTCATGATAACAAGTCTAATATCGTTTAAAAATGTATCGTTTAAAAATGTAAACTGTAAAGAGCATAAAAACTTCCAAAAAGTCGCATCTATTCCGAACGTTCCAAAAATTCGCGAGAAGTTTCACCAGCGGAAACAAGCATTAGCATTGATTATAAACCTCTAAAAACATATATTCATGAAAAATCGCTAACTTTATAGAAGAAATCACTAAAATTGTAAAGAATAGCAAAATAAAAATGTATATTAACCGTTTTTGTTTTTAATTTTGATGTCAAAAGAAAATGTTCCTTTTCAAATTCTTTTTATAAATACCAAAATAAATTCGCAAAATAGGAATATAACAGGTATTTACCTATACATCGGGTAAATACCGGGTAGAAACCAATCTGTAAAAATGATTAAAGAACAAAAAAAAAACTTATAGTTAACTTAAGCAATAAA
This sequence comes from Panzeria rudis, assembly GCA_956483635.1. Taxonomy (NCBI): domain Eukaryota; kingdom Metazoa; phylum Arthropoda; class Insecta; order Diptera; family Tachinidae; genus Panzeria; species Panzeria rudis. Next base: position 117,412,443 of record OY101448.1, read on the forward strand.
AAATTTTGTGTGTCAGGACCGACGCAGAACTGGAGCTTATGCATCTCTTGTAATACTAAAATAATTTACAGATATGCAACCCCTTCTCGAGGGTTGGTGAGGGAAATTCAATATCAGATGATCAGATGTTTCCGATAATTTGCTGTTGGAGCGGAAAATTTTCCTACTTCTCAATTTTTACGTATTAGTGTGCAATTTCAATCCTACATACTGACTTTCATTCATTTAAGACTTTAGGAAGAAGTACGCTTTTTATATAATAATTTTACAGATATGCATACTTTTTACCTGAATTATATGCAATTTGTAGCCATAAACCAAATTTCAGTCTTAGGTGGAAAGTTTCAGTTTCCTAAATTTTGCGTGGCTTATATGAAATTCCTATCCTATAGGGCTTTATGAAGTACCATAGAATTTTGATTTACCATTTTTATTTGCTTATTAGTTCATGATTAATATAAAATCGATTCCTATGGACTAAACTTCAAAAAATTTGGATATACATAGTTGCATTTTTATTACGTGTCCTCAAGACACTCCTCATTGTTTTCGTTTTTAAAAACATTGTAAGGTAATTAAATTGATTCAGCATTACTTGAGAAGGTACAGAAGAAGTGAAAGAAAGTGTTATTTGCATTCATATAATTTACAACTCGTAATAATATATTGCATTATATTTCGCAGATGACTAATGTGTTGAAAATATTCCGAATAAAATTTCATATTGACTTGTAAGTTTCTCAAAAAAAAAATTCATGGCTCATCAAAAATAGCCAACAAAATCGCCAACTAGTTCATAAATCGCCATGTCGCCAAATTGAAAATTAAGACGCCAAACAAGTATTAAAATCGCCACGTTAGGCGAGCAATCGCCAGATCTGACAGCCCTGGTGGCCATGCTCACACACATTATTACGCTCTTTCTTTTATGCATTAAGCCCCCCAGTGGTAAAAATACACATTACGTAATCGCTGACGTAAGCAATATTTAGTAGCAGTTAGTGAGGACGCTTTGGCTTATTTTCCCACTTAGATGTAACATAAGCGTTTCATAGGCTGTTTAATCGGTACGCTCTCGCTTAAAAAGTAAGCTACGAAAGCAGTACGTATGGCTACTGTGCGTTTACATAATAAGTGGAACTGTAACCGAGCTTGTTGTTGAAATATAGCCCAAAAGTAGGCCATAATTGTTTGCTTTGTACATATGTTTAAGTGATAAATTCTATGAAATACAATGAAATTTTCGCATACACAATGTACATTACAATCTAAGTACTTAGATTACTCGCTTAGAACGTCATCCTGACATCATTGATTATGATCTAAGTACTTCGTTTCATTTACCACTGGGCCATTCATCGCAGCAGCCTACACGACTACACGACTTCAAATGTCACTAGCTACATTTGCCGCCCTGTAGCCAGCTAATTAATTATTTTGAAAGCAGCAGCGACATCTTACCGGCTGAAATTTTGTTGTAGAAGTACATATATCACTGGTGCCACTTTTAAATGTTTCACTTGTATAAAAATAAAATCGCTAAACCAAATGTATATGTTATGTATATGTCGCAAAATGTAAAATCATATTTATTTGCTTAATATCTCTTGATTTCATTGCACTTTCATATACATTATGTTTTATTTATATATTTTTAATTTAATTTAATTTTTGTATTTTTATTTTTAAACCCACCTGGGACGCGAACATGTGCTCGTTCAGATATGAACGCAAGAGCTTTACCCACTCAGCTATTGTTGACTTATAAGTTTAAGCGACACAAATTAGTTTTTATACACAAACACATGTTGACTCAAAAAGTGGTTGTCTACTTATTTTATTAATACATATCAACAAATTGTAACTACTTTCAGATAATGATAAAACTACGTTCTAATTGTATTGAAAACTAAGGAGTAGTTCTAATTTTCAGCATAGTAATAAGATAAATAAGTATCACTCATTACTTTGTAACCCATTCATAAAGTACTACTGATTACAAACATTAGAAAAGTTTTCGCTGGATACTAAAGTTTCTTCTATCAATTAAAAGTGTTATGTGTAGGTACAAACTGGCATGAACATATCGAGCCATAACGGCAAAAAGGCGTGATCGACATGTGCTGCAATTTTGGCTTTTTGATGGCAATCGATAATCAACGATCATTTACATTATATCTAAGAATTTCATAACGGTGAGAGGTGCGATTATATATATGTATATAACAAAAACAATTAAGACGTTAGTAACTAAAATTTGTATTACATACATATATTTTTTATTTATTATTTTTAAATAAAATTTTTTTGGCCGTTATGGATCGATATGTAACATTTTTAATATATGTATATATTTTGTTTAATGTAATGGCTCGATATGTGTGCATTTTTAAACAGGCTCCTTCAGAAGATGTTATGTCTAGTTTTTCTTACAAACCACGCACTGCTCTGTAACAGAGATTAAATCCGAATTATTTTTAAAGCAGTATTTTATTAAACGAATTCGTGCATCATTGTGGCATATGCTAAGATAAGCGGATAATAATAATATAATAATTTTTTCGCTCTCCTGAAAACGTTTTTATAAACACGTAGCATTAGTAAATACCCAGTAAAAAATAATCGAGATCTTGGAATCAGTGCAAACTTTTCCTATTATACAAATGCGCTTCATAGTATCGACAAATGTATTTCCCGAATATAAGCAATAATGTATGGCAAGAAATGCTTAAGCTTCTTATATTTTTCTTTTCGTCCAATAAAAAATTTTTTTTTGCACATTCACTTACAGTGGTGCATTCAAGGAAGCGCTACTGTAAGGCAGAGATTATGAAAATATACATTTTACGAAGAATGACGATGAGTTACGATCTTAAAATGACTAAACAATAATATGATTTTATTATATACCCAATGCGCGGAAATAAGCGTTTAACAAGAAATGCTCCAAAGTGGGACATCGCGAACGAATATCATGCGATACGTAAGCATGTTTGTAAGCTACACCAACAAAACTGTCCTTTACAAACCTGCTTATCTTGAAGCAGTAGCTTTTGCTGGGTAATGAATGATTAGTTTCAGTCTAGCCGACGATGATAGTTTTCAATAAAAACGACATGAATGCATATATTGAAGATTTCTCTACATCTGATTTATCTACGTTCAAATTTGCTCCAGACATACACTGATGTCGTTATTTTCTATGTATTCAGCTGTTTGTGTACCCATAAAACATCATTTATTTAAAAAAAATATGACTGTTATATGCGATCAAAATTTAATCAAATGCACTTTTAAAGCTTTTTCGTGACAGTTTGCATACCTTTTTAACAAATTTTAGTGCTATTTTAAACTTGCCCTGGTTATGAGGCAAGAACATTAAATTTTACAATTTTTCGTAAATTTGAGCACGCCGTTTTACCGCCAACAGATTGATCTGAAAATTTGGCAATATAATTTTTTATCAATATTCAGTAGTAGAAAGTATACAAACAAATTACCATATACATAGCTAAGGGTTACCTTAAAGTATACATTTATGCATGGTTTTTTTCTAAATTGCATGAACTTTATTTGGGGCACATTGCTAATTTGCCGTAAATTGTTAACCCTTTTTCATACAAATTTCATCCTCATTATACATTTACATAAATATTTATAACATCCTTACTTATATAAGAGAGCAACTTATTGTATATGTTTCCTTACTACAACAAAGTAAATTGCTTACTGCCCAAATGACATACATACATATTAGGATACATACTACCAGAATAATAGAAAGCAATACGATTTGTTTGTACCCACAAATATTAAATTCTACTGGTTGGTTTTCCATATACATACATATACTTTTCATCAACGCGTTGTTGTCATCATCATCCTCATCATCGTATTTTGTAGACGTCGTCATTATGAAAATGTACCCTTTTTTATATTTGCCTACATGTGTACATATATTTTTGTTTGTGCTGGAAACATATAAATTACGTCAACTTCCACAAAATAAAAACCTGACCTACGCTAACCAAAAATGTGCTAATCAAGAACCTAAAAAAGCAGCAATACCAAAAACAAACACAACACAGCAACAAATGGAATACAACACAACGACAACAAGGCAAAACAAAAGCAACAGGAAATTTAGTTGCGTACTTTTAAGCACACAAACCCTATAAAAACACAACAACAACATACCCGAAAACTCAATGAAAAGGAGAAACTGATGCTTTTTCGCCTTTTTAAGGATTTTACACTTTTTATGACACATTTATTGCTTTTATTGATGTTGGTATTTGAATTTGTATTGTGTTTTGTTTTCCTTTCTGGTTTGTTCTCATTTGGAGGAAACCATAAAAAGTAGCAGCAAATTTTTATTTATTAAAACTGAAGGGAAAAATAAAAAACAAAAAAATAAATATTGAGCAAATTTTAGTGCCGCTTCCCTGGCAGAAAGATAAACAGCAAAAGTTTAACAACTTGTCAAGTCAAAGCACAAAGGAAATTTTTAATTATTAATTAGTTATTAATGGTGCTTTTAATTCCCAAATATTTTCGTTTCCAGGTAATAGGGATGTATAAGTAAAAAAAATATATCGATATCGATATATTTTTAAATATCGATCGGGATCGATATATATCGAATAAAAACTATCGATATATCGAAATATCGATATTTTTCAACAATGATAACTCATACGTAGTCCCCAAATTTTCTTATAAATAATTAAGCTGGAAAGAGTTAATTTCCAAGATCCTTACTGTTGCACCAATACTTCATGGAACATACATACATCAACAAAATTACACTCAGCCAACTTTTTTGTTTTTGTGTGCCGGTGTAGCTTTTGCGTTAATGAGTTTCTAGAAAAGCCTCTGAGTTTTCGTCTGATTTCAATATCTAAAAGCGAAATATCGTGTCTAATATACAATTTTTAATTTTTCGCATGCACTCAGTTGAATATAGAAGAAATTCTATTTTCATCTACTATAAAATGTGAGTTTTAAATGTCATATTCTTAAAGTTAGCTATTGAAATCAGACTTAACTAAATTTTGAGTTTAGTACATATTAATTTCATGTTAATATTTTTCTTGTTCATCCACTATGAAAAAAAGTAGACTGCATGTTCCTACAGAATACAGAGTGTTAGAAACAGTTGGCTTATTGAAGTCAACTAGGGGAGTTAATGTGGCTCACTTTGGAAATAACTTAATATATCTAAGAATATTTTTTTATCAATTCGTTTCAAATTTGTTTTATATTTTTGTTTTCTATCAGTCTTTGCTTTTTGGATAAATCGTTGTGTTTTGGAAAAAATTATTTATATGTTCGTATGATCTTTTAAATACTTAAAAAAAAATAGAAACATTTTATATTAATAACACTGAGCATGAATTTGCAACTTTTTTAAACAAGCTGATTTCAATTTATCGAAATTAGCGCTCGTATTCGCGATTTACAATTTATATGTTATAGTACTGTAAAACCAATTTTTGTAATTTTGCGGAAATTTTCGAATTTAAATCGGTTAAACAAATACAATATAATACGACATTGTGATTTTTTTCGACGAATTTACTTTTTACGTAAAAAAGTTTGTATAATGCAAACTTTACAATTTTCGAGTTTTAGTCATCTAAATTTTCTTAGCAAAAAAAAAAAAATAATAAAAAATTAAAAAAAAAAATATTTGTTTTTACTAAAAAATTTTGTCATTTTTGCGACAAAAAAGTCATAGAATCTCTTAATGTTGTACATACATAATCAAGTTAGCTAAATTTGAATTTGTAAATCATCCTAAAAGTATTAAGTCGCTAATATAGCTAATATAGCGAACATAAACTTCGAAAAACAGCTAACGCCATTGAATTGAGGCTACTTGAACTAACTTTACCAGTAGAGAGCACAACTTGTAAAATTTTGCGACTTGCATAGTGTAATTTATTAAAAAAATAAAATTTCCAGCCGTATGTAAACTTAAATAACACTTTATATGTGATAAAAAATATCTCCTGATACATAATATAAAAGTCCGTGAATAATATAGACTAAATTTACATGTTGACATAAATCATGAAACATTTTTATTTGCTTCTTGCAACTTTGGATATGCAAATTGGGTAAAGTAACTTGACAAGAATCATCTAAACATTCATTTCATACCACTTTATCTACTCAAATTTCTTAACTGAACACAAAAAAAAGTTTCATGCAACAAATTTCATGAAATATTTCATCGTGTAAACTTAGAAAGAAAAAATACTTTTTTTCATGAAGATTTTCTCGGGGATTTTTTCTTTTAACAGGGGATTTCTTGGGAAATAGGACCTGTCAGCCCTTCTAATCCGTTCTGCTAGTTTTTTTTTATATATTCTAATATTCCACTCTTATAAATAACCCGACTAGAAATTTTTATGCAAACACATTTGGAATCTAACTGGGATCCCAGTTCCGATGTAACGCAGAAACGTATTTGGGACCCGATTGGTTTCCTGTGGGGAAATATCAAAATCTTGCAAAAATTTGCTCAAATCGGGAAAATATCAAAATCTAATATTGAATTAAAATTGCTGAAGCTATCCAAGGGACCAAAGTATGTAACATTTACCTCTGTTGAAGATGAGCATAATATACGATTAAAAATATGTGTTAGATTTTCCCAACAAGTTCCCAATAGTTTCCCACTTGGGAAGAACTTTTGTTAAGTCATTAATTTGTAGATGGGCTATCCCAACAATTACACGATCAAATCACAAATGGGATAACCCTTTTGGATGTGCCACATGTATCCCAATCGGGCCCCAATATGAGTATTGGGAAAATTTCTAGTCGGGAATTTGAATTTACATTAATTCAATTATTGAACTTAAGCCGAATAATAATAATATCCGACTTAAACATATTTCAGTTCGAATAATAATTAAGTACAAATATTAAAGTTTTAAATTGTTAAAATCTCAATACACTATCGGAAACTACACAAAATGTTATCAATTTTGAGATGTGATATGTCAAACTTTTTCTTTTATGCGTGTAAAATTTATGGACTTGTATGTAAAAACCCGTATTGAAAAAGCTTTACTTGCCTTGACAGAGATAATTGCCACCATAGCGTCGTATACTTAATAGTTAGTATTAATCATACGACATATTGGAATAAAAGGGTTAGATCTTATTAGGTTTTCCATATGTATTAAGTTTTTGTTAATGCCAACCGTTCAAGTTGGTTAGTGAGGTTGTATATATAAATAATAGAGCCAAGCACAAAAACATTCTAATATATATATTTACGACATATGTAAGTAAGCTTTCTTTCCAAACACTTTCACTATAGAAAAAAGAATTATTAAGCTGCCGCGGAACACTTTCCAAAAGTGTTTGTATCTCGATAATATTGACTTCAGACTACTACCGATATGATTTACCTCTATTTGTGGTCTTAGAAGACAACAACATAATATTTTTAGCGCGAAGACCAGTGGTGGACTATAATATCTTTCAAAGACAAATTCTTGAAAGGGCTTTAATGGCTCTTAGCGAACAGCTAGACCAATCAAAAATTTCTACGACACACGGTACTCTGGCTCGTCCTATTGTAATATTAAAAATTTAACATTACTGAAGTCGTTATTAACATAAAAGGTAACACTCCTAGGTTGTGTTGCAAAATTGTACGAAATGGAGAATTTATACCAAAGCGTAGGAAGGGAGCGTTCTTAAAATGATAAAGAGCGTATTGTCTTAATGCAGTCCATATAGCATTTTATAGCATTTCTTATATACTTAAAAATGCACATTGATGGACTTGACCTTGATGTTAAAAATATGAAGTATGTAGATGCATATATTGTATACGTTTTATATTATGTAGTTGTATAAATTACGTTTTTCTGTATGTAGTATACATTAGAGATAAATATGCATGCGTATGTGTCAGTATATATAAAAGAGTAGATGACAATGATTATATGTTTAAAACCCTCCCCTTCTATTATTTACACACACATACAAAATATGAAAATTATTGTTAGATTCTTAAGGGTTTCTTTTGACCAGTGGTGGCCATTCTCTCAAAATCCTACGCTCGCGACTGCAGGCTGATTTTTTTACCATCAACACACGTACACTGTGTGTGAGATTCACAACATATCTATTTAGGCGCGATGCACATACACAAGATAGTATATCCCACCAAATCTAAAGTTCCGACTTTTTCTGAAGTCAGACTTGTCGTAACGAATTCGTTAAGACATTTCGGTAGCTTATCTAAAATCAGACATACTACTGAAATGTCTTAACGAATTCGTTACGACATTTCGGTAGTTTGTCTGAACAAATTTCTTTGTTATATGTACATTTATTTCATGTGAGTATGTGCAAATAAAACTTTCTAAAAAACAATACAAATTTGATTTATAAGTAAGTAAAAACCGCTGAAAGGTTTTCAGATTGTTTTGAAGAAATATAATAAATAAAGAAGAAAATTTAAAAGTAATATTCATTCGCCAATTACAGTTTTGAGTCTAAACTTTCATGGACAAGAGTCTATGCAGGAAATATTTACTCGGCGAAGCTACTATTCGACAAATGTACATTGAGAAGAGAACCTTCAAGCCCGGCCAAAGATAGTATAAGTAGGAAATCTTTACTCAGTGAAGCCACTATTCGACATACATAGAGGAAAAACCCCTAAAGCCCGACCAAAGGCCGGCAAGGACGACAGACTCTACACATTGATGTGAATAATTTTAGATATGTTAAGATTTTTAAAGGTACGTTGTAAGCTCAAATAAAAGTAAATAACATATGTATACTAAATTTCCCACATTTTTTCAGATTCATGCATTAACAATTAATTATAGCCAGACAAGCTACGTAGATGAAAACAAAGAAATATTGTGACACCACAAACAACCGGCAGCAAAAGTCATTAAAAAGGCTTATGAATCTAATCTCTCAATTTAAATTATAGTTTTTATGTTATATGACATTAAATCGTATAATATTGAAGTGAATAAATAAAATGATGGAAAATTGTTTTTATATAAACAATTATTAAAAAAGTTGAAGAAACCTCTAAATGAATTCATTAAGAAATCGTACCTACATATCGTTACGCTTTCGTACCGACATGTCGTATCGATTTCGTACCTACATGTCGTTGCGAATTCGAACCGACATATCATTACGATTTCGTAACTACATATCGTTACGAAGTCGTGTCAACCCTTTCATACAAAAATCGTTACGATTTCTGCACGATTTCGGTTCCGAAATCGGAAGATTTTATTAGACAGTCGTTACGAATTCTTTACGAAATCGGAACATTTGGTTTGGTGGGATGTTTGGCCACCACTGCTTTAGAATATCAATATGTTGTACATGTACGTACATCTGTGACGGGAATTACAAATTTTAAAATAGTACTGAACTGCTATTTAGAAAGTGTTTTTTCTCCTTATTGGTACTTTTTTCAGATTTTAAAAAATAACACCTCAGGTATTCTCAATTATCATACAAAACAACCTTTTTTGATATTTGAATATATATCGACTCGTAACCGCACGAAAATCGCAACCAACATATTTTTCGATATGCGTTTTTTGATGGAAATCAATAATGTGCGATGTTTTACGCTATCTGTAAAAATTTCATAGTTCTACAAAGCACCGTAACAAATTTACAGCAAAATCAAATTTAACGTACACAGAAAAAATATCATCAAACAGCCACTAACAAATCAAATCATTAATATTTATTTTAAAATCAAAATTATATTTAATTAATAAAACAAATTAGGCTGTTGATACAAAAAACAGATTTTTTAACAAAATGAGTTAAATAAATTTTTTGTTATGTATGGCGCAAAAACCCAACAGGTTTTGTAAATTTTTTTGATAAAAAACCAACAATCATCATTGTTCATATTACAAATTAAAATATTTCTAATCAATTAAATTACTCAATAAAATGATTTGTTAAATTATATCATAACGGAATGCACACACGTAAAAAATATAAGAAATCACGTTTTGTTTGTATATATTATTTACTTATTTATTAACACATTGCTCTGTAGCTGAGAAGAAAGTACGCCAGTATATTAGTCCAGAGGTTGCAGGTTCGATTCCACCCAAGGACATATGGTGTTACTCGCAGACAAGCAAAAAGTCGCTTCGAGAGTTGTGGTTGTACATAGCATAAACAAATATTGGGGAAATAACAATTATGTATGATAATAAATAATAAAATTTGGTTCGAAAATTTAATAAATCACATTGTTAATATAAAGTAATTTCAACTGATATAATTTTAAAATCTAACAAAAAAATTAAAAAAATTGCATACAACATGCATACTGCGTAAGCCTTTTTTTGCTTTTTTGCAGAAACACCTTTGGCAGGAATCTAACCTGGGACCTGCCGGGCATACTAGCCAGTACACTACGGTTGTCAACAAATTATATGTTGATATATATAATTGAAAAATATTTTTTGTAAAAGATAACATAAAAAAAACAAAAGTGGAACAACAAAGCTTAGTGTTAATTACAATTTCGTATGATTAAGAAACCTATTAGAATTGGAGAACGCAATTTATTAAAAATATTCCTTTTTGTTAACACCTCAATTGTGAATAACACAATAATTTTAATTGGAAAGAATCGAGTTGATTTTATTTTCTAATGTCACAAATGCCGTGTTTGTATTTACAAAAATCGTCGTAAGTGCCATTTTAAATAAAGTTTTGATTGTATTTACAAATAAATTAATTGTATTTACAAAACTTTTTTCTGTGTAAGCCCAAATTGATTTCTGTTTATATTTTTTGGTGACTGAAATGTTGGTTACGATAAAATTTTTCCAACTAAATAGGAGGCAAAATATAAATATTAAGCAAATTAACCAGTATATTTTATTGTAATATTGGATAGCTTGGACCAATAGTTACATATCGTCGTATGAAATGCAAAAGGGCCTATCATCACAGAAACTTGTATCGGATAAAGAATATATACAAGAATAAAACTATTACTGAAGAGACTACAAAAATTTAAAACCGGTGACACAAGTGTCGTTTCTAGCCTATTTAAAAATAAAATGTGTAGAAAATATTGCAGTGAAATAAATGTCCACCGAATCAGATCGAGTGGTGATGGGCTTAGGTAACAAAACAATGCCGAAAGACCGGCTACTAAACGTGTCGGCATTTATCGACGATACACAAATTCTCAAAAGAAAACTTTTTTAAAAGAGAAATAATGTGCTGTGTTTGTGAGAGTAAACATGAAAATGACAACAGATATGACTATTGCTTCTCTGACGGAATATGAGAATGTAATGCAATTTTCACCATGATTTTTCAATATCTAAAAGTTTTGGATGAATAAAACCCACATCCTGCGTTAAGGGCAAAAGCGCATTAGATTCATGCTTGGCACCATATGTAATTTCCTTAAAAATTATATTTATGTAAACAGCATAAGAACATGTATTTATTACCAGGACGTAATACGACGTCTGTTAATTTAATTTACAGCAATATCGATACATTTATTCCAAATAGAACCGTTTGGATATCTTACAAATTCAAGGGCAAACCCATCATGCTATTATTTGATTTTATTAAATTACTTTATTTTAAAAAATTAGTAAATGTTAGCACAGACGATCTCGGTGGACGAAATTAGACCATTTTATCCGTAACCGGGTTTGTTTGTAACCGGTTTTGTAACGGGTTTTTATTGGCCAAAAACTATATTGAGCATATCTAGAGAAAAATACCTTTCAAACCATATATGTTTTATCAATATCGGTGGACAATAAGATACTTAAAAGTGTACGACAAAAACTTGTGTGGCTTATTTATATGTAAAGATACATTATATTTTCTTTGAAATATATAGCCATACAATGTAACTCAAATATGGCACTCCGAAACAAAAAAATATGATATCAAATGAGGGTGCTGTTGGGTGAGTAGTTAGCGCGTTTGACTACAAACCCTTAGGTATTGAGTTCAAGACTAGCTTCAGGCAAGCCAACAATATCGTGCACTTTTCTCATGTGCATTGGTGTGTTATTGTGTTGGTTGTTGTTGGACTGTTAAAGTGATGAAGGCGCAGCACTGATCACTTTGGCAGTACCGGCAGCGAGTAATACTAACATATCCTAATGCACTTCACAGCCCCCTTCTTCGTCGGTATTGTAGCAGCAGCGTCGACGAAGTCAATGAACTAATAAAATGGCTACACATCTTAAACAATTCAACGCCTCTACTTGACACTAGAGAGGCTTGCAAATGAATTAAGCTTTATATCTCTCTCCCACTTCACCACCTGTTCTCTCCACACAATCCCTTTCCCAAAGACGATAACACATTAATTAATTAACTGGTAGACATTAATTGCCTGATTGTGTTACTTGTCTTAAAAAAATCGATAGGCTTATCTCTGGAATTACCTACAACGGGCCTGTGAAGTTATATAATAATATTTTAAATATTTCTTCAGTGTGCCACAAAGATCTCAACACACTTTGCAGAAAAGCTTACAATATGATAATATATATGAATTTAAAATTTCGTCAATCAATTAGGAATTCACTAATAGAAATAGACCAAGGGGATAACAATTAAGGACTTTTTACTGTTGTTGACATTCACAGTGAAGATATTTTGATCTATATTTAATGTTCATGCTTTAGTTTTTAATCCTCTTAGGTGCAATTTAATTTTATCGGATCTCTTTGTTCACAATTTTCTTAGTTTTAATTACAGTTTTGAAAATGTGAAGTACTTGTCTAATAAAACAACTCAAAATTGTATTAAGCCAATACCAACATAAAAAAGTGCCATTGCTGAAGATGTATAATGCGTTTTCCTAATTGTTTTTTTAATAAATGTTTAACGAAAACGTTAACTTTGTTTATAAAATGCAAAAAATTTTGCTTTTGTCATGAATAAACATCATTTCAAATAAAATTAAGACAAAAAACCTTATAATACTTTAACATAAAATTTCATCGTAACCAACAAAATTTTATTCAGCATGTAGTTAGCATAGCAGAAAAAATATCGTAAGCCACATAAAATACGATTATATTAAAAATGAACCATAAAATTTATTATGTTGGTGTATTGGACTAAAAGTAGCTGCTGATATTCTTAATTTCAGAGCAATACTGCCATTTGAAGCGAAGTTATTATAAAAAAGCTTCTTCTGTAAAGTTTTATTTTTCTGGTTAGTATTTTCGTGCGGTTACGACTCGATATATTGTTTTATTATTTTCGTAGTTTTGTCTATATGTAATAGCAGTTCTTGAACTCTTCGGGTTAGTCTTCACCTTTTACACTTTCTTGCATATACGGCTATAATAATTCGCAAAATTTTATATTTATTTTTACACGAAGTGAAAATAATAAGGATGTATGTATATACGAAATGTCGATATAAATATTTCTGGAACAACAAATCCCAGTAATACATATAATATTTTCATTTCAACAAAAAGATGGAGGCGCAGAAATAGACATGTAGAGTAGGATTAAGGCTGTTTTTACAACTAAGGTCCATTATTATAACTTTCATTTAAAATGTACGTTAGTAAAAGATAAGTTTAGCTAAAGTGAGGGATAAAGTTACCTTTAACAATTTTCGTATTCACAGCCTCCCTGCAAAATAAAATTTGTATTTTTGATAATATGTCAGTACCAGAGCAAAAACCAATCACTTTACACACAAAACAGCAATAACATTTGTAAAAGTGTTGTTGTTTTGCGTGTATTTTACTTGTAGATTCGTAACTTGTAGTTTCTAGAAACGGGCCCCACGTCCCAGGTTTTAAAAAATTAGAAATTTACAATCAAAACTCAAAGCAGATTTCTACCAATAAGCCTACTGAACTGCTTCCAATATCATTTGGGTTCAATTGCGATTGTGAAATTTAAATAGTCTCCTTTAATAATGAGCTTTATATCAGTTAAATAGTTCTGCAAAAGGTTTGAACAATTACTTTTCTTCAATTGATCGATTATTCAAAAATTTCCAGAAACCGGTTTTCGAATAGTTCGACTATTTGAAATTATAGAATAACCGGTTACGGGTTTTAAAATTCAGAAAAAACCAGTCGACCGGTTTTTTTTGTGAGAATATTATAGTGCAAAATTTTGATTTTAATTTGCTTTAAAAAAAGAGTTAACAGTTCATGTAAACACTATCTGCATAGTAACATAAATTTGAAAATTAGGCCATGTTCTTATCCAAAAATTTCGGCTGTTAAAAGTACTGAGATCAAAATGAAAATCAAGTTCTTGATAAGTATGATACCATCTAATTTCTAAGCTAACTTGGAAACATTTCGCCATAATTCTTCCCAATATTAAAAATGTAAAAAAATATTGCCGAATAGCAGGTTGAGATGGTGTTGTACCTATCAAGAACTTGATCTTCATTTTGATCTCAGTGCTTTTAACGGCCAAAACTTTTGAATAGGAACTTGGCCTTATTTTCTCATTAATGTTTTTTGCGGATCTGACTTTATTTTTCTAATTTTTTGTTTGGTACAACACTATAATTTCCATCGCTATAATTTTCCATATTTTCTTAATTGCCCCTTATATGCGGCACGCCTTCCCATTACGTGATCAGCACAGTTTTTTCACTAAAAATACCTTTCCAGGAAGATTTACAATCAAAATCCGAAGCAAATTTGTTCAACACATATATAGGGAGCCCTAGTGCACAGATTTAAATATTTTCTTTGTCGTGTTTATTTCTCTATATTCACGCAACCATTTTTTTTATGATGGATGTCGAACTCCATATAAAATATGAAGCTTGATATAAATTCTACATCACAAGGCCAATTTAATTCGCCCCTGCTACCATCTTATAAAATTAGTTTACCTTAATTGCATGCTTCAGTAAATACTCTTGAACAAAAATACTCAACAGTAAAAGGTCGTCAAGAGCTGGTTTTTTAGTTTAAAAAAAGCGGACTATTCGACATTCGAAAAATTACCATTTTGAAAAAACCGTCAACCGTATTGCGGAAAAAACCGGGCTAAAAACCGAGTGGATCACCCTAATACATACATATATTTTAATAGAAATAATAGGTTAAAAACTAATAAACCATAAGAAAATTTAAGTCGTAAAAGTATTTAATTATATTATAATATTGGTCAGTATTTTTTAACGTTGAAGATTGGAAAAAGTACTTTTTATGTCGCAGTATTACTGTAGTGTTTTGAAAATAAAAAAAGTACTGAAAATAGTACAATAGTATTGAATTTTCCATCACTGAATAACATGCTGACCGACCCTAACCTAACACAAAGACATAATAATGCGTACATATGTATGTATGTAGGAATTAGTATATATATTTTCATAAATATTGCGAAATAAGGGTAAAATTATGAAATTAACTGGCACATACACTTGATGGTTAGAGATTTTTTGTTTTGCATGATTTTGGAAAAAAGGGAAATCCTATGAAGGGTAACTGAAAGCAATCAACATAATTTAACACTGTTACACCATTTTGGCACACTTCCTTGATGGTGCGTTTCGCTTAAAGCAAATGATTCATATCTGTAGCTAGTCATAAACAACTCACAAATCTTTGCAATTACATATTTTCTACGAATACTCCAACTACTGTTGGATAATATGCTGCGCATAAAATATTTTATTTTGTAAAAATTTTGTATATTCTTCGATGCCAATTTTTGATAAATGTTTCAAAATTATATCTGACTATTTGTTATTAAGGGAAAGTCTTCTATGTAAACCCAACAAACAAACAAACGAAATATAAACAAACAAAATATAAAACCTTTATTTAGAATCACAATATTATCCTTTCTATTTCGTGTCGTTCTCTGCCTCTTTTATAGAATCCTGTTTTAATGTATCACTTATTCAACACTTGTTTTTTTCATTTTCATCAACAATAAAATTTCATGTTGCGATGAGGTTTCGCTTAATTTCATTACTTAACCTTGAAATAATGTTGATTATTGTTCATTAAAATGAAAGGGGAATTCAAGGTCTCTTCTTGGTTTTATAACCAAAAATGACCTTAGACAAGAAGGATTTTCTTTAATTTTATTTAGAGCGATCTATGAATCTTATGAATTGTATATTATACAACCTTTTTAACAACCTCCAAAAAGCGAAATGAGCATGACAATGCTTTTGTTTAAAGATAATTGTTTAAACTTTCATTACATCATGCCAATTTTCGAAAAACAATTTATGTAAATATATAAATAATATTTATTATTTTATCTATAGATCTTATATTATTTTTTCGAACTAAATTGATTTGATTGAAAGCAGCGTTACCGTTCGTCGACTAAAATCTCAATCTGCAACCTTTTTGACGGCCGGGAGTTTTACGACTTTTGTCATATTTACATTTTTTTGGAGTTAACTAAAAAAAATAGTTCCGTCTTGCATACATTCTCGGAAATTGCAAAATTTTCAATCCCGAGAATTTATTGCGAGAACTTTAATGTCATAATTACATGTAAGCATAAGTTTTTTGTCATAAACAAATTAAGGTTCACAATTATTTAAAACAATAATAACTTATTTGCCACAACCATAAGCTATATCGGGAAACATTACTTTGTTGTTGCAACCATGCCACAACCATATATTTTCTCTTCGTGTACTGATATTTTTACTGGAATCAAGAAATTATTCCTAAATGCTTAAGCAATTTTGTAGTTTTGTCTGTAGAATAGTTATATAATGATAAATTGGTAAAATCGGTAAAATACTCTGCCGGTAGTGAGTGATATTCTGCAAGAAAAAATTTTATATAATGCAAAAATGAAGTTCCTAAATAAAATACTATGGAAACACTCAGTTCAATTAAAATAATTAAAACTTCTCTGACCAACAGGTGAAAAGTACATACTAAAAACTGTTCGAGAACTTCCTAGCCTTACGCTACATCTGTTATAATTTTTTGGAAAATCGATCACTTTTGAAATTACTGATCACAGAAATTTAAAAATTCAGATCAGCTTTTGGACTGGAGCAACGGAAAGTGTTGTTTTGGTATTTGGGACGCTGAATTCGAATCTGCACTCGGTTTCTTCAATTTGGCTCTAGTTTTCGAGAAGTGCCGTTATGTCAAAAAAGGAGCAGTTGCACGAAAAATATTAACTTGAAAACGGTTTGTCCTATTTAGTTAAATACGAAACTCGGCAACAGCATTATCTTTAAGCCGTGCCAACACCGCTTTCGCAATAGCAAATCGTTCGATTTGAAATCGGCACCGATTTCAAAAACAAAATGTATTGAAAGATGACTTATTTACAAAACAATAAAAAACATAAATAAGTCATATTTCAGCATAATTTGTTTTTGAAATCGACGCCGATTTGAATCGATCGATTCCCATCATATTCCAGATTGGTCAGCTTCTTATTTAGCTGTGAGAAAGACAAAGAAATGAATACAAGTTTCTCTGCCTTTCTCACCGCTGGCTAAGAAACTGATCAATAATATTTGCATCGTCTAAACATTGACTTTGCAAAGTTTTAATTCAGCCGGTAGAGACAGGGATGAAGTATTCCGCTCTCAGTCTTTCTACCGGGTGAAAAAAGTTTTTAAAATAAACTTTGCTAGTGCGAAGGCGGTGCAAGGTTGTTTTTAATCAGCTCAGTAGTTTCAGAGATGTTTTGGAAATCGTGACAAAAAAATTTTAACATTTTTGTTCTTAAAAAATTCATAAACATTAAAAGGCAACAAAAATTTTACTCTTTTCTATATACATATAGGGCAATATGTTCCAAGCAAAACGAGCCATATTTCATTAAACTCAATCCACAACGTTCGATTTTATTCACAATTAAGTGAGGGAACTCAATCGATAAAATCGCGATCTTAACTTATGCTGTAAAGCCCGGTGACATCATAATAAAAAAACAACGTTTCTACTAGCACTTGTACTATTTTATAGTTTTTTTTCCAACTTCTGTAAAATTTTTAAAACTTTAGTTACATGGCTTTTCGTTTTATATAATGTTTAGCTTAACACTTTGTAGAATGATTTTTTTTTGTTTTCTGTTTGGTTTGAATTGTTACTTCATTTTTGTTTTTCTTTACGTTTTTCATAAATAAAAACCTTAAAAAATGCATGCTACTTTTTTTCTTGAAACGACTTTTGAGCGACTTTATTTTTCTAAAACGACATTTTGTACGACCTTTTCAAAATTTTCAACGGTAACCCTGATTGAAAGTTATTATTCAAGTTATAGAATTTTTGAAAAAGCTAATTAACACCAGCAGAACGAAAGAGTTTGATGTAGCTACTAAATCTCATTGTTCATGTGAGTCAATGATTTAAAACGCGTTCGTTACAAATTAAAAAAATCGAGATGACAATTGATGCTGACAGATCTTTTGGTGCTTTATGAGAGGGAATATGCAGATTGTATCGAAGAATGTCCCTTTTTATGTTTTTATTTGACCTAACTTTGCAGTTAGTAACAAAATTGGTTCGTTCCACTCACCAGACATTATCAAAACTATCTCCTTGCATTTTAAGTAGCAAAACTCTGTGGTTCACTGTTTTAACCTTTCTATTCTGTGTGCGGCTGCACAGGCCAAATTAAAAATATGATAATTTTAGAAATGCTGTACAAGTTTTCGTCTCAATCACGAAATTGCAAAACACTAATAAAAGTTATCATTCATTCCTAACCAGCAAAAAGTGGACATAAGAATCATTAATTACAGCATTGATGAACTCGCTCAAAGTAATTCTATTTCTGGTGAAACATCAATGAATTTAACACGTGCTTGTCATAGGACGGAAGTGATCCAAAGAGCTAAATGGTATGCGCTTAAAAGGTTGTCTAGCACAGTTTTTGCCATAAACAAAAGCCTTAGAATATTAAATTCAGTAACTGTAGTGATTGGTATTCAATGAAAATAGTAAAACTTTGGAACTAGTTCCCATTTTTTTTGCTGGGTACCGATACACACTGCAGTAATTTATACTAATTTATGAGCTTAATTCAAAAATTTAAATAAAAGATACCAAACCCAAAATTTAAATAAAAGATACCCATGGGTATCAGCTAAATAAAGACACAATTTCTCACTACTATGTGTAAGAAATATATTTTAAAAATTAACTGCGATCATACAGTGCTGTTGTAAAGTTGGAACTATTGATATTTTTGGTTTATTTGTTGGCAGCAATTAGTTGTGGCCTTTTTTAAGTAAGTAAGAACTATTATTACTTTTTGAAATTGTGTTTTTGAATCACATTTAAATGTATTTAACCTCTTCCCTCGCGAGGGCTTAAAACATATTTTTTCACATATGTGGATACACACAAATAAAAACCATGGTTGAGGCCGTAATCTAAGACATATGTACTATGATTTAATTATATGCTTGGAATCTAATCATACTATTGTGAAAATAAATCTGCTCTAAGCCTAACTTTGTTGTCATATATAACACTAATATGATTCATACAACCTAATGTTTAATTGAATGTAAATATACTATGATTTGAACTAATCATATTATATTTGTGTAGAAAAATAGCATGGTTCTAAATAAAAGTTGTTTTATTAATCATATTTTGATTAAAAATTGACATATGTATATCGTGACCTTAACGTGCAAACGTGATAAGTTCACTTTAGGACGAAATGCATATTTTGGAGTATGATAATACAACTCCAAAATATACAATAAAAAGTTGCCATTTTGTAGTTTTTACTTACTGTTATGCGCAGAATGCAAACGTTCTAAGTCCTCAAAACATCAAATAAAACAAAAAATATGTTAAAATTTACAAATTATTCCTTTTATTTAAATTGTGCGCTAGATTAAAAAAGCTATTTAGATTCCTTTTGACTAGATAAAGTCGCGGTAGTGTTATGCTAAATTATTATTGGTCTAATTTAAAGCAGATGGACAAGAGCATAAATCATACGATGTAACTGGCTTAGATTCTTTTTCTATTACAAATTTTCCTAAATTATTAGAACTGGCTATAGTAATAGTGGTCTTAAAGTGACTGAACAAATGTAGAAAAAGCTTTTTAGTAAGATGTAGTCAACTTCAGCGCGTATGATAGTATCGAGTTTGGTCGAGAAATCTTCACAGGCTGCAGCCTAATGATAATTTGCACCATTCTCGGCGTTGAGTTTCTCATATTTTATATAATGGTGACGAGTGTTTTTGGAAAGTCGAATTGTTAGTTGCAAAATAGCCAGACAAAAATTAAGAAATCAGAAACTTTACTCTTTCAACTCCTCGTTTAGAGGATACCTATCTGTAATATTTTTATATAAAAAGGGTACTTCCTGAAGTTTTATATGACGGATGCATGAGGAATAAGGGATATTCCACACCCCCACCCCCCACTAAATAAAGCAAATATACCACACTTCCATTGAGTTTCTAAAAGAAATTTTGCAGTAAGATAGAAGAAAAAATTCCGTAATATTGGTTCTAACTTATTGTTCCACAATTGGCCACAAATGACATTTGTTCAGAAAAAAATGTGCTATGTTGTTTTAAACCATTCTTTTAAAATAATTAAATGCAGTGCATTACTTTTTCATTATTATTTTTATAAACAAATACAACCCGCGAAGCGATTTGCTTGCTGCAGCAAAACACCCAAGGCCGACCTCTGTACTAATAGGCCACCATGTTAACCACAGCAGCACTTTATTCACTTTTTAATTTAAGGCGACTTTTACAGTATTAGTGCTTCTGAAGCAATTCGAAACCCTTTTCCCGATTTTTGCGAAATTCCTGCAAAATTTCGTCATATCCGTGATAAAAGTACACACAGAAAAATTTCCATGTAAAATCGTCGAAAATCAGGTTAATTTAAAAATTTTCGGTAGAGATTTTGCTTCATAGGCGTTTCATTGTAATTCAACATGATTTACAATAGTTTTGAAGTAAAATTTATCCTTTTGAATTAACTACATTTCATGTTGATTTAATATTGCAGTACAGTTAAATCAAAATGAAGTTGATACTGAAATAATACGAAAAACCATGTTGAGTCAAAGTTATTTCGAATTGAAACAACGTGAATTTGATATTGGAACAACACGAATAATCATGCTGAATGAAAGTTATTTCAAGTTTAAACAACGTGAATTAAATATTGAAACAACAATAAGAATCATGTTGAATTATAGTTATATCAAGCTGAAATAACATGACTTTAATGTAGCTATTCTATTAATTATTTTACTTACATGATAGGCATCAGAAAACTTTGTGTTGTAACTGGCTGCCCTAGCCAAGATTTGAACTCGTACCACCTGCATGATAGTTCACGCGCTAACCACTGCAGCCACAACAGCTTCAAACTTTGCTTTACCTTACACTAAATAAATACCATCGCTTGTAAAATGAATATCACTTTAATATTTGTACACGAAAAGAAAAAACATGGCTGAGGCAACCATAAACTAAGAGCAACATACTATGAGTGAATTATATGGTTGAAGTCAAGTCATACTATTATGAAAGTAAATCTGTTCTAAATATAATATTGTTGTCTTTTATAACACTAATATGATTGATACAACCTTATGTTTAATTGAATATAAATATACTATGATTTAAGCTAATCATATTATATTTGTATATAAAAGAGTATGGTTCTAAAAAACAATATAAAGGTTGTTTTCTTAATCATATTTTGATTAAAAATTGACAGCAGCTAAAAACTGAAATTAAATATAAAATAAAACATTTTGAACCTGAAATAAAAATTATTATCTATTTTCACATACATAATACATACATCCATACATATTTGTTGATACATGTTTTATTTTCAATCAGGTACGCTCTAAAAAACCATTTCATTTTGAAATCGGCAACCTTCAGGAAATAATTCAACCAAAAAGCTCACTTATTGCAGCTTTTCAGCTCATTTTTATGTCTCATATGTTTCAGATAATTTACCCAAACTAAGCTTCGAATACAGTTTTTTTTAAATTTTGCAATTTCAAAAAGAAATGGTTTTCAGACCGTGGCCGATTTTTATTTTTTGCTTGCTTTTATCCGTTTTTTTATTTTTAATTTATTTTTTCTTATATTTTATTTTTTCAAGTGACACAACAAAAAAAAAACAAACCAACAGCTCTCAAGTAAAATAAAAAGCTAATAAAAAAGAATTCAATCAAAGGATAGAGTAATAACTTTTTTGGAAGCATAGAGCCATGTCTCTTTTGAAACCATAGCTTGATTGCAAACAAACTGTTTTAAAATAGTGTGGACGAGAACCATATTTTATTGTTATACAACCATACTGTTATTGAATTTTCAAATATACAATGATTGTAGCTAGAATTTTTTAAGCAATAAATTCAACCATGTACCAATCAATATGAATGCTATAGTGTCATGTTTAAATGTAAAAATAAGTTTTTTGTCGTAAACTAATTAAGGTTCACAATTATATAAAACAATAATAACTTATTTCACACAACCATAAGCTATATCGGGAAACATGAGAGTGTTGACGCAACCATGCCACAACCATATCTTTTCTCTGAGAGTACGTAATTATTATTTGAACTGAAAATGTGAAAATTCTTTTTAAGAGTGGAATATTAGAATATCTAGTCAGACTAGCAGAAGGGACTAGTACTACTAATTTCGACAGCCGCTGCATTTAATTATTTTGAAAGTCGCTACGCTGTCATCATCAGCGTCCTTTGTTCGCTTTTACCACGTTTGATCGTGGATACTAGTATTAATGAAACATCAGCTATTTAACCAAGTTTTGTGAGGAAATATAATATGAGATATCTTATTCCTTTTATCAATATGGTTAGCCGAAATCTCACCTTCTGATTTGTTATTCCAATTTTTCCAACTCTTATTTTTATTTTTGGTTTTGCTTGTGCGTCAGCTCCGCATACAATAAATCAAGCTATTTTTGTTGTACATGTTTTAAACAGGTTATTTTTATGTCATAATTTGCAGCAGATAAAAATCTGAAATTTTTAGAATATATAGCCTTTACTTTGTTCATTATGTGCAGTAAGTATCTATCTGTTATTTTCATTTGTATGCTTTACAAACATTTCTATATGAGCAAAAAGTATGCTAAGTTTTTTTTTTCAAATATGACCAATTTTAATAAAATCGACTATCAACGTCGAAAGTTATGTCACTTTCAAATAATTATTCGTAGCAAAATACGACCTATGGATGGGCAAGTGAAAAATATGTATCGATATATATCGATATATTTTTAAATATCGATTGGCATCGATACATATCGAACAAAAAGTATAGATATTTCGATATATATCGAAATTTTTCAAGCATGATTATCCATACATTTTTAAAAATTAAACACAAAAAGTACTATTCTTATAAATAAATAACCCGAAAAGAGTCAATTTCCAACTTCCTTAATGTTTCAACAATATTTTATGAAAAGTACATCAAGAAAATCATGCTCAAAGAAAAAAATTTCGAATACACAAAAGATTATAAGTAAAACAAAAGATTTTGTTAAGAATGTTCTATTTAATGAAGATTGAGTAGAAGTTGCTTAAATAACTGAAGGAAAAACAAAAGCAAAGGTAAAAAATATCTAAATTGATACTGTCGATATATTATGAAATAATATCGATATATCGATATATTTCAATTAAAAATATCGACGATATACATATATCGATATCGCTACTACCAAATACATTCTTCGAAAATATAACAACCCACAGTGCGATAGAAGTAAAATTTGTTCAAAGAAAATCAGAAATTTGTAAACAGATAATGTTTTTTTATATCGTTTCTACCCTTCATCTGCTGTTAACTTTTTCTAACATCCTAAAATTTATAAATAAATTATATTAAAAATTTTTTTTCGTAACGCTCAATACATTTTTACACGAACTCAATAATTTTTTTCAAAACATACACTATCGGGTATGTTCTGTATTTTATTTGAAATTAAAGTGTGTGGAATTGTCAAAGCATTGTTGTTATAAATATTAATTTACAACAAAAATGCTTTGATAATTCCACATGAAATACAGAACATGCCCGTATATTTAGAATTTAAAAAAGTTCAGATGTATAATCTTGGATGTAGTTTAACATAAACTAATTAACTCATTAAAAAATTTCAGTTAAATTGAAAAATATGGATAACGCTCAATACATTTTTTATACAAAACATAATTGATTGATGAAACGGTATGCAATATAAAACTATTTAACTAAGTTCAAAAAACTTTTAAATATTTAGAAGTTCAAATCTACGATGGTATTTTAAAGTATGTTGTTATTTTAGCAATTAAACTGAGTAATAGAGCGTACTACAAATTCGTAACGATCAATATACAAGACTACGGACAACAATTTAAAAAAAGTTTTAGTCTAATATTTTTAAAAAATTTTATGTATGAAATAAGAGGCGCAAAGGCAAATATTCTAAGACCGTTATAGATTTATTCTCGTTTTGGAAAAATTCATAGTTTCTTAATTTGGAAAATCAACTACATGCATTGCTGACACACCACTTTGCTTGAAAAGAGTATAAACAGTATTTTCGCACTTCGTTTTTAAAACATAATGGACAATCATACACAAAAAAACTTATGTACATTAGTTTGTAATCTATATAATCATGCTAAAGCAGTTTTCATTTTAAAATGTATGCGTTTATTTTATGAAATATTTTGCTATACTTTCAGCGGACACGAAAAAAGCATTTGAACGATAATCATTAATTTACATACATGTATACGTATGATGTATTTGAACTTATGTACATATGCATATCCCTAACATATACATGTATATCCGTAATTATATTTTTCTTTCTGTTATTAGCTCCATGCTATTATATTTGTATTTTCTGAATTTGCCGCATTTTCCCTTGTTATTGTTGTAATTAGAATACATATTGCCAAATATTCGATAATATACATATATACATATATATACATATGTATGTATATTCCCAGAGACATTTATATTCTTATTTATTTACTACTCTCATACTCATAAGTTTTATTTTGACTTGCGAATCCTTTTTGTTTTTGTTACTTTCACTTAATATGTTTACTAGGACAATGTCAACGACCTTATTTGAATTTCACACACATATATACATATGTACATACGTATGCCCATTTGTGTTAATTTACAAGGATATATATATATATATATATATATATATATATATATATATATATATATATATATATATATATATATATATATATATATATATATATATATATATATATATATAGATGTATATACGAATAACTTCGTATATATAACTTAGGGTCGCCCTATATTATAAAAAGTGCTCGGACTCTAACTCTCCCCCACTAGAAATATTCGAATAGCCTAAAAAGTAATGTGCACCAATGTTTAGACCGATTGAGAAATATTTAGAACTAGCTCATAGCGACTGAAATCTTAAAACATATAAATCTCTCTACCATTTTTTTCACTTTTCTCAACCATATGTAATTAATTGTATCCTAAATTTCTTAAATTTTTTTCCTAAGTTACGCGGAAGTTTCATCTTGCCAAAATGCTAAAAATAACAAAAATCCTATCAGCACTAATAAAGTGATAAAATATCAGCCACTTAATGGAACTTTTGTGGTTATATTAGCAGCTTCATATCTGAGTGTGTTTTTGTTTTTCAAATCTACATATTTTGAGTTTTACTTATTAGATCCTCCTAAAATTTTCACCAAGATTGTGTTTTGTATAATAATTAGGGTTTTTTCCCGGGATTTCCCGTCCCGGGAATTTCGTTTCCCGCTTTCCCGGCAAATTTATCCGGGAATTTCCGGGATTAAAAATCAATTTATATACATAAAAATACTGATTTTGGCACCCAAAAATTCTTTTTATTTCTTTAAATTATTGTCCTTCATCATGAAATAATATCTATATAAGGGGAAAGAAACCAGCGAAGGCTCAAAGTGTATATTAAATTATTTTGGAATGAAAAAACGAGGAGAAAAAATGTATCTCTTTAATTAATTATTTAAAAGAACCAAATTTTTTTTGTAAAAACAATTGTAATGTTTGTCAATATGCATAAAATACACGGTAATTATATATGCAGAAGATTTGTATGCATTTATGATGAAGAAAATTTGAAAATAGATATTCTTCCTTATTCCGTAACTATTTGTCGACGTCACGTCAAGACAATACCAAAAAATTGGCACATTTATACTCGTCATCGACAATAATTTACTATTACTGATAACTACTTACTATTCCCTAAGGCATAGAAAATAGGAAGAATGATGTGACGTCGACAAATAGTTACGGAATAAGGGGGATTACTTCAGACGACAGTGAAAAGTTATTTATACAACGCCCTCCTAACTATCCGGCCAACTTCTGTCGAGGGCGAAGGTTTTTCTCAACTTCTGAAATTGTGATAATTATATATGAAACCGATTATGAGATGAAACAATTAATACATTGACTGTTTTAAAAGACCATTTGCAACAAAGAATATAGAAGTACACATTTTCTAAAGGCAGAGAATTTTCATTGCATACCAAGGAGTAAATGACTGAGTTTACTGTTCTAAGACTGCACTTTGTCGGCAATATTTACCCTAGACAACCTTTTAATAGCTCTTTGGATCACTTTCGTCCTCTGACAACGACGTGATCAAATCATTGATGAATGATCACAAATAAAAGTACTTTGATTTCAGAACATCAGTGATTTTACTTATGATTTGCATTCTCTCCTGTTACTCGATCTAAAAATGGTTTTTAAGTATGAAGTTTCCTAATTTACTTTGAATCTTTTTGCTTTTCTTTTTTCTTTAGACACTGTTTCTTTTTGAAATACTTTTAAAAAAAAGCTCAGTTTAAAATATAAAAATATAAAAATCAATGGATACCGGAAATTAAAATTTTTGTTAAATATTTTGGTACATTCTTCAACTTCCGGGAATTTCCTGAATCCCAGGAATTTCTTTCCCGCTCTCCCGGGAAACAAAAAAGTCCGGGAATAAAAAACCCTAATAATAATGTACAACAAATATTTGCTTTTATTTGTTAAACCAAATTTTTCGCGTTTTGTCTATATCTCCCTTTTATTTACAGACAGCATACCTATTTATATTTAAATCGCAATATTTTGAGTTGTACTTATTACATTATCTTAAAATTGTATTATGAAATATACTATGCTATAGCAACTGCCCAAAATTTTAAGATGCTGCATTAAGTTCAACTCAAAATATGTATATTGATTTGAAACTGAAAACATAACAGACATAAGGGATTAATCAAAAACCCCACAAAACATTTGGTTTAACAAATAAAAGATAATCTGCCAGGCCCACTATGTCGACGCGATTCTTTCTTTCTTATAATAACATATAAAACAAAAACAAAATTTTAGAATTTGTTTTTGTTTTAAATGTAATTGTGGCGAAAGAAAGAACGTGTCGACATAGTGGGCCTGACAGAATATTTTTTTTATTATAGAAAAAAGCAACTTTTGAGAAAGTCCAAAATTTTTGAGATGATGAAACTCAAAATATGTGAAAAACACTCTCAGGTATGAAGCTGCTACTATGTATAACCATTAAAGTGCCATTAAGTGTCCAATATTTTATCATAACTTAATTACTGGTGATTGCATTTTTATGATTTCTAGCAGGGACTGAAACCATGAAAAAATGGGTTAAGGTTCGGGTTCGGGTTAATCAAAATAAAAAGTTCAGGTTCGGGTTCGGGTTAATCAAAATAAAAAGTTCAGGTTCGGGTTCGGTTCAGGGTTCGGTTCGGGTTCGGGCTTAAAACAAAAATGTAAACGCGCGCAATTATTTTTCTTAATAATAAAATACATAAATCAATTTTGTATTCACGTTTATACGTTTAAGCACTATCCTGCCTGTTCTGTAAATCGAGTCGTTTTAAAAACGCTCCATTTAGAAAAATTAAACCCACTAATAGCAAACTTTTTTCATACTTTTCTGCAATTTCATATATTTTAGAGCTTAAAATATCATATCTGGAACTAATTTACTATATTATTTATTTTTGGAAATCGAGAAATTTACTCGGATTCGGTTTACCGAACAGGGCCGTATATTCTTTTTTAAAATTTAATTGCAAAAAAACTTTTTTCAACTTTGTAGCGTACGTACCGCATTGACATAAGAAAATATACTTCAAATAAGAAATTATTAGAAATCTGGGTACTTCTAAAAGCAAAAAATTTTGGAAGCCATTCGGCACTTTTAAAAATTGCAAAAAATAGTCAGCTTTCGGAGTGCTGCCACCTGGTATGAATTTGCTTTGGTCGTTATTTTATTTTGATTTTGTTATTAATTTTTTTGGATGCAAGAAATGTAATGTTTTTTGTTATTCATCTATTAAATAATTTTTTTTATTTTTGAACCAGAACCTTGCTGAATTTTTGGGTTCAACGGGCTCGGGTTCAAAGTTTTTATAAACAGCGAACCTGAACCCGTTTGGGTTCGTAGTTTAAGAAACAAATTTTAGAAAAATTGGGGTAACATTAGTTGCATATGGTTGAGCGAAATGAAAACATGGTGAAATAAATTTATATATTTTAAGACTTCAGTCGCTTTGAGCTACATACCTCGAAACATTTCCCAATCGGTCTAAAAATTGGTACACAATAGTTTTTAGACTATTCGAATATTTCTAGGTGGTAGGAACTACCATAGGAGCACTTTTCAAAATATAGGGTGACCTTAATATAATACATATATAGTATATGTTTTCGTTCTTGTGTAGAAGTTTGTTGGCACATGCATTCTAATATGTATATATTTTCGACATATATATACACATACATATAGTATATATTTGTAAGCATGTTCCTAGACAGAGCCTGACATTGTATCCTTATTTTCTATTCATTCATGTCTTCGTTGACTGTTTTTATTATTGCTTTTGCTGTTTTTTCACTGCTGTCTGTGTAAAAATTATTCAAGCTATGTGAGGTTGTAATGTTTTTGTATTGGTGTTCCTTGTTTTATTTGATTTGTTTTTTTTTTTTTGGGAAAGTAGGTTCCGTGTCTGGTTTGGTTGTGTAGGCGTTTTTATGACGTTTTTATAATAATTATGTTGTGTTGTTGATAATGACTTTGAACTTGATATTAACTTTGAGGCCAAATGAAATATATCAAAAGAGCAATCACAACAAACCAAAGACAAGAAAGAACAGACAACAAACCATAGACAATACAAACTCATATACACTCTAAAACATTATTTAAAATTTAGGATCATATATTGTCTAAATTTGTGTTGAAAATTTCTCCTTTAGAACAAGAACACATCATTTGTCCAATTTTCCGCATAAATACAAATCTGTTGTTAAAAGTGTTTATTTTTAAACAAAGTATGTCTAAATAACATTAAAATCTTGAATATTAAGCAATTTGTCTAAAAAATAGAGGAAAAATGTTTAAACAATAGAAACACACCGTATTTTAATTCAGTCATCAAAATTTAGTTTCACCAGAAAGGATTTTAAATATAAATTTAGTAAGTGTTAGTAAGTAAATATTGTTAAATTATAAACAAAACTGTAATACTTTTTTTTTAATATATGTAATGAATTAAAATATGTACTTAATATATTTTTTTAAAAGGAAAAACCTTTAAAATTAAGCGTATTTAGGTCAAGGAGAAAAATTTTACATAAAGTATAATATGGCTATGTCTGAATGGTAGCTACGCTAGACTATAAGTCAGGAGGTTGCGGTTCAAAGCTGCACACAGCCAAGCGTTTTTTTAGTAAAAACATTTTGCTCAAAAATCAACAAAAATAGTGCGTGTCTAATCTTAGGTCGATAATAATGAGTAAAGTGTTGCCGACTATTATCGACCTAATTTTCAACACCAATGTTTTAGAGTGTACATACTAGTGTTGTCAATTATTCGGGTTTTATAATCGTTCGAATAAAATTTAAAATCTTTTTCTAGTTCCAACAGCCGATTAATTTAAAATTTTATTCGAATATTCGAACGAATAAAAAATTGTATTCGAATAACCAAGTTAAAACTACGATTTGTATCTATTACTACTCTATGGGGTAGAGAAACTGTCACAAGGCAGGTCATGTGACTGGTCCCAAGGTTTAGCGACCACTTCGAGTTCCGGAACCTTATTTTATGGGGAAACTAATTTTTTACACTTTATTGTCATTGAAGGCGGTCAATTGACTGACATACTAAGTGATAGCTTCTAGGATCAAACTTAAGCTACTTGTCCTGTGATAGTCTCTTTAATACTAGTTAAATGTACTAATTAATGTACTTTAAAGAAATATAATTTGGAAAAAATCTGCTTTTAAAGTGAGGGTGTTTTGCTAACATTTTTCTTCTAGCTTTGCGATATATTCTCTTTTCATCGGTCACGACTCAGGAACAGTCGCAATCATTCCCATTTTCCACAGTCATAGGTAACCTGACCAGACATCCGGCTTTGGGCAGGATTATCCCACTTTTAAGAGGTCGATCCCGCCTAAAGTTTCTATCTCGCTTTTTTGAGTTTGAAAATTTATAATTTGATGTAGGAAAACATATGAAAAATGCGAAACATAAGAAAGCTTTGCTGAAAATAGCAAGCAATACCACGCTAAATAATTATCTACAAGCCAAAAAAGTGAATGAAATACACTAGTTTACAAAAACAAATGAGCCTTGAAAATAGATTTTTTTAAAGCTTATTTGAGTTCACTGAAGACTTATAATGGGTTCATTCATTTATTTTTTCTCAACGAACGTTTTCGATATAATCGCGAAAACGTGTTTTCCTGTTTTTTAGTTATTGCCAAAAATATCGAAAATATTGCCAAAAATATCGAAATTGCCAAAAATATCGATTTTACATTGTTTCGTAAATATCTTTCTTCCTTTTCACCCAGTATAACGATTGTATTGATCGGATTAAAACTCACTGAGTTAGATACTGTTGGTGTTCCCGACGGATGGACCACAACAAGGATAATACGAGTTAAGAACAACGCGGTTAATTTTATTTTATTATTTCATTATTTCTTTTATTTATTTACTCTGGAGGGTCCCCGTAGGAATACGCTGAGTAATGATGTCTTATATATAACTTATATCTGAACACCCGCTTACAAAATTAAAATTTACCAAAATATTTATACTAAAAATATGCTGACTACTTAAAATACTTGCGTGCAAATTTTTGGTCGTATTGAGCAGTCCGACTTTAGTTTATAATAAAGATAAAATTTATGGATAATCAACCAGTAACAACGACGTGTAATTGGAGATAACAAAAGAACAAACTTCATTAATGTGTTTACTTAATGTACAAAACTAATATGGGTATTCACTTAAATACATTTATTTAATAAAGTAATATAATAGTTTCTCAAGAGTGTTTTTAAATAATAATTATAATAATTTGTTGCTACTGTTGCGATTGAATGTTGATTCACAACAAGACTTTTAAAATTGAAAAAGGTTAATTTTAAACGTGTATTCAGCCTACATAATTTAAAAATTTATACATTAAGATGACCAAAAATGAACAAGAAAAATTTTTTGAAAACCAAAAGTTAAAGATCATTTTTTACCGAATACATGAAACATGGCTAATATTCGATTAAAAAATAGCAAAGTTACAAGCCAATATGTGAAAAAGCCAATTTTTTCAATACAAAATAGATTTTGATTAAAAATATTTAAGCAATTTTGTATGAATGATTACTTCGGATTTTTTTCATTTAAGGCTCGTTTCCGCATACACCGTAATCGTCGACGAAAGCGAAATTCCATGCATTAGCAACGAAAAAAACTCTGCGGAAACGAGCCTTAAATGGCTTACAACTTTCTTAATTTATTCAGATCTGAACGTTTGGTGTGTTCGGCACAAAATTATCTTTAACTTGTAGGCTTAAAACAATTTATAAAATTTTTATTTTATCTTAATGGAGAAAATAAAAAAGATGAATTAAAAAAAAGAACATCAAAATGAAAACGGAAGAAAAAATCTTAAAAATAGTCTGGCATAAACGAACAATTGCAACAGACTAATAACCAGGGTTTTTTACTGTGCGTTGTATGAAGGCACAAATAAGATATTTATACGTTTCAGAACTTTTAAAATTTTGGCATCGATTTCTTAGTGCATATTTTACCCTTACAGGATATTTTTGCATATTTTATACCAAGTCGCATATTTTGGGAATTTTTTTCTGTTTTTTTGTGGCATATTTGGTTGTTTTCTTGCATATTTTGGCTTTTTTTAATATTTAATATGCATATTTACAAAAAAAAAAACACAAAAATCTGTCCAATGAAATAGTGTCCATGGACGTTATTTCCACGCTGAAAAAGAAATAATGACCATAAAAAATGCAAATAAAGTTTGAACAAATGGTACTGCAGAGTGAAGATTGGCTCCATATCCGGGCCATGGACGGGATTGATTGTTTTTTTCTCTGGTTGTGTCGAATAGTGGCTTGTCAGAGTTTAGTTTTTTTTATTAGGCAGAAAACCTTAACCTTAACTCACTATTCGACATTCCCATGAACATTATTCCCTTTTTGAAGTGGAAATTATGGTCTTGGACGTTATTTTCTTGGACACTATTGTATGGTGTCAGAAATGAATATTATATAAATTACAAACGAAATGATAAAGTTTTAAGAGCATATTTTTTACATTTTTGGAGCATATTTATAAGATTTTATTGCACTTTAAATGCACATAAACAAATTTTTTAGAACATATTTCCGGTTTCCCTGTTAATAACCCAAAACAATCTCATACCTATGTATGCATATGCACATGTATGTATGTCAAATTTGGAAAGAGTTACAAACAGCGAAAGTTTTCGAAACATACTATGATTGAAAAAAATGCCTTAAAATTTATTAAAAATCGCAAAAAAATATTAGGAATGCCGAAAAATTGGAAAAAGCTACAAAAATTAGGAAAATCGAGAAAATAGCAAAGTCTAATATTGATTAAAAATCGGGAAAACTGTAAAAAGCCAAGAACTAACAAAAATTTCACTTTTACTGTAAAAATAGCGAACATATGCGAAAAATTGCGATATTGCAAATAAGCCCCAAAATTGCTTAGAAATAGCTGAAATTGTAAGGAATGCCAAAAACTCAGAAAAATTTGCGAAAATGACGAAAATTCATAACAACTTGCTAATGTGGAAAAGATAGAAAAGTCTGAAATTGATTAAAAATTGGTAAAACTCTAATAAAAGCAAAAAATAAAAATAAAAAATCACTTATCGAGAAAATAAAGATAAGTCGCGAAAAGTTGCAATATTGGAAACAGTCCCTAAAATTTATTAAAAATCGCTTGAATTGTAAGGAATGCCACCAAATAAAAAAAAAATCGATTTTAGCAAGTTTTTTGCGAATTTCGGCAAATTTTGCTGAATTTGGCATTTTCTAAAATTTTACCGACTTTTACTCAATTTTAAATAATTTTCGGATACAGGTAGAAACCGGTGATTTATAAAATTTGTTCTCATTTTTGTTGTATCAGATCATTTACATAGCGTCTTGACGAGCCATATTTTTGTCCTAACATTTGTCAAACTTCATAGATAAAAACATCAGAAAAATGTTAGTGTTTGACTTTTGGGAAGACAAATCAATGGCTCGTGAAGATGCTATGTTTCGTTTCAAATAGCGCATTAGCATATGAGTAGTTGTTGACAAAAGTCATCTTTTTAAGTTATTCAACTTATGTATTTATTTGTATTTATATGAACAATTATTTTTTCTTAAATTATTATTAATAGTTGAGAGGTTTTATCGTTTTTTCATTACAATTACTTCAAAAAATATAATGAAAATAAAAGCATGTGAATTTATTGGTATTTGAAACTTTTTTCATTATAATTACTTGAAATAATGCCAATGAAAATTCAATGCCAATGAAAAAGTCCCATGTATGACAAAGTCCTACTAGATTTTGAGCAGATTTCGTCCAAATCTAGTAATGAAGTAGATTTCATTTTGTATGGAAAATCTAGTAAAAAAATAATTCGATTTTGCTCGAAAGCACGTAAGTACTAGACTTCGAGGCAATGTAAATGTACTACTATACTACATTTACACCAGAGCGAAATCTAGCAGATTTCAATTAAAATCGTTGTCGAAATCTATACCATTTACACCAAGCTTTTTTTTACATTTATCAAGACTTCGTTTCCATACCAGAGACAGCTGATTGAGCTTTTTTATTTTGAAATGTCAAACTTCATAAAAAGGAACCTGCAAATGCAAAACGACTACTGCGCTCACCTTATAATGGGTGATTTTATAAGAACTATCGGAAAGTAAAAAAAACACATAAAATTCAGAAAAATGCATGAAATATTTATTTGGATCGATAGTTGGGTCGATATAATTTAATGTTTGAAGATTATTTCATGCAAATGTTGGCCGCGGCTGCGCCTCAAATGGTCCATCCGCTTAGTCCAATTTTGGCATACTCTTTCCAACATTTCGGCCGGTATCTCACGAATAATGTTGGCAATGTTGGCTTCCAGTGCGTCAATCGAAGCGGGCTTGTCGCTATAGACATTAGCCTTAACATAGCCCCACAAAAAATAGTCTAGAGGCGTTAAATCGCACGATCTGGGCGGCCAATTGACTGGTCCCAAGCGTGAAATAAACTGTTCACCGAACTCGCCTCTCAATTGGTCCATTGTTTCGCGTGCTGTGTGGCATGTGGCACCGTCTGGTTGAAACCACATGTCATGCAAGTCAAGCTCTTCCATTTTGGGCAGAAAAAAGTTTGTTATCATCGCACGGTAGCGCTCACCATTCACAGTAACGTTG
>OY101448.1:117449819-117454080 GCA_956483635.1 Panzeria rudis
CAGTAACGTTGTGATTCGCATCATCTTTGAAGAAATACGGCCCAATGATGCCGCCAGCCCATAATCCGCACCAAACGGTTGTTTTTTGTGGATGCATTGGTAGCTCTTGCAATGCTTCTGGCTGCTCTTCACTCCAAATACGGCAGTTTTGCTTGTTCACGTATCCATTCAACCAGAAATGAGCCTCGTCGCTGAACACAATTCTTCGATAAAAAAGTGGATCTTCATCTAACTTTTCAAGAGCCCATTCACCAAAAATTTGGCGTTGTGGTAGGTCGTTTGGCTCCAATTCTTGCACCAGCTGTATCTTATAAGGCTTCACACCCAAATCCTTCCGCAAAATTTTCCACGTAGTGGAGTAACAGAGGCCCAATTTCGCGCCGAATCGATAATTCACGGTCATCACCAACACTGGCCGATACGGCTGCGATATTTTCTTCAGTTCGCACTCTACGTAAACGTAGAGTGCGAACTGAGCCCGAATAGAAGCCTCAGTAGGTCGATTAAACTGACCATAAAATGGAAGAAGCGCGCGATGAACTTTCTTAACAGAGCACGCATTTTGGTAATAAAATTCAATAATTTGCAAGCGTTGTTCGTTTGTACGACGATTCATGATTAAATTATAGACCAAACTGAAGATGTTTGACAGTGACACAAGATACAAAACGTGCGTGAGCTGTCAAAACTAGTGTTGCCAAAAAGATAATAGCAAAAAAATCACTCGTTATATATATATATATATATATATATATATATATATATATATATATATATATATATATTGTTACGAAATAAAAATGCAGATTCAAATGTAACGACACAAACTGACAACCCGATCATTATCTGCTTTATACCCCTAAATCACTGTAATAAAATCAAAACCTGGCAACCAAGTACCACAATTAAACTTGGCATCACTCGACAACTGCCAATAGAATTCAAAATAACGGAAAATGGAAGTTTCCGGAATCTTCAGGAAACGGTAGCTAGAACTTTCAAGACTATTCGAGACTGCTTAATCGCAATTACAAACAGTGACATTAAACTTAAACTGCAAGAGATGTAGACTTGATGACAGCATAATTTGCTTAAGTTGTGAATATTAGAGTATGTGTGTGTGCGAAGATAAACAAACAGAAGAAAAATCTCATGCATCTACACACGCACATACACTACACTATAGCAAGACCAAATGATCATGCCGTATACTTAAAGATAAAAAGAGACAACTACATTCCAGAAAGTTAGCGAAGTTACCAGAAGGTTTTATAATTTACTATATAAGGGGAGGCTGCCAGACGACAAGAAGAAGTGTGTTTTTAAACTTAGACGAGTAAACATCGCCAAGAATAGTTAGTGTGTACATCGCGTTTAGTTGTACGTGTTTTTAAAGTAATAAATAAAGTGTGACTGAGAATTTATTTGTAAAATAAATATCTGTGTTTTATTTTATTGCAATTCAACGAATCCTGTGAAAATAATAAAACCGTTTTTATGTAAAGGACTAAAAACGTAACAATTGGTGTCAGAAGTGGGATTGCAAAAAAAAAAAGGGACATTACTAATTAATAAAAAGGACATTAATAAAAAAAAACATTATTAATAAAAATTACAAAACGACATTAAAAAAAAAAAAATAAGATAAATAGAAGCCATGAAGTTTGAAGAGCTAAAAGTGGAGCAGCTAAAGAAGGAGCTGAGTAAGCTGGAACTGCCAACAACGGGCAATAAAGTGGAACTTCAGAAGAGGCTGATAGATGAGTTCAAGCAGCGTGGCATCGACATCGGGACATACGAATTTGAGGATAAGGAGGAAATAGAGGTATGTACTCGTGCCACGACAAGCAGCATGGACTTAAGTACAATGTTCGCCGCTATGATGCAAAAATTTGAAGAAACATCTAAAACCACAAATGAGAAATTTGAAGAAACATCTAGAGTGAACAATGAGAGAATGCTGGCTGAAGTTCAAGAAACATCTAGAGCCAACAATGAGAGAATGCTTGCTGAAGTTCAAGAAACATCTAGAGCTAACAATGAGAGGGTGCTAGCTGAAGTTAAAGCCACAAATGAGAAACTTCAAGAAACATCTAAGGCCACAAATGAGAAACTTCAAGAAATTTCTGAGGCCATAAATAGAAGAGTAGATGGCATTGAAGTACAAGTCAACAAATTTGACGGGAAACTCTCAGACTTAGAAAGAGATGTAAATGAGAAACTCCACGAGCTACAAATAACAGTGAGTAATCTCCAGTGCCAAGGCGGACCAGTGCGATTTATTCCAGAGGCTTCCAGCAGAGTAAAGACGCCTTGTTTCGATGGCAGCGCACCTTTGAACATCTTCAAGTTCCAGTTCGAAACAGTTGCCAGCAAAAATGGTTGGAACAGTGAAGAAAAGGCCATAGAGCTGATTTTGGCCTTAAAAGGAGCCGCAGCAGAAGTACTTGAAACCGTACCAGGGAGCTGCAGAAATAATTTTGATGACATAATGGCGGCACTGCAGCGGAAATATGGTGGCGAACATAAGCGAGATATATACCGCATGGAATTGCGATGTAGAGGACAAAAGCCCAATGAGTCTCTACAAGATTTCGCAATGGAAATTGAGCGGTTAGTGCAGCTTACGTATCCAGGTGAAAACCACCCATTCCTGGATCATGTCAAAACAGAGGCGTTTGTTAATGGCATCCGTGATCCTGACATCAAGCTTGCAGTGTGTGCTACACAAAAGGCTACATTCGCAGAAATGGTTTCATTTGCACTAGCTCAGGAGACTGCTAGGGTGATTTGGAAGCCACAGGTGTGCAAGGTGCGGAACGTGGAGGTCATTGCCGAAAATGAGAGTGATCTAGTCTCTAGCATCAAGGAGGCAGTGAGACAAGCATTGGCGGAGAAGGACGGCAAAGTAAAAGCTAAGTGTTATAACTGCGGCAAAATTGGCCACTTCCAGCGCAACTGCAAGGCGCCAAGAAAAAGAGCCAGATCTGTTTCGCCACCAAGGAATAGTAAACGGGTGAACCAACAAACAACACAAGAGTCCCCGTTAAACTAAAACGAGCTAGCACTAAGGGGCAAGAGCTAGCTCCCACAAACGACGGCCCCACAATCTCCATATCAGTAATGCAGCAGAAAAATAGCAACCTTACTGCATGTGGATACATCAACGGCGAAAAGCACATCTTCACCATAGACACAGGAGCGTCGCAGTCCATAATCAGGCCCGATATAGTGAAGGGGAAGTGTGAACCTTTAAGGAATATAAGACTACGTACAGCTACTGGGGAGCCTGCCACTGTCTACGGTAAGACTGAAGCGAAGGTGACTATAGCCAATATAAGCGTGAAACATGTGTTTATCGTTGCCGATATTGTTGACGAGGTTATTATTGGAGCCGATTTTATGATAAACCATGGCATCAACCTGCATATGGGGCAACAAGTGATGATTTGGCGTAATGTTGAAATACCGCTTGATGTTGGATATGACAATCAAACGCACGTAAGGAAACTAGTTGCTATTGAAAACCAGACGATACCACCGCAGTCTGAATCAGTAATATGGGCACGCATGGAGGGAGATTGTGAGGACAATCGGTTGTGGGTAGTAGAACCAACAGAAATTAAGAGCGAGCTATTAACAGCAAAAGCCCTCGTAAAAACTTGCAAAGGAGGAAAGATCCCTATAAGAGTACTTAATTTATCAGGCAACAAAAAAATCGTCAGCGGAAATTCTGCTATAGGCCAATGTACTCCACCAGAGGCAATAATAAACTGCGAGCGAAAGCCTGAACCAGCCAATATGTCCGCAAAAGAGCGTGAACAATTTGAAGAACACGTGGGGAAATGGGTAGCAGAATTAGCAGCTCCTGATAGAAATAAAGCTAAACAGCTGCTAAAAAGGCACACCAGCGTCTTCGCCTTGAAAGATCAAAGCCAAGGGAGAACGGCAATAGTGAAACATGAAATAAATACAGGCGAAGCGAGGCCGATCAAACAGCCACCCAGAAGTGTACCCCTAGCAAAACGGAATGAGGTAAAAGAACTTGTTCATGAAATGGAGCGGAGTGGTGTAATCGAGCCATCTTCAAGTCCTTGGAGTTCGCCCGTTGTCTTAGTCAAAAAGAAGGATGGCAGTACGAGATTCTGCGTTGACTACAGAAAGCTCAATGACGTTACTAAGAAGGACAGTTATCCACTACCAAGAATTGACGACACCTTAGACACGCTGGCTGGAACGAAATGGTTCTCCACGTTAGACC
>OY101448.1:117454280-117516780 GCA_956483635.1 Panzeria rudis
ATATATATATATATATATAATATATAATATATATATATATATATATATATATATATATATATATATATATATATATATATATATATGTATATGTATATATATATATATATATATATATATATATATATATATATATATATATATATATATATTATATATATATATATATATAATATAGTATATATATATATATATATATATATATATATATATATATATATATATATATATATATATATATATATATATATATATATATATATATATATATATATATATATATATATATATATATATATATATATATATATATATATATATATATATATATATATATATATATATATATATATATATATATATATATATATATATATATATATATATATATATATATATATATATATATATATATATATATATATATATATATATATATATATATATATATATATATATATATATATATATATATATAGATATATATGTTCGCTTCAATTTTATAAGGTGATAATTTTTGAAATTTTTTTATTGCACCATTTTCAATAATTGTTGGTCATACATCTATCTACCCACCAAAGCATTTAAGGATATCTTGGTGGGCTTAGAAGTTAACAAAAGTAGCTTTATGAAAGCCATACATAGAAAACGGACTCATGTGTATAAATTCAAACAAGAAAAACATTATTTATGATGAAATTTAAAATATATATTATACTCTATAATAATAGCAACTTTATTATAGTTTCCCAATGTGCAACTATCACTATTGTTTTTTGCAAAATACTTGTAGTAATTCAAAAATTGCTTTTATAAAGCGCGAGGCTACCATATAAAGAAGTTGATTTTGTCAGATTTTTGTCAGATAACGATAGGAACTCAAACAAATAATCTCCAAACCTATCCATTGCTGTGATCTTAATCTAACTCCAGCTTTATCTTAAATTGGCAATTTTTTGTCGATCTGTCTTCTCCTGGTGTGAGCAGGCTTTCCTCTTCCACGGCTACCTTGTGGATTCCAGTCTATTGCAGTTCGGGCTAACTCGTCGTGGCGCTTACGTAGCTTATGTCCAATCTAATTCCATCAACGTATTCTGATTTCACGCTCAATAGGTGTTTGATTTGTGCCCATAGCATACTATTTGAAATTGTGTTGGACCAGAAGACCTGTACATCTTTGAAGTCGCGTGTGCGGCGTTCCAGGTCTCAGCAATACAATAATATTGACCTGACAAATGGTTGCTTTGCAGACTTAATACGGTCTTCTATATCCATTGAGGAGCCATCTGAATTTGTTATAATGATACCTACATATGTAGCAAAGTTTGTCCACGTCTTCGACGGTGCTATCGCCGATTTTGAATGGTCTAGACACATCGCTATTTATTCGCAATACCTTCGTTTTGCCTGCATTTTTTCTTAATCCTGCCCTCGCTGCGGCTTTAACAACACTGTCTAGTTTTTTTGGCATCTCCAAGTAGCTGTAAGACATCCGACAGATATCGTCATCATAGTCTAGATCAGACATCATCTTGCTAAGTCACCGGCGCCCGAATATTTTTCGTAACTTTCACATGTACAACACGAGTGTTAACGAAACTCACTTCAAAGAGTGTGAGAAACTATAATTTCATTTAGTTGTATGCTAGCTTTTAAACAAGACGTCGCCGACGCTTTTTTATGATAAAACAAAAACAAAACAAATAGTTGAGATTGAAAAGAAAAAAATAGATATCAACTGAGTAGTTTCATGTCTCTTCATTTTTCAGCATTTGCAAAAACACTA
Source organism: Panzeria rudis (assembly GCA_956483635.1). Lineage (NCBI taxonomy): Eukaryota > Metazoa > Arthropoda > Insecta > Diptera > Tachinidae > Panzeria > Panzeria rudis. Next base: position 117,456,067 of record OY101448.1, read on the forward strand.
ATACATTCTCATTTTAAGTGCTTCTGTTTGTGATTACCTCTAGTCTAGATCCTCTAGCCGAGTACCGAGATCCTACACTATTCCTCGTTCTCCTACAAGGGCTTCTCTCATGACTATGTTTAGAACAATGTTGAAAAACAATGGAGACATGACACAGCCTTGCCTGACACCTTTACATACAGAGATTCTTCGTACACCTCGTAAACAAGGACTTAATGGTTATAACTTATATTCGATAAAAATTGCGTATAGTTATTGTAAATAAATTTTTCTTTTATTTCTTAAACGTATTATTTATTAGTACTATATAGCAAAACCACGGTACTAAGTACCATTAGATTTTAGTACATTTTGTCAAAATCTAGTGACGAACTAGATTTCGTTTTGTATGGGAAATCTAGTGAAAAAAAGTAGATCTAGCAAATTTCGCAGTGCTATATATCGCTCCGAGGTAAATGCATTATTAAGTTTTTCACCCCAAGGCCAATCTGTATACCAACTTTCAGCTTTCTAGCTATTTTGGAAGGACCGCATACGAATAAAGAGCACTTCAGTCACCCTAGATCAAAAGCGACAGGTTCAGATTTTTTCATTGTTTTCTTACCAGCAACTACACATGTACCAAATTTCAGCTTTTTAGCTATAGTGGATGGGGCACCCATACGAATAATGGGTACCCTACCCCCCGATGATAAGTGGCATTTTTTAAATTTTGCTGGTTAGTAACTTATGAAGGAAGACCTACTTGTATACCAAATTTCAGTCCTCTTGCTGTATTGGAAGTGCCCCATAATGTTGATGAGTTAGTCAGTGAGTCAATTTGTCAGTGAGTCATTGAATGAATAGGTACTGAAATATCCACTTTTTACACCATCATATCTCTGGAAGCTTTTATGGTAGAACCTTCAAACTTCTCCTATGGAGATACCTGTGTGACGAGACCTTAAGTTTCAGGTTTGATTATTCTATGATTAAGTAAAACAAAGTCATTAGGGGCGTAAAAACAGCTCGAATGGTTTCGTGTAATGTACACACTGTGTGGGCGGAACTTTGCCTGCCGCACTGCAGTGCCCCTAAATAAGCCACATGATTTACTACATTAGATAAATCTCTTAGTTCAAATCCCAATACCACGTCCTTAGGGTCATTATTGTAATAAAAAATCGTTTTTAAGGAAGCTTTAGAAAAATGCGTCACGCGTCAAAACCGATTGTTTGGATTCTTTTCTATTATTATATCTGCATTTTTTTTTGCATAAAATTTAATGAAAAATTAAATGCGTATTGAAAAGTTTTGCTTAAATTTTGTAAATACGAGCGGTAATGCAATTAAAAGAGCGACAATATAGCCAAGTAAAAGTTAATATTTTTTTTTTATCCTGCATATTGTATAAAATAAAAAGTTCGTGGCAGCCTCTTATAAAACATAAAATATTTCATAGTTAGAATTACATTCCAAGATCCAGTTCATTAACCTTGTAATTTGTATAAACATATTCGAAACATATAACACATATCTACAGCTGTGAGATAGAAAATATTATTCTGCTGTTTGAAAATTTAAATAAACATAAGATATCATAATTAAATAAAGAAATACAAAACATATTATTCAAGTACCAACTTCCTGGAAAATACAAATATGTAGTATGTAAGTGATTTTTCTACCAACCAATACTACACATGCATACACACAACTTATGACAATTAGATTTTTTCAATCACACTAAAACTAGGGATGGACTCGTGCATATATTTTCACGCTCACGGTCAAAACACGTTACTCATGCTCGCTTATTCACAGCCTAGTTTTAATACATGCTCACGAGAATTTATACAAATTGTAATATTAATTTTATTAAAGTCTTCTTCAACGTTTTTGCAGATAATAATACACCACTTAACATAATTTTTTTTCTCAAATAGTGCTACATCCAATTTTTTCGAAAATTAGTTTATTATAGCAACGTGTTCTTTGACTGAATTGTCATCTGTCATTTTAATTTGCAAACATAAAACTATTTCTTAAAACTTTTTTCATAAACTTTTTATTGTACTATCTAGCACCCACATTAAAGGAATTCAATAACTGTTGTATCAGTTGCATGTGCTAAGTTTTTTAAAATTGTTGCTTGTGTTTTTTCCCATGTTTTTTGTCGGGAAAATACGCAAAACTATGTTATAAGTTATGGAAAAACTTAGCACATGAAACTGATACAACAGTTACAGCCCAACCTAAATCAGAGCGTCGAGCGTCGCGTAAGCAACAGGGTACGTATTTACAGTACATTCACAGTAAATATTTTGTGGTAAAATGTACTGTGAATACGTACCCTGTTGCTTACGCGACGCTTAACGCTCTGATTTAGGTTGGGCTGTTAGTAATACCTTGTGAATTCCATAATTGTTTTGTTAGTAAAAAAGTTCTATCTGCATAAAAATATTTGTGATCAAACAACAAAATGAGTTCCCTACCCTCAGGGGAGTCCCATACAAATACTATATTGATGAAACTAGGATGACCCCAGACAGGTCATATGTATGACTGACCCCACTTAATATTTCTTTCCCACAATTTTTTTTTCTAATGGCGATTTCTTTTCTGACAAAAATGTTGCATATATCTTACATATTCTACATTTTTGTGTTCGTTTGTACAAAAAATACAACTGTGGGATAAATTTTCAAGTTCTTTTGTGAATATGTTGCATTAAAAACATGCAAATATGTAGCATATTTTACCCTCACTTTTACTTGAGGTGTTCATATATTCATACTGCTCTTTTTACAGCTGTGGTAAGTACTTTATTTGCAGAAAAAAGGTTTTATTTTGTTTGTTATTCACAATATCTGTAGTCTTGAGCAAAAATATTTTAATTAAATATATATAAGCTATTATTACCTTAATAACAATACAAAATGGAAATAAAAAAAATTTCAACATAATTAGTGGTGTCAATGTTCCTTTCCAAACCGTAAAGGTGCGTGGAAAACCGCTCAAATGGCTTTAAAAATCGCCAATTAAGAAATAAATAAACGAGTTTTGAATTTTTAGTCGAACTGTATGGTTTTTATCCAAAGTTATTTAATTAGTTTAGCTTAAGTTCGATGAAGTTAAGCCAAACTATTGTCAGATCTGCCAATGTGCTTTTTTATTGTCAGTACATCTGACAATAAAAAATGTCAGCACAAGGTATATTGACAATGCTTTTTCTGCCAAAGTTATCAGACACAAATTTTCAGTTCACACGATTGTAAGAAATTTTTAGCACATTTTACTTACAATATTGTAAGATCTGACAAACGTCTCTACATAGCTTTAGTGTAAACGAAAAAAACAGTTTTTCTCTCTCCTTCAAAATTGTGTTCTTACAGATAGCACTATTTGAATATAAGCCCTCGATATGCTTTTCATGTCATATTATATTAAGTAGCATCTCTGAACTATAAATACATACCCCTTTATTCATAATACTTATCAAAGATTTATGAGAGGTTTATGAAACAAATTGAACAAATAAATATTTAATAATTTATTATGAATAAGGCCCATAGTCCCTAAGAACTTATGAATAGTTCATTTAAAAATGTCGGAACAATTGAATTATGTTGTGGAATTTTTAAATTTTACAAGTGCTTATGAAGTTTATAAATAACACAGACTTACAAATTGGTACTTTTGATTTCCGTTTTGAACAAAACTAAAATTTTTCTAATCAGTTTTATGCGCTAAAAAACTTTTTCTATTACTTCGAGATTTTTTTTATGGGCGTATCTAATATTTCCGCTGGTACACCAGTATATTTCACCTTAGCTCGAGAACATTATGTTTGATTTCTACCAACATAGCATCAACAGATGCATGATGAAATTACATTCAAACTATCTTAATACAATTAGGTGAACAAGTTAGTGGTTTCTTAGTTATTCAGAAATTAGTATCGAAATATAGTGATTTTTTATGAAAAATTAAAATTTTTTTTCGATAAGCTGCTAAAAAATTTAAACCTGCAAAACCCAAATTTTTTAAATATATGTGCTAAGGACAGGGGGCAAATTTCGGTTTTCGATGTTGAATGAAATTTCAATAGAAACTAAATGTAAATTTTATGCGATATCGACGAAAAGCGGTTTTGCTGACTAAAGATTTTCGGCATATACGGTCTTTCGCCAGATTTAATGATTTGCTCCTGTGAGTATGCATGTATATCGAATAGTAGCTTCTCTGAATATAACATTCCATTAGAGAAAATTGTTTGACATCTCCAAAAGGAGCTAGAGTTTAATGACACACTTTGTTTTCATCGTAGCGTCCATGAATATTACGGCATTCGACATTCCATTTACATCTACGCCATAAACAGGTCAAAAGTGGTTTACATCGAAAAACAGGTATATTTTTTTATAACATGTTTTCCATACAAATCATAAACTCGTTTGTTACCAGTTCCCATGTTCTGTAATAGTGAGCTGCAACAAGTATCAAACTTTTGAGTATACCCAACAACGTCCTCTGATTTTTGTTAATGCAACCAGCGTTGCCATAACTCAAAAAACTTCAAATTTACAATAAAAAAGCTTATTTTCACGTGAAAAAAACTGCACATAAAAAAGTCCAAGAAATATATAATTCATTTCAATTGTTTTTTATTAAAACATAATACAACAAATTAAAAGAATTATTTTGCGGAATTATTGCTAACCGGGAATTGAAATTTAATAATTACACTACTCGACACTGAAAAATAAACTGACTTTTCATCTTTTCCTATAATTGGCCACACTAAACAGCAAAAAACTGCATCATTGGAATTTTTACACCATGTTATAATTAGTAGTAATATGGACTTTTTTAATTTTATGTTAAATATGCACTTTTGTAATATGGTCATAATCTGCGCAAAATTTCTTGTTATTTCGGTTTTATTTCGGTTACATATTATATCAGCAAGGAAGTTAAAAATGTCCTATTTTGAGTTATTTTAGTTTTTGTCCTACACATTTTAAATTCGCAAATAAATTTTTCAATTGTTATACCACACAAAAGCTGGACATATTAACGAGCACATTATGGACAAATAAGATTATATCCATAACATAGTTCCTGTGATATATGAAAAATTAAATTTATTTATTTTTGTATATTTATTTATATATTTATATATACTTTTTTTTGTAATATCTAAAAAGTATTACTGAAAAGAAGCAATATTAATCAGTAAACATATAAACCATTCTTAATCGCATAAAATTGGACGTTTAAACTACCAAAACAGACCACATCATTAGCATCGATAGCCCTCTTAAGAACCGGATATTTTTTGCCATTTATCGCAGTTATGACACGTTAATATTGTTTAATCTACGCATAATATATGGTGCAATGATATATTGCTGTTGACTTTAAACTACAGAGCTTAAACGATCATATATTTATTATCTGAGTGATTCCACGTAAAACGGCCCTATGCAAGAATTTTTTTTCTCATTTTTAATAAAAAATCTCTCAATTGATGTTTTTTAGAAAATGAATATTATAGAAAAGATAAGAAAATACACTATTTAATATTTTTTAATCAATTTGAGGCACTTTTAAATGAGCATGCAAGAAACATTTTGCTCTCCCTTGTATGTTTAATATTTATTTCCGATTTTCTTTTATTCCATTTCTCATTATTAATAAAAACCGTTATCTCTGCAAAGAATATACTTTTTTTGTTTTTTATTGAATTTAAAAAAATATTCGGCTAAAGTATTCTGCTGTCTATAAGAGAATGGATAGCAAATAATTTAATGTCTTATTATGTTCTTATGAGTTTATATTTATGTTCTTTATATTAATTAAATCAATAAAAAGTTTTATTTCTTTATATTAATTAAATCAATAAAAAGTTTTATTTCTTTATATTAATTAAATCAATAAAAAGTTTTATATAAATTTTCGTTTTTAAACAAGAAATATAATTTTTTGTCAAACAGTAAATGCATAATACAATTACAAACACTTTGAACAGGTATCCATATCAAAACTATTATGTACCTTATAGTCAAAATTGTACAGAATTTATACTGTGAGTCATAATTCTTTAAAACTAAGATTTGTAAGGTCACACCCGTCGCAGCTTTCTGACGACCATTCTGAGCAGAAATCGTTTTCTATCAGTGTCTACCCGTTATTCAACGACTTTAAGCTTAATGTCCTTGCGAGCCGCAACGTTTTTATAAGTAAAAAATTTTATATTCTTAATTTATAACAAAAAATGTGTGTAAAATGGCCACATCCAGCTAAATGGAATTAGTTATCTTTTAGTTGTTTTTCATATATTTTAGGAACTACCTCATGGATTTTAATTGCTTTGTCCACAATGCGGTAATCTTTTGTATGGTATGCAAATAAAAATTTTCTATCCGAATGTAAAACTAATTGAGACAAGCATAAAACATAACTGAAAAAGGACTTCTAACTTCCTTGCCATGGAACTAACTTATTCTGAATCAAACTATAAAAAAAATTACACTCAAATGAAAGAAAATATTGCCCCCGGTACGAATATGCAAAAATATATTATGACTTGAAGTACAATTTTAATGAACTTACACAAAATTTACAATATTTGGTATTTTTTTAACAACTTTTCGAAAAACATTTTTTGATATAACTCAAAATCTGTACGTGCTGGACCTTTTCTAATTTATTATCCTTAATAAGGAACCTAAAAACATTTCACACCACGTATGGCAATGTCAGCTTAATTTTTTCCTCAATTTGTTGAGTAGTGTTATTTTCAAAACAAGCAAAGAAAACAGAATAGCAACAAACAGAAGAGAAACATACTATGATTAAATATATGGTTGAAAATAAATCTGTTTCAGATATATTAACCATATATATGGTTGAAAACAGCTATATATACAGTTAAATTACAATATATGGTTTGAAATAATATATATATGGTCCAAAATAACCATATAAATGGTTCTTAATAACCATATAAATATTTCTACATATGTGTTGTTTTTTATTAATTTTTTAATTAATCAATTGACAGCAACTAAAATATTTAATTTTTTTTAACTAAAATCGGAAATAAAATTTTTCAACTAGTCAGTGTTGAATCTGAAATAGAAAGTTTTCACATACGTACAAACTAAAACAATGGTTGCGGCAACCATAATCTAAGAGCAACATACTATGATTGAATTATATGGTTGGAGTCTAATCATACTATTATGAAAATAAATCTATTCTAAACATAATATTGTTATCTTAAATAGCACTAATATGATTCATACAACCTAATGTTTAACTAATCATATTATATTTGTAGTCTGAAAAAAAAATATTATCTATTTTGACATAGATATACATATATACATATTTGTTGACACATGTTTTATTTATAATCGGGCATATTCTGAAAATATTTGAAATCGGCAACTTTCAGGAAAGAATTCAAATAAAAAGCTAACTTATTGCAGCTTTTCAGTTAATTTGTACGTTTCAGATATTTTATCCGAACTAAGCAACGAATGCACAAAATTTTCCGTCTAAAAGAACACGGCCGAATATTAATTGCTGGGATTTATCCATTTTTGTTATTTCTAATTAATATTTTTTTACCAACCTACAGTTCTCAATTAAAACAAAAAACTGACAAAAAAGAACTCAACCAAGGGATAGAAGAAAACTTTTTTGGAAACAGAGAGCTATATATTTTTTCTAACCATAGCTTTATTGCAAACAAACTGCTTTGAAATAGTATGTACAATCACGATATTTTATTTTTAAAGAACCATAGTGTTGTTCAATGTTTTAAATATACCACGATTTCAGCTAGAATTATTTTAACAACAATATTGCTAAATTTAACCATGTTGCTATTAATATGAGGGCTAATAATGTCATGTTTTTTTTGTCGTAAACTAATTAAGGTTCAAAATTATTTAAAACAATAAAACTTTGTTTGCCACAACATTGTTGACGCAACCATTACACACCCATATCTTTTTTTTGGTATGTCGGAGGAGAAGGCCCCACAATTTCTTAAATCCTCGAAATGTAAAGGTAATAGTGTGAGGGTAGCTCACAATAGGATGAAATGATGTAAATGCATATCTAGGTATATAAGGGGAACGTGAAGTCAGAAGACTAATTAATAATTTTGCAAAAGAAATCGATAATCTGAATATGAAAATGAACTCGGGTGACATTATTATGTTGGTTCATTTTAACGAGATGCAGCATAATGTCCCAACAATTAAACAATTTTACGTACATATAACCTATAACAGAAATTTCAAATATGGACTTTATGGGCAAAACCATTAAAAATTAGATTTTTGAGATCTCTTGGAACTTTCTTAGGAATACTGGGATGTCCAGACGAATTTCTTATTTATTTTTTTGCTTGCTTGGTATATAGTACGCACAATTTCATTTGAAAATATATATAATCAACGATTTTATGGCATTTAAGAAAAAAGTTAATATACACAAGATGCTACATAACACCACTCTATCCCTTGTTTTGTAAAAAGTCTTTAAACAATTTTTTTAATATGAATCCTTTATTGAAAACTATACATAATTTTGTAAATTCCTATATGTGATATGTGGACTTAAAAACAAAAACTCATACTGAAATAGCTTTACTTGGCCTGACAGTCATAATGGTCACCCACCAATACGAATGCTTAATATTTATTATCAAGTGTACGTAATTTTTGAAACGCAAGGAAAGTGATTTTTGTGCATATGTATTAAGTTTTTTAATGCTATAAAATATTTGATTATTAATATTTTCGAATAAAATTTGGCAGTTATATAGGAATTTTTACCAAGTAAAAACAACTTAGATTTGCTTCTGGGAATCTCGTTAAATAGTTGATGTTCCTTAATACTAGCATCCACAGGTGAACGTGGTAAAAATTATCAAAAAGAACACTGATGAGATGATGTAGTGGCCGTCGAAATCAGTAGTACTGATTCGTTCCACTCTTAATAATAATTTGAATTTATATAAATTCAAATAATGAATTTAAGCCGAAATAATAACCTGCAACTTAACTTATTCAGCTCAAAAATTAAGTAAAAACAACAGAATTTTATAATTTTTTTATTTATATTTTTTTAAAGGGATTAACATTTGGGCATTAGCTAACAAAACAATTTTTAAAATAGGTTGGTATTTGAATCCGAAGTCTGGAAAATACTGGGGGCTACTTTGTATTTCGATTCGAAAGAAAACATATTCGATACACAATGCATAAGGTATACTAATCCGAATCAATCAAACACGTTCTTTTAGATCTCATTAAGGACTATAATAAAGCAAAAAAGTTTTGAAATCGATTGAGAACCAAAAAAATGATAATCGTTAAAAAATTTTACATGGCTCCGCTCCTGAGCAATTTGGAATGATGGTATTCAAAACATTAACGGAAATGTTCCTCTCCTATATTCATGTGAAACTTTGTTCCGATAGGATTGATTATGTGTTTAGAAATGCGTGATTTATTTCCAAAATATTTTGCCTATAGCACTACCATGTACAATAGAGTGGAGCGTTGGTGTATGAAGGAAAAAAAAGTCATCCAATAAATTTCGAATGCCTCCGGAATGTTGCATTTAGCTAAATTATATATAAAAAATATTTTTTTAATTTTTTGCGACATATCTTTTAGCCCTCTACCACGGCTGGAAGCTAGAGAAATTATATGCATTTTATTTTAATTTGCTTCATTAATATAGAAAAAATAATTTTAATAATCTTTTAAGGCTACACGTAAAAAACATTTTTGTGCTGAATGAAAAAAGTTTAAGATCGAGGAGATCTTATAAAACATAAGAAAGTTATTAAGTGAAAAAGCTGATTTTATTTCCCATACAAAATTATTTTCAATGAAAAAAAAATTTTTAATACAAACTGATTTAAATTAATTTTGTAAAAAAATAGCTAAAAAATAATATAGCTATTTTCGCTTAAGGGCTAATATCTTTCACAAAATTATCTTTGAAATACAGCCCGACAAAAATATATACTTAGTATATTTTTTCATCTTAATGGAGCAATTTAAAATTATAGTTTTTGGAAGAAGGTCTAAGGCAATTCTATAAGTTTATTATACGATCGGCACAATCAGTATATTGAATGAAAGAATAGAGAGATATCTATACAACAGTCTGCAATTTATTTTATTCAGATGAGCCGTTCTCGGAATTTTCGTCAATAAACGAAAAAACTAAAAAAAAAGGCAAAAAAAAACTTGTTTTTCGCGAATATCGAAATATAAATGAGTATAGTTTTCGTGTTCAGCGACCTCAAATTATCTTAGAAAATGTGTTTTTTTGCAAGATATGAGAAAGACTTAGAAGTTCGTGAATTTGCTTCATTATTTCATCTTAAGTTTGTCTGAAATCTGACCTTGTACATATGTATAAAATAGTGGATATCTTGAGTGTAATGATTTATAACAGATACAAAGAATATATAATGTTGCATCATATCATGTTTCAAAAATTGATCAACTTGATCTCATATTCAAAATCTTGATGCTGCGGTAGAGGGCTAAAAATAGGTCCCAATATTTTTTTATTATTTTTCTCATGTATCTAAAAATAAAATGCAACCTTTTTTTGCTATTCGAAATTGAAACTCGCAAAAAAAATCTGACGCTCCACCTTAATGTACATGGACAAACTGTTCGCCGAGATAGGAGTCAGTTGTCTAACCACAATATTCAATGGACGAGTTCTGAGAGATGTCTTCACAGAAATAGTCTTAAGCACCCCTGTTATTAGGACCGCTCCTATTCAGAAAATATTTTCAAATGCTCTGCGATGCGAGATCAGATGAAGCAGGTCGTTGATATTTGTATAATTAGCATGCTTTGGAAAAATTTAATTCCTATCAAATTTTGAATTTTTTAAAAAAATACTTACTATCATGAGTGATCACATGTGGCTCACTCGAACCACGTGAGCGGTGCCCATCTCAAATTAAAACTAAGAACATACTTAAAAATACTCAAGCCCATTTTAAAGTAGTTCTCAGTGAAGAGGCAACAAACAAAATTTTTTTTGGCATTTGGAATTCGAAACTTTAAGGAAATCATTATTATTAATTGTATATCTAAATGAAAGACAATAAATAGTCTCCAAAATTTAAAGATGTTTTAAATGTTAAGAAACAAAAATGTGTAAATTGAAAACAGTTGCGTGTTGGTGAGAAGATGACATTTTATAGTTGGAAATATAAAAAGAAAAGATTATTTTGAAGAAACACATGTGTTATGTATGCTCGTATGATAAATTTAAATCTGCTTTTAAAATAAAGCTTACTTAATTTCAGCTTGTTGCTTAGCTCCATTAACATATCGATCCCTAACCGCTAAAATAACGTAAACCGCAAAAATCATATTTTACAAGAGAAGTTTTTTTTTAGCTTTTTATCCAATGTGTTCAAAATTTTTCTATGAAATTTAAATGTAGTCTACTAATGACGTTATGCGACCTATAGACAAGTTTCACGTTAAATCGCCGTGCAGAAAAAACGTAGGCCACAGAAATCGAATTTCGCAGGAGATTTTTTTTTAATTTTTTTATATTTTTTTTAATTTCTTCAGAATGTGTTAATGAAAATTTAATTGAAGCATACAAATGACCTTATGCAGATTTTAGACTGGTCTTACTGTGTTAATTCCGGGCATTAAAAAGTTTTTTAACAATAAAAAGTTAAAAAGTTATTACATTACATTTAACTTAAAATTTAAATTATGAAAAGTAGATAAAAACGTTAATTTATGTATTAAATTTTAGTTAAATTTAACTTGAATATTTTGCATAAGTAATAACAAAATACTTATGCGATTTTTCTCACATGAATACAACATGCATTTTTTTAATTCTTAACTACATACATACACCTAACTTAAAAGATAAGTTCAGCTCAATTGAAACTTAATTAACTTTAAATTGATGCTGCCGTTAGCTGAAGTAGTTAGCGCGTTGACTATATAGCCAGTTACGACTGAGAATTTGAGCTCAATCCCTGATCAGGGCAGTCATTAACATCATGAATTTTTGTGATATGCATTAGTGTGGATAGATTACGATATGCGCATGATTTCGAAAGGTTGTCAAGTAAATGTGTCCCTAAGCCAATATAATATTATTCGAAACAATGTATGCAATATTGTGGCAGCCCTGCAAAATCTGAAAAATATTAACCAATAGGAACACAGTTATTGACGTCATTGGCGAAACACGCGCAGAAAATTTCAATTTTATGCGCCGGATGCTGTAATCTTGTATTCTATCGTTCTTGCTCATAACTAAAAAAACTAGTTTTGCAGAAAACGCGTTTAAAGAAAATTTCATTCTTCTCTCAAAAGTTGAATATACAAAATATTTACATGAAATTTTTACACAATATGAAGACCGATAGTCACAAATTTTGAGTTATGACGACATTGCAGCAAATGAGCTATATATACTGCTTGACCTTTATAATTAATTTTAATTTGTTTATTTCGCTAATTTTCAGCAATTCCCATTTTCTTATGTCAGTTACGTTATTTTTGAGATACAACAAAATGTGGTTGTCATTTACGTTATCTTGCAATCTTGTATCTTTGTAACTATCAATATTTTCGATCCTATAGTTTACCAGATGACATGTTGGAGGCCTTAGAACAATTCTGCATCAAAAATTCATTTTCGAAAAATATGTCATTTACATTATTTTCGCGGTTAGAGCATGATATATGTATATGTACGTACATTAGGGTGATTATTTTTTTAGGCGACATCCTCCAGTTCCAAAATCGTGTAGGGCATACAAAAAGTAAGAACAGTAATCTTACTTTTTCGCGATCGTGAAAAAAGTTCACGTACTAAATTTATTGAAGTTTTTTTTTTATTAAAAAAAATAATAATATTTCCCTCGAAACAACTTATATTTTGTGTTTTTATATACGGCCAAGTCACAGAGTTCAATTCCTTTCGGAAACGAAATTGAACCTACCCCACTAAAATACGCGAATTTGTCAGGTGTGTCCAGACTGCTTGCGGCGCTGGTATGCTCCGTCTAGAGCTTGACATCTTGGGGTGGATTGCATTGAACTCTGTGACATGGCCGATTATCGTACTTACATATTTAACTTATTTGTACCTACGTCTTTTTTTATTAAAAAAACGTATATACAAACCTCCAATGAACGTTTCTAATGATCGTAAGAAAATTAAATCGCTGTTCTGACTTTTTTCTATGCCCTACAAGATTTTGGAACTGCATTTACAAAAAATGCAAAAAGTCATCACCCTAATGCTCATATTTGTTTGATTTTAAGCTAGGGATGTAACGATACGCCGATTTGCCGATCCGATATCGATACCGATATTTAAAAATAATTATCGCCGATAGCGATTCCGATACCGATACGAATATTGAAATTAGGGATGTAACGAATACCGATACCGATACCGATATATCGGCGATACTTCAGATTTTCCGATACATCGGTATCGACGATATTTTACTGTCGATACACCGATACTTTTAAAAAAAATTTCAGAGTTTTTTTTAAGAAATAATTTATTTTTGTTCGATTTTACCGTGAATTAAATTCACTTCGTTATTTTTTAAATCTTATTAATATCAATTTTAAAAATTAATAATATTTTATGCTGTTATTTTGTAAAAAAAATATTTATTTTTTGTTAATTTTACCATGAATTCAAATTCAAGTCGTTGTTTTTTAAATCTTATTCCAGCAAAAAAAAAAGATACTCCAAAGAAGTCATGAAAATGTAGAATTCGCGATCTGAAAGTATTGCAAAATTTGGATAATTTCTAATTAGTTTTACATATCCTTGCCATTGCAAGAAGTTCTGTTTTTCGATTACCAATCACCGAATTGGAAGCGATGCTAGGACAAATTTCTTTTTCGGTATTCTATCATGATTTTTCCTCAAGGAAAAAGGATACAAAATCACCCATTTTCACAATTTTTTTATGCGAATGTATTTTCATGTAAATTTAAGTGAATAAATATAAACTTAGAAGTCTTTTAATAATTAAGCTATTAAGCTATTTAGAAGAATATTAGTTGATAAATGTCATTTAAAAAATCGATTTTTTAAAAAGCATGGCGGGTATTTCTTAAAATTATAAAGGAATTAAAAATGTTTACTTGCTTTTGTACTAATTATCTGCATATTTTTAATATAGATTTTTTGGAAGCAAAGAAAATGTAGCTCCTTAAAAATTACTTCCAATGTTTTATAAATTTTAAATATTCTCTCTTATAATGTAGTTTTGTATAATAAAAAAATTGCGCTTGAGTTTTGTTAATCTAAACTTGAACTTAATTTCAATATTCGTATCGGTATCGGAATCGGTATCGGCGATATTTATTTTTAAATATCGGTATCGGTATCGGATCGGCAAAACGGCGTATCGTTACATCCCTAATTGAAATTGAGTTCAAGTTTAGATCAACAAAACTCAAGTGCAATTTTTTATTATACAAAATTACATTGTAAGAGAGAATATTTAAAATTGATTTTAACCCAGTATAAAAAAATTGGAGGTAATTTTTAAGGAGCTACATTTTCTTTGCTTCCAAAAAATCTATACTACAAATATGCAGATAATTAGTAGAAAAGCAAGAAAAAGTTTTTAATTCCTTTATAATTTTAAAAAATACTCGCCATGCTTTTTAAAAAATCGATTTTTTAAAGAACATTTATCAGCTAATATTCTTCTAAATAACTTAATAGCTTAATTATTAAAAGTCTTCTAAGTTTATATTTATTCACTTAAATTTACATGAAAATAGAGTTTTGAGTTTAAATTCGCTTAAAAAAATTGTACAAATGAAAAATCATTATAGAACACCGAAAAAGACATTTGTCCTAGCATCGCTTCCAATTCGGTGATTGGTAATCGAAAAAAAGAACTTCTTGCAGTGGCAAGGATATTTAAAACTAATTAGAAGTTATCCAAATTTGCAATACTTCTGGATCGCGAATTATTACATTTTCATGACTTCTTTCGAGTGTATTTTTTTTTTGCTGGAATAAGATTTAAAAAACAACGACTTGAATTTGAATTCATGGTAAAATTAACAAAAAATAAATAATTTTTTTTTACAAAATAACAGCATCAAATGTTATTAATTTTTAAAATTGATATTAATAAGATTTAAAAAATAATGAAGTGGTAAAATTGAACAAAAATAAATTATTTGTTAAAAAAAACTATGAAAAAAATGTTAAAAGTATCGTCGTATCGACAGTAAAATATCGCCGATACCGATGTATCGGAAAATCTGAAGTATCGCCGATATGTCGGTATCGGTATCGGTATTCGTTACATCCCTATTTTAAACCATATATACAAAGCATAATCTCATGCACATACACAAGTTACAAATATCCTTCCGTTACTTCGTTGGGGTTCCTAAAATATTTTCACTGTTCATGTTAATTTACGAGTGTGTTTTAAATAAATATTTTTCCTATATTTTTTTACAGCTACAGCTTCAGCACCCATCGGGTGTAAACACTTTCCCCCATTTAAAAAATGTCACTTTTGCTTATAAGACTCGAAATATTTCTCATTTTTCTACGTTCTTCATGTGTTTTAAATTTATGTATGTATATGCATTTACTTCAGTGCATTTATGTGTCTCGGGTATTATGCGTGATAGAATCCCAACATTTACGCCTGTTATGGATGACATGTGCTTGCACAATTAAAATGACAGCCATATTTTTAAACACAAACCCCAAGTACTTCTACTGTTTTGCAAAAAGAAAATGAAAATAAAATTTAAAAAAATTCTGACACGCGTGCGCTGTTTAAAACACACATGTGTCGAGATGTAAATTCTAGTATTTAAAATTAAACAGACTCACTAGCAATTTGTTAGTTTTTCTGGTGAGCAACAACTCCTCCTTGAAATGTTTTATAATTTATTTTAAGAATAATATCAACAGAAAATATGGAAAAGCACGCCATGTTTTCCAGCCGATCTAAATAAAACTCAACAAAATATCCCCTTTTTATTTTTAAAGAGATTAAAAGATGGCTGTGTTTTATATAAATGCAATAGTTTTACCTTGATCTTATATCGTCTTAAAAAATGTTTTAAAAATATGTATGTAATTGTAGAAAAAATTAAATTTACACAGCATTTCTTGCACATCTAACACTGAAATTAATTTAAAGGCTCCATTTTAGTATAAAATTTTTCTGGCTGACTATTTTTAGCCGATTTCAAAAAAGGAGGAGGTTATATCGAGCCATAACCGCCAAAAAAGCTTAAGCGACATGCTTTTCAAAAATCGTTTTTTTACGAAAATCGATTATTTACGATAATTCGGACTACCTGTCAAAGTTTCAAAGTCATGCCAAAATGCAGAAAAAGGATATGGTTGTAGCAAAGTATTTCTATATAACATTAAAATTTTTAATATTAACAATCTGACTAAAAAAACAGCAGAAAAATGTTTAAACAATAAAACGATAATTCGGACTACCTGTCAAAGTTTCAAAGTCATGCCAAAATGCAGAAAAAGGATATGGTTGTAGCAAAGTATTTCTATATAACATTAAAATTTTTAATATTAACAATCTGACTAACAAAACAGCAGAAAAATGTTTAAACAATAAAAGCACACCATATTTTTCTTCGGTCATCAAAGTTTAATTTCTGGTATTTAAAGGTTCTTAAACATAAATTTTGTAAGTATTGTTAAGTAGATATTGTTAGCTTATAAACAAAATTCTAAGGCTATTTCTTGCCTTAATAAATGTAATGAATTAAGAAAATGTACTTCATACATTTTTATTAAACAAAATACTTTTAAAATTAAATATATTTAGTCCAAGTGAAAAAAATTTAATATAAAGTATAATACGCCTATGGCTGAATGGTAGCTACGAAAGACCATCAGCCAGGAGGTAACGGCTCGAAGCTGCACACAGCTAATCGCTTCGAAGGCGTTTTTATTTTATTTTTTGTATTAAACACACTCTATTAAGCCCAGATCCCACTATCGTCGCACATGGCACAATTTGTAAAAATTTTTGTCGTCCTATTTCGGCACACAATTGAAAACATTGCACAATTTATTTTTGGGTGGTCCCATTATCGTCGCATATTGTTACAATCTTTTTCGGCTCATATCGGGCAAAACAAAATTGCGACAATAATTGGTTTAATTCGGTCACACTATCGCTCTTTATTGGGCAAATTTATTCATATGCTTTTGTTTATTTTCTTGTTGGCAGACGCAGTTCTACTTTTGGAATGGATTACTCTGAAAAACAGAAAACTGCTATGTCCGTATAGATAAATATATTATGGCGTTAAAAGGTTAAAAACGGAACAATTAAAATATGTAATAATAACATGCACATACATAAATAAATTTTAGTGAAAACTTACCGCACTTTCCTTTTTATTCTTTTTGCTTCGTAAACAAATGTTTTCTAAGCAGGGGTGGCTAAGTTTGTTTAGTTATAATTTCTTTTGTTCAATTGCAACTTCTTTTGTTTAACTGTAGAAATAAAGATAAATATGATTTTCATTTATATGAATAATAGATAAAAAATTTTATTTTTAGTCATATTAAGTTGTGCTATTTCAAAATACCTTTTACCATCCCTGTGATCGGCGCACAAGTGGCCGATGAAAATCGGTGCATAATTTACAATTTGATTGCTCGTCATTGTGCACAAGGGTGTTCACATTATCGGCGCTTCAGTCCTGATTTTGATTTCTTATACTCAGCACGATTTCGGCTCAGATTGTCGCATTTGCTAAAATAAAGTGCGTTCACATTATCGGTACATGAATTGCGCCGATAGTGAGATCTTAGCTTTAAAGTGACTTCAAAAGCTTGAAAACGACCTTCTTAACATACGTGTGCTTTTATTTTTGCATAAAATCATTTATTCAGAAATGCCACAATAAAAAATACATGCGCGTCTCTGGAATGTTCTTCCACAAACACAACAACTTAATAGCAACGCAACTAGCTTTAAGAACTTCTTATTTAATTATATTTCATAAAAGGAAATCATATACATGTAATATATAAACAGTTTATAGTTAATTTTGTTTTAATATGTAGATACTCTTATGTTTACCGTTTTAACTTAACTTGTGGATACTACTTTCCTGTACTTTAAATATAAGATTAGCTCTTATTGTACAGCTCTTATTGTACATACAAAAAATAAATGGCAAAAAAATGTCAAATGTAAAAAAAACGCGCAAAATGCTATGTTTATATTATTTTTATTAAATGGGAACCCCTATTTAAAAAATATTGAAATTAAAGAAAATGCAATTTTAGCTTGTCTGTTGGTCACGTTTTTTATTTGGCAAATATTTGCCAAGTGTGACCATACCTTTGGCAATATTGGGTAGTCGGCAACAATATTTGTTCTACTACTTTTTTATATTTGAGCTATCCAAAAATTTACCGTTCTTTTTCACTTACTCACGAAAATCGCAGATTTTACGCCCAAAACCTCAAAATATGGCCTTACAATGTTTATTTTATTGAAATGTTTTAACCTTAAAGATTTTTATTTTATGGAAAATTTTTATAGTCTTCTTTCTACCCAATATTTGATTAGTGTCATTTTCCGGCAAATTTTTTAAACAACTGGTGATACGGTGAAAAAGAAAAATGTACAGGCTTCCAATAAAGGTAATTTTTGTGTAAATCGGATAAAAATTGTGGCAACTAGAGGCAAAAGTATATAAGTAAAATGTTTATTTGCCTTTATTCATCTCTTTATGTGTATATATGCCAATACGGAATTATTGATCAAAATAAATTATGAATAAAATCAAAACTTGTGCATCGCTTTGGTTGAAATAAGGCTCGTTCTATTTGTAATATATCTAGCTAGAACGATTTTATCGGCTCAGATTTCTAATCAATATGTAAAGTTCAAAGATTGCTTAAAAAATACTTCATTTTTTCCAATATTTTATGAATATCTCCGAAACTATGGAGTCGATGAAAAAATAATATAGATAAAACTTGGAGGTGCAATATGCAATATATTTTATTTTGTTTTCTTTGTGATATTGTTTCATAAATTTATTTGGAATAGCAAAAAATGCCTAAAATTTGCTCGCTTGTTTCGTAAATGGCACAAAAACGGCCAAAGACTTTTCTACGAAATTTTACATACTCGTTTACAACATAATTATCTAAATGCTGCTTTACGATACAACTCTTAATTTCTGAGTTACACGGAAAACAATATTAAAAACCCCTAATTTTGCCATTTTCCATCTTTTTTTAGTGTTTCTTAATATGCCGAGGTAAATCAAAATCGGTATATCAAAATTGTAGATATGAAGGTCTTTTACTAGTGTATGGAATGTAGTTATCAAATGTTTAGCCGTTTTTGTGCCATTTTAAATGTAAAATAAGAAATATTTCATTCTTAAGATATTTGTTCTACAATTTGTTTTCTCTAAGTGTACTGACCAATTATTTATTTATAATGGAAGATAACAAGGCCAATTACCTATCAAAAATAAAAAAATTTATATTATTTACTATTAAAAAAAAACTACAGCGCAAAATTCACATGCGGCTAAAAACAGTACGATGGAAAAAACACCTGGTATTTCACATACCGGGAAAATCAGGGCCACTATATATGGCACTTATGGTAGCTCAACATGTCCCCGAAACAATAAAACTACTTGGGTATGTAAATCTTGAAGTAAAAAACACTTTTTTTGACGTATTGCTATTTATACTACATATCAAAACATGCAGAAAACGATGTTTATGAGTATTTTGTTTTGAAATTGACTACATTTAAGACAAAAACATTAAAAGTGCTCTGCTGTAAAATTTGTAAAATGTTAGTAAAATTTGTAAAATGTTAGTTTTGTAAAATGTTAGGAACGTCGCACGGTGGATCAGAACTAGGGTATTCACTCGAATAATGTTTGCTCAATTAATCGAATAATTAAAGTCAAATAATGTTCGATCAAACAAAAAATTTCAATTTCGAGTAAAAATATATTCGAGTAAATTAGGTCGATTAATCGAATAACTCGATTAAAAAATTTTATGTAAATTTTCATTTTTTCAATGAGTTTTTATAGATTTCTTAATAAAAAGTGGAAAATTTTTTTAATTTATATGAAATTTGCCATTCAATTCGAACGTTATTTCATAATAATAGTTCGCATGATCAAAAAATTAAGTACATAATGGGCCTGATTGTGTAAGGAGCTGGCGTAAACGCCTATGTCGTTTTTTGTAATAGATTAAAGCAACACACAACCCGTGTTCTTTAATCTACTACAAAAAACGAGTTAGGCGTTTACGCCAACGCCTTACACAATCAGGACCAATATAGCAACAATAATAGGGAGAAAGAAACCAACTTCAAATGTCTCTTAAAAAATTCGGAAATATAAACATCAAACAAAAATTGTTTGAAATAAAGAAGATAATTCGAGAGCAACTAGTTAACTAGATGTTTCGTATTAAAATATCCAATGTAATGTTCGGAATTATAAAAGCCTTAAGGTATGGTCACACTTGGCAAATATTTTCCGAAAAAAACGTAGCCCACAGACAAGTTAAAATTGTATTTCCATTAATTACAATATTTTTTTAAATATTGGTTCGCATTTATTAAAAATAATGTAAAAATAGCTTTTTGCAGCATAATTAACCTTATTTTGTGATATAACAAGTAAAATCAGAGTTAGCAAAAGCTCAGAGTTAGCAAAAGTAGTGGCTACGATTTTTTGGTCAAATATTTGCTAAGTTCAACCGGACCTTTATTGTTACAAGTTAATATTTATAACAACAATAATGCTATGCCAATTCCGATTATTTTTATTCTGCATTGAATACAGGACAGGTCGGAATATTATTAAATATTTCCTGGCGCAAAATTTTCTCAAAGCGCAACATTTGAATAGTGAAAAAAAAACTTTTTTAAAGGATCTAATTTATGTAGAAATGTTGTGTTTTCTTTTGTTTTTATTATTAAAATATATGAAAACGCGAAAAAACTTGTTTTGTTTTCTTTTTGTCCACAAAAATGTACAAAAAACCGATTAAATTCAAATATTTTCCAATTAACTCGAATAATTTTTTGCAGTAAAGCTTACTCGAATAACTCGAACGAAATAAAAGTTTTACTCGATTGCTCGAGTAATTTAAAAACCTCAATTTCGATTAATTGATTAATCGAATAATTGAAAAGTCGATTAAAATGAATACCCAAATCAGAACCAATTTTCATTAGCAAAATCCCATATATTTTCTTGACATAGACTCTTAAAACTTTTACGCCATCAGAAAGGAAATATATCAAAACTAAGGGGCTGTTCACATATTACGTAACGCTCCAGAGAGGGGGGGAAGTTTGAGGATTTGTTACCGACTTCACAGAAAAAAATAGACAAGAATTATATTTAATAAAACCATCTTATTAAAAAAAAATGAATTTCAATAACATTTATCTTTAACATAATAAAATATTTCGTTGTAAGTATTTCTTTTCCATGCCGGTTATTTCTTTTCTTTTTATACATAAGTACTTAAAACAAGTTGTATCCCATAAAAAAATAAATGGGATATGGCTCAGCTATAGAGTGTATGCTTTACGTCCGGAAAGCCCGGGTTCGTATTCCAGCCATGTCAACATATTTTTAATTTATATATATATTTTTATTTTGAAATAATTTTGTTATCAATATAGGGGAATTCTTTATCACAGGAAATTTGAAAAAAAAATTATTGAATACCGGGATTTTTGTTATCAAAAACGAAACTTATTGTTTTCTGTGTTGATACTTTATACTAAAAATTGTGCAAAAAGCGTTACGAATTGGTCAAAGTATGCTGCTAAAAACAAAGAATTTACGTTAATTTAAAAAAAATGAAAATTTGTCATATTTGCTCTGAAATAAATTATGATTTCTCGAAAACTATTGTCGGTAAAGGGCTGCGGGAATTCCCGGGAAAAGTCTGCTTTTAATTTCCGGTTTTCATAAATATATGGACTTTTTTGACATACATATTTATAAAATGGCGTAAGTGAAAGCCAAATTTATTTTGATTAATATATAAGAAATTTGTATTATAATCCTGTTTTTCTTTAAATCATAATTTTCAATGTTTTTTTTAATATTACAAAAGTTTGTTTGACTAACTGTACGACTAAATTTACACGATGAAATTGTTTAAGTTCTCTTTTAAAGTTGCTATGTTTTTCATCATCTGTTTAAATACTACTACGCTGTTTATCGATGTCGAAGGACATTTTTCATTCTTACAATTTCATTTGAAACAAAAACAAATTCTAAAACTCCTTGTTTCAAATGTAACTGTAAGAAAAAAGAATTCCTTCGACCTCGATAAACAGACAAAATGTCCATAAAATTTTTTTTAATACAAAATAAAAATGTGAACGGTTCAAACTTATACCGAAGTTTCATAAAAATTTCATGAAATTGAAGTCATACCACTTCTCTTAAGTGCGGTACGGAGCCCTTAAAGAAATTCACATTCCCATAAGAACTGTGTGTAAAAAAAAACTTCGGAAATTTACGTTGGTAAATTCCTTAAAGAAATTTCCGTTTGCTAGTACGGAGTTCCAAAAGAAAAGTACACGGAATTTTGGCTGTTATTATCTATTACAGGTATGCTACAATCTATAAGTGGAGACTGAAACAAAAATTAATGTTCAAACAATTGTTTGGTCACGGAATTTTAGACATTTCCTATTTGTTGCAAGTTGTAATTAATGTTTAGTAGTTCTGTGTGTTGTAACTAGAGGAATATGTGTGTATGCAAGCATTATTCTCTACAGAAGGCCACACAATTATTTTCCGTGTAGAAATAAATGTAAATTTCCAAATGTGAATTTCCGTAAGAAGTCCGTAACATCCCTAGTGAGAAGGGAACTGACATAGAACCTGTCACGTGACTAGTCCTTGGGGAACTTTGCATGGAAGGGACCTATCACTTTAACATGGCTTTGTCATAGGAGGGAGCAATTGATACCTTTTATACATTTTGTGATTGGTCACTAGACTGATCTAAAGAATCGTTCCAGTAGTAGTTTCTATAAAACTGATCTCGGATATAGTTCCAAGGAAAGTAGAAGTTCATTTAGTTTACATAAGCCCCTCCCACTCAGTGTAACTGATCTGTGTTTAATTATGTTTTAATTAAATGTTTATAGCTTTTTTATTTTATCAATGACGTATTTATGAAATTTATTTATATTTTTATTTGATTTTTTCTTTTGACAACCAAACCAATCGTCATCTGATTTCATTCTACCAAAACCTGCAAGTAATGTAGTGTGAAGAAAATTATGGGGGGTTCAGTGTTTAATGCAAATAGTCTTGCGAAAGTGAAAATGCAAATTACCGTAGCCTTAAACTCTAACACATTTTGATGATATATTTGATGAAATCAATAGTTTGTATTTGCACTTTCGCAAGACTATTTGCATCAAACACTGAACTCCACTATTTTGTGTTTATTAATTGTAATTAAATTGGCATTTACACCTGATAATGTAATTTTTTTAAATTCAGAATTCCATCACAAAAATTTAATTAAAACTTTCACAGATATGATTATAAATATTTGTAAAACAGAAAAAAACGAAGACAATATTTTTTAATTTTTTGCACAGTTTTGGAACACTTACATCTGTTAAGAGATGGTTCCATCAGTCATGGTACTTTCCTAATTTCACAAGTCATAGGACAGGTACTTTTGGAACAATTGACACAAATTTCCCGCAGGGATGCTTAAAGCCGAGAAAAATTTTTGCTTGCTTCGAAAAGTACATGCAAGATGAATTTAGTAATAGATGTCGTTTAATCACTATAACTATAACTATAACTGAGTATAGACTGTAACTTTCTTTTACTTAACGATAAGAATCCTCCTGGAAACTTTTCAAGAAAAATAAGAAACATTACGGCAAGTTCTTTATAAAAAGAGTTGGAGGCCTTAAAATAAAATGTTTAACTAATTGCGATATAGTCGTCAATTATTCTTTATAGAATCTTCCACTATATAATAACTATAAACTCTATTTGCTTGAATTCACTTAAAAATTCTTAAAAATTGGTTTTAGAATTGCTTTTATATTAAGTTTTATTTAAAAACAATGCTTACATTAATACAAAAATCGAAATTTCGCCAATTTTTATTTAATAGATCTATTTAGTTTAGAAATTTCGCCAATTTTTATTAAATAAATCTATTTAGTTTAGAAAATTAACTTTTACGTGATTTTTTTAATTCCCCGTTTCCCGGGAAGTGCAAAAATCCGGGAAATTCCAAACCCTATTGTAAACGAAGAACTCTGTCATTTTTAAACAGATTTTCAAATTTGGGGCCCCTGTGGCTGAGTGGTAGCGATGCTAGCCTGTCAGTTCAGAGATCGTGGGTTCGATTCGCGCCGTAGACCCTGGGTGTTTTCCGCAGGCAAGCTAATCGCTTCGCGGGCTGTGTTTGTTTATTAAAAAAAAATTGTCTAAAAGGCCTTGCCTGCAGTTTGTTCCATAATTCTTTTTCTTGAAGAAAATATATATGTACATACTTTAATATTAATTTATATGTCCCGCGAAAGTTTCGAAAATAGCGCTATTTATTGTCTTTAAAAGCTTTTCCTGCTTTTTCAAAAATTATACCTGGAGACCCTATCCATGATAGTCCAAAGCGAATGTTTAAGCTAACAGCTTAAACATGAAGCCCAATAAACTTGTACATCTGAGCACGACCCGGTGGTTTCGATATTTGAATGTGTAAAGCATGTTTTTAAGGACTTTCAATCATTAAAAAGGTGTTTAGAGTTCAAGAAACTTTCAATAAAATTAGCTCGACCGTTCAAATACAGTATTCATAAAAAACTATTTAGGTTTGATATGAACAAAATTTCCATTCAAATTAAATAAAACACATTTCAAATTCAAATAAATTGTTTATAAATACTGCTATTGTTTTAATTAAAAAGCTGTTTTTTTTTAAGTCGAACACACATGCTGCTTAAGCCTTTTTCGGCTTTTCTGCAGATACACCCAAGGTCTTGGCAGGAATCGAAGCTGCGACCCCCGGCTCATAGTCTAGCACACTATCCAATACACTACGGCTTTGCGTACATTAATTTTTTCTTAAAAGCCATAATATTTTTAGGGCCGTACGGAAATTAGAAAATAAAAGTTAACATCACTGCACACACCCTATGTTGCAGTGATGCCAGAAATTTTCGGAGAAAAATCTTCTATCTTCGAAAAAAATATCTTAATTTTAGAAAAAAATCTTCAAAAATGTTTATGTGTAATATAAATATAATTCATGATTACTAATTATAATAAATTGCTATACATGTAAATATGTACATATATAAAACATAAAAATTAATATGTAAATATCGAAACCAAAAATACAATTCAGATAGGTTTCTTGCAATAAAATTATAATATATTATTTATGTGTGTAAGTTACATTATACATTTGAAAAATTGGTTTTATATGCTCATTTCCTTTCTAGGTAGCATAGCTTTGCATCCTAGAGGAATTTTTTGATAAATTCTAGTGTTCTGCAACTAATTTGGCTGCTTATTTAAAGTAGAAAATTCCAAAAACTATAAAATTTTATATTTTGTTTAAATTTAAAAGTCGATTTATTCCATATTTTGTTTTTGTGGCTTATCGCATATTTATAAGATAAGCCGCATATTTATAAGATCAAATATATGTACAGTGCACCTTCTGTTACTGCAACCCTCGATGAGCGCAACTCCTCGATTATTACTACAACTCAAATATTTACCTTGTAGACTCAATGTATGCAGTTTGCCAACAATTTGGGACTCATTAAACTAAACTTTTAAATTTTGTAATCGGTTGTTTGGTTTTTTTTGTGGACTTCGTGAAACTGCAGCGCAGAAACAAATTTATAATACCAATAGTATAAAATTTCTGACTTCTTTCTACACGATTTTATAAAACTATGAGCCAATTCAACTGTGTGTTAATAGCTTATTTTATAAAATTATACACATACATTTCAATATCAAAACTTTAAGTTTTAAAATTTTAAAACAAAATTTTTTTATGATTTTACAAAATAAACAATACAATATTCAGTTTGAATTAGCTTTATAACAAATACCCCATTACTCATAGTTTTGTGCATAAGAATGCGTATATTTTATTTAATTTACTTATTCGGATTGTATTTGTCAATCTTGAGTATATAAAATACCCTTCAATGTGGTCTTGTCTAATTTCTTTCTTTATTTCGTTTTATTTAAATTTACTTTTGAATATATCCGTTTAAGGTTTTCAGATGAATTAAGGAGACATATTAAGTGTAATGAAAATTTCTACAGCTTTGGAAACACTAGTCCACAATCTGCTCTAGTAATTTTGAGATTGTGTGCTAAAAGTCTTCCGCAGTAGCCTTTTCTAAATTTGAAAAATATTTATTAATATGTGGTGGAGCTCTCTGAATTCGCCATCTAAATTTTGAAACTCAGTGTCATCAATTAAATTTGGAAAACGTTTTATTAGACTTTTTAGGTATCTTTTTTATACTAAGAACGCAATGATAATATGTATACTTTATAAACTAGCAAATGGCAAATCTATAAAGTACTTTATTATTTTATTGAGCTAATGTTTATCTGACATACGTACTTTTATTTAAAAAATTTAAAGAAGCCGTGTGACAATAATAAGTGTTGAGCAACTAAATCTCAAAAAATCTTCTTTTTGGAAAAAAGATCTTCAAATATTATATTGACTCAAAAATCTTCAAAATTAAGGTAAAATCTTCCTTCTGGAATCGCTGCTATGTTGATTAAAAATATTCAAATTCAGTATTACTCATAAACTAATTTCACCTTATAACTTTGTAGGTAGTCTCACCAAAAATAAATATCCACCTCAGTTGCGAGCTCTGCTAATTTGCTAGCAAATACACAATCCATAAAGGTGGTGTTGTGTTTCAAAACAAACTTACCAGACCAAAATGTGACTTACTAAGAATTGTTTTTCTTTTACTGCTGCCTCTGGTTGTGAAAAATTGAAATATATGTTTTGTTTCACATCCGCCCAGTAGGATGACCCAAACATTTACAATTAATTATTACAGACATTAACCATATATTATTAATAATTAAAATAAAATTTTCTGTTACAGGTTGTTTACGGACCGGATGGAACACCTGTGCGTGGGGAGTCACGACGAGGTCGTGGCAAAGCTAAAAATCCTACCGGAAGTGGAACACCAACAACTGGGGTAAGTTACGAAAAATTAAACATAAATCCATACACGCATCCATGGCTAAACATGCATGATTATATCCATACGTAAGTAAAAATATTAGTCCTCCAAGGAACTTAAAATTATTTGAAACAAGAAAAAGAAACAAGTTTACCAAGAACAAAACTGTCCATCTATGAGTGTAAAATTTAAGAGAAAAAAATAATTGTTATAATATGAAGCTAAAATCTACATATATATACGTATGTATGTATTAGAAAAAACTATGTAATAATGAAAATCTTAAACAATTTAAGATTCAAGTAAGTTCAATGTATCTGCAATCGAAAACTGTTGTTACTTTTGCATGTCTTAAAAAAGTTTGACGTTTTGAGGTATTGCGACGGGAACTTACAACAGACTGCTTACAAGTTCTTTAGTTGTAATGATAGACAAAATGCAAATTAAATTAAACCAAACGTAACTTCAATTAGTCCCAATGCAACTATTTTAAACTAAACGCAACTAAAAATAAACAAAACGCAAATTAAATTAAACTATGTACACTCTAAAACACTTTTGCTGAACATTAGGTCCATAGTAGTCGGCAGCACTTTACTGAATATTATCGACCTAAATTTTAGGTCTTAAAATTAGACAAGCGTTCTCTTTGTTGATTTTTGAACAAAATATGTTTAATAAAAAATAAAATAGAATAAAAACGCCTGCGAAGCGATTGGGTCTGTGCAGCTTCGAACCTTGACCTCCTGGCTGATAGTCTATCGTAGCTACCATTCAGCCATAGGCGTATTATACCATATCTTAAACTTTTTTCAGTTGGACTAAATATATTTAATATGAAAAGTTTTTTCTTTAAGGATCTTCTCCTCTGTGTATGTCAAATAGCGGCTTCGCTGATTAGATTTCCTTCTTAGCCGGCCTTTGGCTGGGCTTAAGAATTTTCTCTTCTCCGTACGTTTAACTACAGCTTCACAGAATAAATATTTCCTGCCTAGACAGGGTTTGCTTTAAGACAACTAGCTATTTCATTCGCGCTTTTGCCTAAAGGTTAGCTATGCAAAAACTTCATTCAGCGAAGTCGTTTTTCGACATACATAGAGGAAAAAGTCCTTAAGCCTGGCCGAAGGCCGGCTACATAAAACAACTTTATTCAGCGAAGCCGCTATTCGACATACACAGAGGAGAAAATCTTTAAGCTCGACCGAAGGCCGGCTGGGCAAAACATCTTTCTTAAGCAATTCAAATCCCAGGCGATTTCTAAAATAATTTGAAATGAAATAAGTCCCCAAAATCTTGTTCATGGATTTATTTCATTACAGACTTTTGGGGAGTTATTCCATACGAAATAAGTCCCCATAATCAAATAAAATAAGTACCCACGAAAAATAAATAAATAACCCAAAAAAGTTGTTGTTGCTTTCTGTATATTTTTTTGGGGACTTATGTATTTCATATTTCTTGTGCAGACTTATTTCATGAGGACTTTTTTCATGGCGCCGAAAAAATGCCTGACAATGCTTTGCCTTTTCTGGCACTTCTTATAATTTTGTTGCGTTTCAGGGATATACATATATAAATCTTAAGAATACCTTTTCCGTTTCATTCCTAGTTAGAGACAAATTTTGAAATTGTCTTACGACATCAAATTAAGAAAATGCAGTTTTAAACTTCAACCTTTGTCTGGGTTTCAAAAGGATTTATACATCAGTTTGACATCAACTAATAAAAAACTCAAAGTACATGTGACTTACAAAAGCTGGGTTTGTTTGGGAAAAAAGACTTCAGTTGAACTATTAAACTCAGATTTATTTTTGTTTTTAGCTGTATTTCCCTTATTTCCGAGTTATATTTAGAAAAAAGTTAAAATTATTAAAGATATTTGGGCTGGTTTGTATTCAACTCATTTTCGAGTTGATGATGATTTATGACAAATTACATGCATGGAATGGTCTAAGCTTATGTGTAGATTTATCATATCATAAGCATTTTGCCAATGTCTAGCAAATATCCAACGTCTGCTCTCAAAAATTCATCAACGTCATCAAAGCATACATGTACTAAATTACGGTAGAGCGCCGATGTATGAAGGAGGAAAAAAATCATCAATTCGAATAATTCCAGAAAGTCGAATGTTGCTAAATTATATACAAAAATATTTTTTAATTTGTTTTTCGTCACGTCTTTTATCCCTCTATCACTGCTTGCAGTTCGATTAATTTTATGTTGCTTTATTAATATGGAAATAAATTAACCCTTAACTGGTATCAATATTTTTATTTACATTGTTGGTATCGAGGGGTCCAAATTGACCCCTTTTCAAAAAAAATTCAATAATTACAATCGTAAACACAATTTTTGAAAAAAATTTTTGTATTTTAAATCAAACGACCTTTTCTTAAATATAAATCAAAGTTATATTGACTCATTGTGTATTTTACATAAATTTTTTCATATATAAATAGCAGTCTTTGACTTTAAGTAATTGTTTTTTAGTCCTTACTTCAGACGTCAAAAATATAAAAATAAAATAAAAAAAACATAGAAATGAACCACCTTTTTTAAAAGTAAATTCGGTATAAAACATAACTGTATGGGATCTTTTTCTGAGACTAACGAACCAAACAAAATGACAGCCCTAACCTAATTGTAAAAAATTTTCGATTTTTTTTACAAAATTTTTATAATTTATGTATGTTTTATATTTCGAACACATTAAAGTAGGGATTAATCGAGTGTTGTGTTTTTCTTCCGACGGGGTTTTTTTTAGTTTGAAACGATTTTCCGTCATCCCACGTCAAATTTGGTTTGTAAACAGACCGATTTCGGCTATGTGCCATCTTGAGTGTTCTATTGAATAATAGGGATTAATCAATTAATCGATTAATCACGAATCCAGATTAATCAAAATGCTTATTAATCAAATAATTTTAAATTTGATTATTCAAAACGAGGATTATTTGATTAATCATGATTTTGAATAATTTATATTTTGAATAATTTGTGTTTTTAATTTTTGTCTCGTATTTTTTTATTTTATGCTTTTGTTTTTTTAGTTTTTTGTATTTCTTTCCTTTTATATTTATATGTGTTAAATTCATTTTGTTTGAAATATTGTTGTTATATTATTTTTAATAAAATTATTCAAATTTGATTAATCAAAATTTAGATTATTTGATTAATGAGCATTTTGATTAATCAGAATTCTTGATTAATCTATTAATTGATTAATCAGAATTACGATTAATCAAAAAACTTTATTAATCGATTAATCACACATCCATACTAGTGATGTTACGAATATTCGTATTCGAATCGCCGAATATTCGCCTATTTAATGATATTCGTATTCGCCAAATTCAAGCGAATATTACACGAATATTTTGTGAATACGTTCCAAAAAATAATATATAAAAAATACTGAAAATTAAACAAAAAATATTATTTTTTACTAAAAAAAATTTGTCTATAACGCAAAACAATATCCTTCTTTTAGTAAAGAAAAAAGAAACAAAATGTATTTCGCAACGACGTGGTATTTAAAAAGTAAATTGCTGTTAAATAGATTTATTAATCATGTTAAAGTTATACTCAAAGCTCAGTAGAGAAATGTTGAACGTCAAAAAAAAAAGTTTTGAAGTCTTTTCTCCATCAAGCCTATTGCGTGGTGTGTAAATAAGCTCCGCACCACTAAACGTTCGCTCGCTCGGAACACTCGTCGCTGGTGTCACTAAATATTGCCTGGGTATTGGTAAAAGAAACTCGTATTTTCCCTTATTTACTTTCCACCAAAAATTTAAAAAAGTGGCATTCAGGTGCTAAGTTAATAATTGCAAATTCCGTCATCGGAATATAATAATGTTAAATACCTATAGTATTGTGACAGTTTTTCTCAATTTTACGCAAAGGGTAGATTTTTTTTCAATTAAATTTGAAATATTAAGTGATACTAACTATTTAGATTGATTCATATTCGAATTCGCCTACATTTTACAAATATATATATGTTGTTTATAAACATATTTTGTTCATAATGGGTGATTTTATAAGAACTATCGGAAAGTAAAAAAAAAAAAACACATAAAATTCAGAAAAATGCATGAAATATTTATTTGGATCGATAGTTGGGTCGATATAATTTAATGTTTGAAGATTATTTCAAGCAAATGTTGGCCGCGGCTGCGCCTCAAATGGTCCATCCGCTTAGTCCAATTTTGGCATACTCTTTCCAACATTTCGGCCGGTATCTCACGAATAATGTTGGCAATGTTGGCTTCCAGTACGTCAATCGAAGCGGGCTTGTCGCTATAGACATTAGCCTTAACATAGCCCCACAAAAAATAGTCTAGAGGCGTCAAATCGCACGATCTGGGCGGCCAATTGACTGGTCCCAAGCGTGAAATAAACTGTTCACCGAACTCGCCTCTCAATTGGTCCATTGTTTCGCGTGCTGTGTGGCATGTGGCACCGTCTTGTTGAAACCACATGTCATGCAAGTCAAGCTCTTCCATTTTGGGCAGAAAAAAGTTTGTTATCATCGCACGGTAGCGCTCACCATTCACAGTAACGTTGTGATTCGCATCATCTTTGAAGAAATACGGCCCAATGATGCCGCCAGCCCATAATCCGCACCAAACGGTTGTTTTTTGTGGATGCATTGGTAGCTCTTGCAATGCTTCTGGCTGCTCTTCACTCCAAATACGGCAGTTTTGCTTGTTCACGTATCCATTCAACCAGAAATGAGCCTCGTCGCTGAACACAATTCTTCGATAAAAAAGTGGATCTTCATCTAACTTTTCAAGAGCCCATTCACCAAAAATTTGGCAAGCGTTGTTCGTTTGTAAGACGATTCATGATTAAATTATAGACCAAACTGAAGATGTTTGACAGTGACACAAGATACAAAACGTGCGTGAGCTGTCAAAACTAGTGTTGCCAAAAAGATAATAGCAAAAAAATCACTCGTTATATACATACGAAAAAAAAACGTTCTTGGTATCGGGGGTCCATTTGGACCCCTTTTTTGTTGTACCTTCTCTTGTGTCAAAAACTAAGCTCCAAAAGTCAGGTGTTAGCCTAAGCACGCCACGTAATGAGATTATCTAGAAGCATGTATACATGTATACGATACCACTTAAGGGTTAATAATATATCTTAAGATTACATTTAAAAATTATACTGTGCTGAATAAACGAAACATAAATCGTGGAGATCCTGCAAAAAGTAAGAAAGTTATAAGCCATTAAGTGAAAATGTCGATTTTATTTCCTATACAAAATAGTTTGTAATGAAAAAAATATAGTATTTACTACAAACTGAATTAATTAATTTTTAATGAAAAATAATATGGGCGTTTTTTATCTAGTGGTTCTTATTTTTTATCACAATTTAGTGATTTTTTGCGTTATCCTTAAATTATCCTTAATTAAACGTATATTTTTGCTCTTAATGGAGCAACTTAAAATGACAATATTTGAAAATATAGTTTGGAAAATCCAAAAGTGCACGCTTCATAATCTCATTTAGACCGTGGAATTAAATAGGCTTCTGTTCCTAATTATTCTGAAGCGTAAAAAGAAAAAAAGGACTCGATTAATGAAGTCTTTCGTTCGTTATCATGACCACATACAGGACCCGTACATACAGACAAACGGACGTCCAAGGCAGAACTTTTTTAAACAGTTTTTTAATTAGTTTAATTAATAAAAGTTACATTCAATATGTCATGAGTGTTAAAAATAGTATTTTTTCTTAATATGTGTGTGTATATATTTCTTACAAGTGCAATATATGATAATAATACAGCCATTTTAAATTTGAAAAATCAGTAGTTTCGCGTGAAGTGAGAGTAGTACCCACCTCAACATTTCGCTTATGAGGCGTGCATTAAGTGTAGGAATATACTTTTTGTAATTTTAAGCCCCATAATACATTTTTATCTGATCGACGCATTCGTTGAATTGCACCACTGCAACATTTATTTTATTTAGATAAATTTTTCTCGGAATTTTAGGCAATAACAAAAAAAAACCGCAAAAACACTTATTTTTCGCGAATATCACGAAAATGCGGATTAAGCAAAATAGATTAATCTCATATTTGTTGTTCACCGACGTCAAATTAGCTTAGCAAATATATTTTTTATATAAGTTATGACCTAAACTTAGGAGTTCGAAAACTAGCATTATATCTTAAGTTTATCTGAAATCTGACATTTTATGCATCAAAATATTCAATATTTGGGTGGAATGAGTTACAGCAACAATAAAAATATATTCAATATCGCAACATATGATGTTTTACAAATTGCTCGATTAGATATTATGTATGTATGCAAAATCTTGATGCTGCCGTAGGTCACAAACATATTTTTCATTATTTTTTCCCATGTATCTGAGAATAAAATGCAACGTTTTAGTGCTATTCGAAATTGAAATTAAAAAAAAAAACTGTTTTTCCACCCAAATGTACATATGTATGTACCCAGCAAAAAATTTTTCGCAGATTTCGGTCCGAAGTCGGTCAGAAAGTCTGCACAAGATGCCGAATTCGTATCCGATGTCGGTCAACGTACCGAAAATCATATGAGTGGTTGACAAGAAACCGGATCTCTTTTTCTAAGGAAATTCTAAAACTATACCGAAAGGTCTAACAGAATTCTGTACGGATTCTGACGAATTTCCTATGGAAATTCTAATGGAATTTTCGACATATCTTATAAATTTCGGAAAAATTTCTGACAAAACATCAGAAAATTTTCCGATTTATCTGATACGTTTCACGTCCTGGAGTATTAATATCAGAGAGAAGTCGGAGCTAAAATTAGAAATTTGTCAGAAATGTCGTTTAAAATTCTCCATGCATTGTTGTGCTGCTTATGGCAGCTCATCAGAAAACATTTACCCATATTTTATAAGCTTAAAAACTCAAATATTTGTGCGTATAAACTCAAGAGATAAATGAGAATTGTAACGAAAACTAAAATCAGACAATGTGCAGAAGTGACTTCTAAAAGTCGTAAGACGTAGATAAAAAAATGTGCGGACTACTCTGTTAAATGCCTTAAAAAAAATTAAATTGCCTTCGCATAATGTGCAGACTATTCTGATATTTATCGGATAATATTTCAGAAAATGTGCAGAAACGTCGTACCAGAAAACTGTCTACTGTTCCGCCAAAATGCCTGAGGGACTTTTAGACAACTCGGCTGCTTGTCTGGTAAAGTCTCAGATTTTTTCTGATGTTAGACCAAAATTGTTTCCTGGGTATGTATATGGGAATGTATGTACGAGTAATGTAGATATGAAAAGCATTATCGTACATATAAGAAATTTTGATAGTTTTTCAACAAACATTTACACATTTGTTTTAGTATATAAATGCAATAATAATTGAAAATAGTACCAACAAATACGACGGTGGATATTTTCAAATTAATAATTAATTAGTTACATATTTATAATGATGGCAAAAAAAATTATTAATCGATTAATTAATTGGATACTAAGTAAAAATATTTTGATTCACAGACAGATATTTAAGCATTAGTTACCAGTTTGGGGACTGTTAACATATCCCAATATACATACAGTAATCAAAAGGCAATACAACTTGAGAATAAGCTTACATGTATAAATAGTATGTTTAAGTATTTTTTAACTTCGCTTATAATGATGTTTATAAAATGTAAATTCACAAGCAGTTTTTAACAAAGCTTGAGAAACTATTGTTATACACAGCTGTTTCTAAAGTATGCTTATAAACGACATACATATATTCAAGAGCACAATATAACGATTGAAAATGAATTATCTTTTTCAATACATTCTATTTGTTACAAGTGCTTTACGATTACATTTGGTTTTAAATTCCAAAGTGAGTGGACGTGTAATTTTGTAAATTACAACATACAAAGTATACATAATTAGCC
Organism: Panzeria rudis; assembly: GCA_956483635.1. Classification (NCBI taxonomy): domain Eukaryota; kingdom Metazoa; phylum Arthropoda; class Insecta; order Diptera; family Tachinidae; genus Panzeria; species Panzeria rudis. Next base: position 117,491,325 of record OY101448.1, read on the forward strand.
AATTCACAATGTCTTTTAAAGTGATAAGTAATAAAGTACTATTTAAGGCTGAATAGCACTACTGTGAACGACCTGTTGTATTACCATATGAAAATTGTCATAATCGTTAAAAGCAAAATAAAATAATAGCTCCGTTTGTTTGCTGTTACACTAAAATACAGTAAATGCGTAATTACCGAATAACTTGAAAAATTTACTCTCAATAAAACTGTTGCCCATAAAAGACGTGACCGGAAAACTTGTTCAAATTAATAACATTACGGAAACAACTGATGTCAAATAAATGTAGAGTTGAAAAACATTGACTCTTTTGACTACTGCGCGACGCAAAGAAGGGTATTGGGTTTATCAGCCTATGCATGTATGTATGTATGTATGTGTGTTCTTTGCGCCACTATATAAGCCGAAAGCGTGGGTCGATTTTGATGATTCTTACGTTAATCGATTTGTCCTAATCCTGCGAGTGTCACTAAAGATATGACAGTAGTCAAAATTCAATATAGCGGCCAACAGACGTGATTTTGTGAATACGAAAAATATAAAAACTCGGCGAACGAAACGGGTATCATTCGACAGGTATTTAAAAATAATCGTTAGGTTCCTCTCGTTGTTTTTCATTTCGAACTACCATTTAGGATTTGTGACGGTTTAAAATTGTTTAACAACCAAAAAACCCAATTGCGTAAAAAGTGAATTTTTAACAAAAAATCTAAAACGAAGCTGTCTGTGTACGAAAACTAAAAAGAAAACAAATAAAAAAATAAACTAAAAAATCAAAAAAACGCGTAAAAAACTAGAAGAAATAAAAGCAAGTCTTTTAATCTTATGTAAAAGTAGCTATGTTCCGCACACTGGACTTTTTTTTTTCTTTTAGTTTTTTACGCAGTCGGGTTTGTTGATTTTTTAAATTTATTTTTTATTCTATTGATTACCTTAAATACTAGTGCGGCAGTAGTGTAGTGAAGTACTTAGCATTTTCACAACACTAAATAATTAAAGTAATACAAATAAATACAAAACAATTGGTTTCTAAAAATTTTATTTCCTATTTAAAGGTATATAATTATGTTAACAAAACAAAAATTTTATAAAAATTATTCATTCACTTTTTATTTTTGTTCCAGTTCTATTTCAGTTTTTCGTTTTTCGATAACTTTTTCGAACGGAGCTAATATTGAAAATAAAAACTTGCGTTGAATTTGTAAACAAAAAACAGCTGACTAAATAGCACACTGAAAAACAGAGGTAACAAAATAGTATTGTCATATTATATTTTAATATGAAAAATAATAACAACATTTTTATGACAGTCATAAAATTTCACGAAATACTACAAATTGGACGCAATAGTACACTTTGTGAATTGGCTAAATATGTAATAAATAAATGAAATCGAATGAATTTGAAGTATGTCAATAATTAAAATTTTTTAACAATAAAAAATATATTACTTGCGAAGTTTATTCTGCAATTATGTAAAAAAGCTTATAAAAATATTAAGACAAATAAGCTTTTATATACAAAAATTAATACAATATTACTTCTGTTTCCTTATGTCTCCGAAGTTACCCAATCTTAGCCGAAAGCATTTTTCAATACAAATATTGTATTGAAAAGAGCTTTCGGTTAAGTTTGCGCAACTTTGTGCACGTACGGGAACAGACAGATTATTTTCGTAAGCTTATTCTACAATTGCAGGAATAAGTCTCGGTTCAGACTATGAAAGTTTTCTTTCAGAAATTTTCTTTAATTCTCTTTTTAAACTTTCATTCATGTCTACACATTGAAATTTTTTCAATGAAATTTAAAAGAAAATGTAAAATTAAGCTGCAGTCAACATCAGGTTGGCCATTATGAATTACAAAACAAAAGGAAATTTCAAGGAACATGAAAGTGTTTACCCCTTCCCATTCTTCTCTCCCCTCTCACCCAAATATTCAGACTTTCTGAAAGAAAACTTTCATATGTGAACCGAGACTAAGCTTGTAGAAAGCATGCACCTATAATATTTTCAAGAGGGTTCCGTTTTGATTTTTCTACAATTGTTACGATAGCCTTTTTTAATATATATATGTACATTTCAATACTTTTTCAAGATTAAGGCTTATGTTAGTAAGCTTATTATAATATATTTCTCAAACCATTTGGTATGTTAGGATTAGGCAACTCATATAGGAGGATTGCACAGTGGGGCAGAATGAATATATTTGTGAAATAAATCAATCATATCTAAACGGATAGTCAGATCAGAATGAAATTTCACTTAGACATATCAGAGAGGTATTCCCGTTAATGTTTTGCCAACCTTTCAAATTGTTCAGCAGCAGAGCTATGAAGTCGCAAAGTAGGGCACTTCGGTCATGTAAAATATTTTATAGCACTCCATTTTTTATTTCTCATCCGATTTCAAAATGCTTCTGCTATATTGTAGCCCTTGATAATACCTAAAAGACACATATTGGGTTGTTTACTTATCTCCTGTAGTTAGTGAGTTATACTCATTTGTAGCCCTTGATAATACCTAAAAGACACATATTGGGTTGTTTACTTATCTCCTGTAGTTAGTGAGTTATACTCATTTGAAAAATTATATATCTCAATTTTTCAAAACTTTGGCCAGTATTTTCCAAATATCGGATTAAATATCAACCAATTCATAACATTTTTCTTTTTTTATTTAAATAACTAAATTAAAAAGGGTTTATAAAAAATGATGCAATTATGTTGTCTAATAGCCCATTCAGACTGCATCGAAATTAGGATTTGCTTGATTTCGACTGAAATCAACTCGAAATTAAGTAATTTCCCATACATTGTGCCATGTCCGAAATTAAGTTACTGTACTTAACTTCGGCGAAATCAACTTAAGTTGCTATGTCCAAACCTGTGTTAGTTTTAAAGCTCCTTTTTTAGAACAATATATTTACAAAAAAAGTTGAAAACCGTTTCATTTAAAAATTTAATATTTATTTCATAGACTTTTAAAAATATTTTAAATAAAAGAAAAGGACATTTTTCTGGTCAATAAATTGTAAATTTCGTACAAAATATAGCAAATGCTAGAACTATCACGTGCAAAGTGTCAACTGAAATCAAGACAAATGTCGTAATAACAGTATGAACATTTTTAATTTTGTGAGTAATTTCGGCACGAAATTAAGCAACTTTAGTGCAGTCTGAATGGTCTATAACTTCAAAAATATTCGATTTCAAAATTGAAAAGATGCTGAATTTTTGAAAATTTTTGTCAAAAAAAGTTAAGTAACTTTAGTGCAGTCTGACAATAATATTCGATTTCACAATTGAAAAGATGTCGAATTTTCGAATTTTTTTAAATTTATAAGAATAAAAAAAAATCTTTTGGAGCATACATATAACAAATGCATACTTATCTGAAAGGCACCTGAACAGACATGAATCGATGTTAAGAAAATAATTAAGTTTTCTACTTTAATTAGACCTGGTCCCTTCCGAATACGACCTATTTTATATAAAAATTTTGATTTTTTTCCATGTGTTCTAAAATCCCAAAGATGGGACTCAAAAAGAATTGCACTTTTGGCATTTATTTATTTGCCAAAGTATTAAATGGGCCTTAGAAGTTTTTCCGATATTGTTCAAACATTTCGAAAAATCAGAATTCACTGGCATTCCGGCACAGTTTTCAGAACTTCGTTATATGATTTTTGGTAAGTTTTTCGACCGACTTTGGAAACGAATTCAGCATATTCTGCATACTTTCGGACCGAGATCGGTCCGAATTCGGAAAAAAACAATTTGCTGGTTATATACATCAGGGGAGGATCCAGCATAAGCTTTAGGTGTGGAGGGGAGGGGGGTGGAATTTTAAACTAAACATACCATTTTGTACAATACTGAATATAAATGCTTTAATATAAATGGCGCATATTTCATTCGTTTTAAAGTGGAAGAATTCATTTTCCTTCCCCTGAATCTGTGCCTCCATACATGCTTATGAATATGTATTGTTTGTTGTCATCACTTGTTGATTGTATAGATGACTTAATCATAAAGAAAAAAAACGATACGATACATATCTGATAGAGAAGTTTCAATGCAAACTTTTGTCTACTAGCCGTAAAGTCTTAAAGAGAACAAAAACTGCCACAAAATCATGTTCACGTATTGTGCACTGTCAAACGACCACCAAAGTCAGAATAAGTAAAAAAGTCATTCAAATGTATGAGTCCAATAACACACGTCTGAAGACAGAAAAAATAAGACGGAAAAAGCACTGAGCTTTTGCTGATTGCCAAACAATTTGAAAAGAAATGAAAAAGTCGCACATACACACATCCTTACATTTATTGCTCATATATAACGTAAAACTAATACCATGTAGACAAATATGAGAACTTGCTAGACATACTGGCGCCAATAATATAATTGATGATGATGACGACATTATAGTTGGCGAAGAGTAAAGGTGGTTGTTAGGTTTGTTGTCTGTCTGTCTATCGGACGGAGCTAACTTGATGATGAAGAGTATTTGCCGAGAGTAATAATTTTGTTATGGCATTTACACGAAATAATCCAAGCCAAATTATTCATTGCCAACCAAATCCGTTGGTATCTGTGATTGTATTTTTTATATTCGTATGATCTTCCTTGAGTCTGTATCAATTGAAGAATGTAAGAAAGTATGAGTAAGTATTATAACGTCACCAGACTCGAACAGACATTCCCCAGCGGCACTGAACCCAATGTTCGTGTTATTACAACAGACAACTCTAAAGACATTGTGGTCGTCGAAGTTGTCTACCCCAACCAAATAGATAGCCAATAAGACAGCTATACAACTAAATATACAGATGAATGAAAAACGCACGAAACGTAGCAAACCAACTAATGGACTTACTGGCATGATGTTCAAGAAGGGGAACCAGAGAAAGAGTTAATGCTTAAGTAAGTGGTTTGTTCTTTGATTATTGGTCTGCAAAGTAACAAGACAGTTTTGTATTCATTCCCATTCCCAACGTCATCGCTGTCATCATCATCATTATTGACATGAACATTTTTTTAACCAATGCCATCACCACCATCATCAAGTAAGTAGAGTTTATTTTTCAAGAAGTGCAAAGCGCCAGCTTATATTAAGCTAATCCATATTGCTGGCAATTGTTTGCCGTTGCTGTTATTATTGTTTTTCATGCAACACCATGCGTTACGTTGGCACGTCTCTTTTCAAACTTACAATCACGAGCACTTACCTACAAACACCAGCCGACAAACAGAGATTCAAAATCTTGGTCACACACCACAAACAGTTGGGGATTTTTTGTCGTTTTGCTAATGTTGTGGCTGTTGTCGTTAGCATTTTCTTGGTTTTTGTTTTGACAGTACATGTGTGGACATGCCGGTACACATGATTACGATTACGACCAACAGCTGCAGCAATACTGTCAGTCAGCAGTGGCATTTAAACAAAATACCACCAACATCTAGACATCTAAATAAACGCCACCAGACACATCACAGACAATCGTTGTCTTTTTTTTTAAGTTCTTCACGCAACTAAAGCAACAACAATAGCAGCAATATTAAGGAAATAAAGTTTTTGTAAATAGCTGTGGCAGCCAGCAGTACAAGTAGTTTAAGGTAGCAAGCAATTGCTTGTCTCACGTACAAAAACATCAAAGTGGTAGCAACCATTTAAACTAGGGATGTAACGATACGCCGTTTTGCCGATCCGATACCGATATTTAAAAATAAATATCGCCGATACCGATTCCGATACCGATACGAATATTGAAATTGAGTTCAAGTTTAGATTAACAAAACTCAAGTGCAATTTTTTATTATACAAAATTACATTATAAGAGAGAATATTTAAAATTGATAAAACATTGGAAGTAATTTTTAAGGAGCTACATTTTCTTTGCTTCCAACAAATCTATATTAAAAATATGCAGATAATTAGTAGAAAAGCAAGAAAAATTGTTTAATTCCTTTATAATTTGAAAAAATACTCGCCATGCTTTTTAATAAATCGATTTTTTTAAAGGACATTTATCAACTAATATTCATCTAAATAACTTAATAGCTTAATTATTAAAAGACTTCTAAGTTTATATTTATTCACTTAAATTTACATGAAAATACAGTTCTGAGTTTAAATTCGCATAAAAAAATTGTGAAAATGGGTACTTTTTTATCCTTTTTCCTCAAGGAAAAATCATTATAGAACACCGAAAAAGAAATTTGTCCTAGCATCTCTTCCAATTCGGTGACTGGTAATCGAAAAACAGAACTTGTTGCAAGGGCAAGGATATGTAAAACTAATTAGAAATTATAAAAATTTGAAATACTTCCAGATCGCGAATTCTACATTTTCATGACTTCTTTGGAGTATCTCTTTTTTGCTGGAATAAGATTTAAAAAACAACGGCTTGAATTTGAGTTCATGGTAAAATTAACAAAAAATAAATAATTTTTTTTACAAAATAACAGCATAAAATATTATTAATTTTTAAAATTGATATTAATAAGATTTAAAAAATAACGAAGTGTATTTAGTTCATGGTAAAATCGAACAAAAATAAATTATTTGTTAAAAAAAAACTCTGAAAAAATGTTTAAAAGTATCGTCGTATCGGCAGTAAAATATCGCCGATACCGATGTATCGGAAAATCTGAAGTATCGCCGATATATCGGTATCGGTATTCGTTACTCCCTAATTTAAACATCCATTTATTCATCTGTTCGTTCGCTTTTATTCCTTCATTTGTACTAATACACTTTGAATAGACTGAATCTTGTTTAATTTAAACTATTCAGTGTTTTTGTTCTGGTGCTGGTAATGATGTTCTATGAAATACTTTTAGGCCAGAAGGGTGTAACTGTGCTTTGTGTCCAGACTTTTTTTGTTTTCATAAACGCATTGTAGCGCTAAGTTTGTTCAGAAAAGTTCATTTCAAATGTAAGAAAATAACTTTTCTCTGAAGACTTCTCTCATTTGAATAAAAGTTGTAGGAAAGAAAGCATTCTTCAAAAATTGAGCTCGTTAAAACAAAATGTGGGTGAATTAAAAGTGTGGAAATATTTTTTAGAAATATTTTCAGATGAAACACACAGCTGAAAAATACAAAAAGAGATCCGAAATTGTGTAAACTTCAAAAAGTTGGGGAAATCTCAAAAATATCTAAAACCTAATAAAATATAACTAAAACCGGAAACACCGTAAATTTAATAAAAAGTGAACACATTTTTGTTTTAAGAAATCAGGAAGAAATGATTTCCCTATCATGTCCAAATATTGAACATGTTCTTTAAAAAATGCAGTTATTCGTATTATCGAAAAAAGTTCTTTTTATCAGTGCTATAGAACAGCCAATGCAAATAATTGGCCTTTCGTACCTTTCGTAATTAATTAAAAAACAAAAGTAAAAAAGTTTGACTTAACCGGGGCACGAACTCGCAATCTTCATATTTCAATGCAAGTACTCTACCCACTAAGCCACATTTTCTACTTATTTTATACGGGGTAAAAATTTGTTTTATGTACCTAATTACATCTGAAAATATGTCATTTTATACAAAATAGTTTTAATTTTTTTTTAAATAAATCTTTTACCTAGGAAAATGGTTACGAAAGGCTTTCGTTACTTTCGTAAAGTTAAAAAAAAAACATTGCCTAAATTATTTTTCGTAGTATATACGAAAGCTTCGTATATGCTACGAAAAAAGTAACTGCGAAAGAGTTTTTCGTAATATGTTGCATGGGTTATTTTCACATAATTACACATAATTACAAATTTCGAAAAACTTTTTCGTTCGCTAGAAATGAAAGTGAATCTGCGTCCATTTTTTTCATCAGCTCTAGCTTTCGCGATATAGCGTTATGTAAAAAATAAAGGCACTTTCACCACATATAGTAGCATAACTTAAAAAGGGTTTCAGTAAAAAAATCCCCAAATTCGTCAACAAAATAATTTTAGGCTGTGCAAACATTCCTTCTAAATTTGTTTAATACTCAGAGATATCATAATAATTTTACCCAAAAAAATAAAATGCATTAAGAATGCATAAAATATAAAAATACAACAACGAGCTTATTTTTGGTTTACGATATCGCCAAAACTACTGTGCAGATTTAGAAACAATGTTTGCACGGTTTATGATCATAAACATTTTCGGGCCAGTTTCAAGTTTTTACTGCAAAGCAATTAATACTCTATATTGACTCGAATCATTTTCAGCAATAACGTCTTAAGCGCAGTATTCGCGGTCAAAATGCATGATCTGCCTTATAGTAGTATTAGTGAAAGTTTGCTGTATGCGTTACACCGACGATGCTTGAAGCAAAAAAAATTTTTTGATTTTTCGCTTGGATGAAGCTCGTATTGGAACATGTATTCGTAATAGGTTATGCATGTACTCAAGAAAGACAATAACAAGGCAAACTCATATAGTAGTGTTTCATGCTTAGAGCCATATAAAACATAGAAGCCTGACTGTTGGCAAACAGTTGTCAGTAACCTAAGTCGGTGGTAAAAAACCTAAGCTTAAGAAAGTATTGTAGAACGTCTTGTATTAGTATAGGTTTAAATAAAAAATTTTACCACAGCACCAAAACCATACATAGACAAAATTAATATTTTTTAAACCTAAATTTCAACGTATTATATACAATTAATTTTGCATTAAATAATGAAAATATGAATATAGAATCCTTTTTAATACATTTGAGCTCAAAAATATGAATTTGCTAAACATTTTTTTTTCCAATTTTTCTACTAAAAAATTTTATCCCGAATATTAACAAAAATGCATGAAATGAATGAAAAAAATGGTTCAAAACATCGATAAATTTGAACATACAAGTGTCAACAAAATTAAAAAATATTTTTAAATTACAGAAAGAGGAAAAAAAATTTATTAAAAAACAATTTAAAAAATTAAATAAAGCAAAAAAAGTGTTTGTGTGTGCAAAAATATACATTTTAGTGAATTTTCATGTGCAAAAATTACTCTCTCTGTTGTGTGTTGAATACACAATATCTACACGTGAAGAGAGTTGTAAATTTTTTATTGACAGGCCGATAGTTGGAAATCTACGTATTTATCTATGTTTAGAGCCATACAAAACATAGAAGCCTGACTGGTTGCAAATAGTTGTCAGAAACCTAAGTCGGCTGTCAAAACAACCTAAGTCTAAGAATGTATGTATTGGTAGAATATTTTGTATTAGTATTGGTTTAAATAAAAAATTTCCCCACAGCACCAAACCATAATTAGTTGTACAAAAAGTATTTTATGAATAATTTTTAATACCTTTGAGCTCAAAAAATGTTGATTTGCCAAACATCTTTTTGCAATTTTTCTATATGGTACTAAACATATTTATCCCAAATAGTAACAAAAATTCAATAGGGTTGAAAACTTTGATCAATTTCAACACACAAATGTCAACAAATTAAAAAAAATATTTTAAAATTTCAGCAAGAAGAAACATAAAAGTTATCAAAAAAGAAATAAAAAAATTAAATTAAATAAAAAAGTGTGTGTATGTGCAAAAAAATAAATTTTACAGCATTTTCAAGTGAAAAAATTACTCTGTCGGATGTGTGTTGAATTGCCTTTCTCAAGTTTGTTGAATACGCAAGACCTATACCTGAAGAGAGTTGTAAATTTTTGACTGACAGGCCGAGCAGCTTTACCGTTGAAAATTTTCAAAAAGGGGCACTAAAAGGGGATTTTCAAAATAAAAGGTGCATAAAAAGGGGATCTATGGAAAAAAAGGAGCAACCTTAAAAATGGGAAAAATGGTAAAAGAAATCATTTAATTTTTACAAATAAAGCTTAGCAAACATATTTACTAAATTATTTTTTGAAAATAAATTTCTCATATTAAAAATTTTAGAAATATAGATACCCAGGAAAAATTTTGATGGCAAAGTAATGAGTTAAAATGCTAATAAACATACCCTGAACTACTTCTACTTTGGGATTTTAACCAATAATATAACAAGGCGATGTCATTGGACGCAAGTACTTACCCATTTGATTACAAATAACAATTTATAAATTTCAACATTTAGAAGGCATTGAATACACAAAACACAATAAAAATTAAATGTCTCATCTAAGCATTGAACTCATGCCAATTTGAGTTATTGTCATATTTTATGCCAAGTGTTTTACTCACTAGGCTACTGCACATTACTTTATTACGGGCTTAAAACTTGTTTTCACAAATATGAACACAATTAAAAAAAAAATCCATTTTGCTTCCCCAGGGGTTGAATTGTTTATCGTCTGTATGATAAGCAGATACGCTAGTGCTCTGCTAATAAGAGAATAAATGGCTTGTTTAATTATTAGTAAGTAATTGTTCAACTACTGTAAATTAATTCAGACGGTATGTTGTTTGTGGTTGAAAAGTATGTTGTTCTGCAATGACAACTCATTACCAAGTTTTTGCTGGGTAACTACTAAAAATAGAAAATAGCTTGTGATATGTATACTAATAATAAAGAAGCACTTAAATTTTCCAAAGAATTAGAGGTTGTAAAAAGATATAGGATACATATTCTTATTATTATTTTTGGCACATGGCTCATATAAGATATGTATTTACAAAATGAAAATAGCAAATAGGTTCGAAATAATCATATTAATAAACAATTAGCTACTGGCTTGAGCTTTTCACATGTTTACATGTTCATATATACTTAAGTATAAAATCAAACCAAAAAAGTTTGTCTTGAGTAGAACAAAAATCAGAAAAATTAGAATGAAGAAAAATAAACCGATGGCAACGCTGGGAAAGTGCACTTTAATATCAGCTTGAGAGTGATTTAATTCTCGTACTCAATTTTCACGAAAAAGTTGTATATATAAGAATTAAAATCAAATTCAACAGAGCCACCTGACAAGTGGTGATAAGCAAATACACGTGAGCACTGACGATGGAAGTGTAGCGGCTTCCGAAAGTGGCGCTACTCTGCTCTGCTGTGTACGTTGAAAAATTAAGTTGATGTTCATTTTGTTCCTTGGAATATTAATCACGCCCAATTCTTTCTGAATATAACGTTACGAACTAGTGGGATGCACGAATATATTTGAAAGTACTCGTATGTATGTTTGTGTGTGTATGCATGTATTTTTTTGCATTTATGTGTGTATATATGTATGTATATATGTATATTTGGTCATGGCTATGTATGTACACACATATACATGCATGTATACATAAGTATATACATAAGAACATACATCTATGCACATACGAAATTCATACGAGTACATTCTACGAATACATTGGTGTACACTTTGCGGCCCTCTAATGTCTGGAATGCTATAAATTTTGTCCAGTCGGTTAACCCATTTTTAAGTTATGAGAGGTTTACATACATATGCATAAAGTAGTCAGGATAAATTTCCATGACCTCAAAACGAGGATTTCGAAAATCGGCTTGAAATCAGTAACTTAGAATCTGTGATTGCGGGAAATTAAAAAAAAACAATCAATAAGTTGTGTTGTTATTTTTAGGCGTTTTGAGTAATAAATTAATATGTACCTAATTTTAGGAAATTGTACATCTGAGTTTTGCAGTAATCTCGTTGCTTGGAATCCAATCTTTCAAGTCAGTTGGGAAAAAATTTAAAGTAGATAGCATTGACTGATAAGGTCATACTTTCAGTCTATTTGATAATGCATTTCTTAGAAATGTTAACACTAGAAAGACGGGCAGGTGTCATTTGACCCATTTTCAAATCTAACTGCCAATATTTCTTTTATCAGTTATTTGTCTGAATTGGTATTTTGTGACTTTTATTAAAAGTGTATAAAATTTAATTAAAAAAAACTCTTAAAGTGTTCCAAGCCCAAATAAATAGTACATTTACCTAAAAAGGCGGATATGGGTCATTTGACCTATTTGCATATCTGACTGCCAATGTTTCTTTTGTCAATTACTTTTCTGAATTTTTATTTCGTGACATGAATGCAACAAAATCAAAATACATAATAAGTTTTTATACTTATCAAAACCCAGTTATTTCTGACATAGTTTTATTATTTCAATTGCAGTTTATTTTTATCAGTGTGTGATAATTTTGCAATATGACTCGATCCCTTTGATGAAAGTGAAAATGAACCATTAGTAAATGTTGAAGACAGTGATATTTACGTTCCAGAATCAAGTTCTAGTGATAGTTCTAATGATAGTTCAAATGATAACATACCATTAGGAATTCTGTTTTTTATTTATGTAAAAAAGAAATGTGTAATTATATATTTCTTTTTTCCTCAATTATACAAAGCTCATCCAGAGCACATGTCTTGAAGTGCGATCAATACTGGACAGTGAACACAGTATGCGATCAGCAGGCGGAATTCTTTGGAAAGTTTTTGCGAAAGCTACTCTACACTAGGTCGCTAGCCTGCTCGTAATATGGTTGAATATCCAGGACCTACACATTATGCAAAACAGCGAATTAATGTCGAATTTGCGAGATCGTGGAGACTACTGATTGATGATAGAACTTTGCGTCACACTCAAAAGTGTACGGATTCTGAGGCACTTAGACAACTTTGCCATATAAACTGGAATATATTTTTGCAAGAGCTATAACAATTCTTCTTTGTTTTATACGTTAGATGTGCTTGTTGATGCAAGAATATATCGGTGAAAGATGTATGGAGCAAAATATTGGGAGTTGCAATCTTTTCAAAAACCATGCCCAGAGACCGATTCAAAGAAATAATGAAATATATTTGTTTTGAAGTGCGTGCAGAAAGGTCTACTAACACTTCAAACAGATAAGTTTGCACTGATTTCGCATGTATGGAACTGCTTTATTGAGAACTGTAAATCATGCTACAAGCCAGGTGAAAGCATCACTACAACTGTTTCCAACAAAAGCAAGATGCAAATTTGCACAATATATGTATGTCTAATAAACCTGATAAATTTGGTATAAACTTTTGACTTTGCGTAGATGTCAAATCAAAATATCTTCACAACGGTTTCCCATATTTGGGAAAAGATGATAATCGTCCACAAAACCTAATACTATGAGAGGATATTGTAATGCGTTTAATGGAACCTTATATAAATAAAGGAAGAAATGTAACTACTGACAACTTCCTTACCTGTTTCGTTGGCACACCATCTGATCTCCAAACGCACTAATCTTGTCGGCACCGTAAACAGAGCAAGACATGATATTCCAATTACAAATACCTTTTTTTAAATACTAAATTCAGTGACTTGTTATTAATTTTTTGCTATAAACTTAGAAAGCAAAAGGGAAAATAAAATTTTCATGATTTTTATAAGTCTTACGTTACTAGAATTAATTTTAAAGTAGTTGGGCCAAATGACCTCTATCCGTCTATCAAGGTATGCCGATTTTCCCGTCTTTCTAGTGAAAATTTGATAAATACCGGATATAAATACCAAAATACATCCAGTCTTTTGTCACTATATTCCTTTTCGATCAAATTCCACTACACAGCTTTTCGTAGAAAAAAGTTATAATGTGCTCTTAATATCTATAATACCGCCGATTGAGTACATATTTCTAGCTCGGCTTCATTACACATATATAAAAGCTTGGGCATCTGCGGTCATTTATTGCAAAAATAAAAACAATAATTGAGTTTGTCCAAAAAGGGTCAAAAGGGGCACAAAATAATAAAAATTACACAAAAAGGGACTTAAAACAAGCGGGCACAATAAGTGGCAAGGCTGTTAAAACAGTGGCAAAATGCAACTTTAGTCGCACAACGGTAACGCTGAGGCCGAGAGTTGGAAATCTACGTATTTATCTATGCTTAGAGCTTTCAAACCATAGATTATGCGTAGACAGTCAACTAAAACTTCAAAAACATAAGTCTACTGTCAAAAACCTAAGTCTAAGAATGTATTAGAAGAACATTTTTTATTAGTATTGGTGTAAAATACTTCACCACAGCTCCAAAACCATACATAGTTCTACAAATAGTATTTTACAAAATTTTTTATATTGTAAACATGAATTTTTAGTTGTTATATACAATTAATTTTATATTAATTAATGAAAATATGATTTATAATCATTTTAATACATTTGAGCCTAAAAAAATATTGATTTCCTAAACACATTTTGAAATTATTGTATTTGGTACTAAAAAAATTATCCCAAATAGTATAAAAAATGCAATTCTGCTGAATGAAAAAATGGTTCTAATCATTGATAAATTTCAACATACAAATGTCAACAAAATTAAATAAATATTTTTAAATTACAGCAAGAAGAAACATAAAATTTATACCAAAACAAATAAAAAAATTAAATCAAGTGATAAAAGTGTTTGTGTGTGCAAAAAAGATAGATTTTACAGCATTTTCAAATGCAAAAATTACGCTCTTCCATGTGTGTTGAATAACCCCGCTCATGTGAGTTGAATACACAGTGCTTGTTCGTGTGAAGTAGAGTTGTCATTTTTTTTGTCAGGTCGCCAGTTGACTAACTACGTATAATATATATTGCAAACTCTGTACATAAATATGCCCAGCAAACATGTATTCCCAAACGTATTGCCGGATGAAAAATATTATTGCGGCAATAATCGTTTCGTATTGCGGAAGATACTTCCTTCGGGAAGAAGCGTGTCTCGATGGCAATACTCCTACGCAATACGAAAGCGATTCTTCTAGATGATAAACTAGCAATATCGCCAGATAACCACTTAGAAGAAAATAGGAAGATATCGCTAAAATATTATTAGAAAGATAAAAAGAAGATTTTGCATTTTAAGAAATATTCATTGATAAACACCTTTTTTTTGGATTACATCTTTCTTCCTTTTCTGTAAAAATACATTTTGCAGCTAAAATTCATTTGTCATGGATATTACGCCCATTTTTTGTATATTTTTTAAAAATAAAATTAATTAATATAAAATTTTTCTTTATATTGCTTAATTGTGCCAAAAACTTTACAATGAAGAAAATAAAAATATTACGTCGATTATATTCTTCTAGATGACAATTTGGGGATATTGCTAAACTATTGCCTAATTGGATATCTTCCAATTGTTTGCAGGGATTTAGATTTTCATACATATGCAGTTCGACATTTGGCTGGTTATAAGATGATTTCAGTTAACTTATAAATTTCATACATAGTGATATGCTTGCACGTGTATGTTAATAGCTTCATGCACGCGTACACGATGCTTCTGTCGTTCAATTTGGCCGTGAATACTGTGCTTTAAGTATTTGTGTTGGTCGAATTATTTAAATGCACATGCAGAGATACGTTCTTACTACCTGAAGTTGGACATTTTGTAACTTTTCTTTAGCATTTATATCGATATAAACGGTTTTTTTTACTTTACTTAGGATCCAAACGTTATGTTATCTCTTCTAGAACATTTCGTTAAAAGAAAAGTTTAAAAAATTTCATACCGGAAATACACATACATACAACATACATACATAGTTTTATGTATGTAATTTAAATTGAGTTTAAGAAAAAAATATTGGATAAAGAGCAATTCAAACTGTCAGATATGCATTACACACACGAAAATTGACAAACATTGATGCTCGTCAGTTTTTCTCTTTCATGAAAACTAGCAAAAATCATGTACAGATTACCAGTTTAGAAGGTTAAAGATAGCCCACTTGGGTCCTTATTGTTCTCATTGTGTTATACAAACATCATACAATTTAAAAAATTTTTGATATGTATGTATGTATATGTATTTGCAATCATATTTTTGATTGCTAAAAAGCGATGCAAATCAACTACCCAGCAAACACAGAAATACACCACATATATTGCCAAACGCATTGCCTTGATGAAAAATATTATTGCGGCAATAATCGATTTCGTATTGCGGAAGATACTTCCTTCGGGAAGAAACGTGTCTCGATGGAAATACTCCTTCACAATACGAAAGCGATTCTTCTAGATGATAAACTAGCAATATCGCCAGATAACCACTTATAAGAAAACAGAAAGATATCGCTAAAATAGCATTAGGAAGATAAAAAGAAGATTTTGCATTTTTTAAATTAATGTTAAATTAATGTAAAAAGGAGGTGTGTTATAATCTACTTTTTAGCATTTTTGATTTAATGTTATTAACTTTGAAATAATAATTATTAATTTATATATTTTTCTGTCTATATTTTCTTAAAAAAAAGAAAATAAAAATATTACTTTGATTATTTTCATCTAGATGACAATTTAGGGATATTGCAAAACTATTGCAATATCCCAAAATTGTTTGCAGGGTTATTATTACAATTTTTATTTAAAATATAATGAAAATATATATCCTAAATTATGGTTTTACGTTGTGCTTTGGTATTTATATTGAAGGTTGTCAACTCCTTACTCCATAGGAGTTGTACGATCAAACAAAAATATTGTTGTTTTTAATGTATGTACTTTCGCGATCAAACAAAAATATCAACATTACAAAGTCAGACAATTTGTCCAACATGGTTTGTATGTCATGAATATCTGATGTTTTAAGGTGTCCTCAACATGTGTCAACAATTTTATATAGCCTAGCAAAAAATATATGGGAATAATAGTAGGTTGGCATCAATTGGCATAATGGTGACAATTGATACAGGCGTTAAGTACACCATTTCAGTCAAAATATCAGAAGTTCCCACTGATCCCACATGCTTGGAGTATTGATCATGTCTAACTCTTTCTGAATATAACTGTACGAACGTTAGTCCACGTAACCACTTTACATTAAAAAAGCAATTAGTTCGTAATAATCACATAAAAATAAACAATTACATAGCTACTAGTACCCACCTCTGCCTGAAATTCAGGTTACCATACCCAGCAAAAATAAATTTGGTACAAGGAAGCAGGTAGATTAATTAGAAGTGCTCCGGAGATGCGGAAAAGCACACAGTGCATCACTTCTGCCTTACGAGGATGCAATAACGTAAGCGAGCGAAGAAACTTACCTCACACATGATTAATTTGGTCGGCTATTTATGTTTTTTCATGTGTTTTAAACACGAAGTTTTTTATTCAACTCAAACTTTTTTATAGTGCATCATCTCTCTCACGTGGGTACAAATATGGATGCGGGTGTGATTTTTGCTTCGTAATTTGATTTTTTTATTATTGCATTCAATAGTATATAAAAATAAATGTGCCTGGATAGCTAAGTGGTTAGTGTTCTAGTCTACCATGCGGAGATGATGGGATCGATTCCTGATTCAATACGCGAACAAAAAGTATTTAATAAAAGTAAATTGTGGTGTATATAATTTCCAATTGTATTTGTACCATTTAACACATAAATAAATATAAAAACAAAATAAAATAATGGCAAATAAAAAATTAGTCCAAGTGTGGTAAAATTGTGAAATAAAGAGCAAAACATTTTTTAATTATATACATATAAAAAAGACATGAGGCTAATGCATCTAAGATGCGCAGAAAGAAGCTCATGCCTCCAGACCTACCAAGTGGGACATCCCATACAAAAATCATGTAATACCAAAGCAGGTTGGTAAGGGAGAGTACCGAAATCTCTCCTTTAGAAACCTCCTTCCGTTAGACGGATATTTTTGCTGGGTAAGAAGTGTGTGTATAAAATAAATTAAGTAAAGTGCGACTTTGGCTCGCACACGAAGGGCTCCGTACAAATACACATATGTATATCCCTCTTTGTTTTTGCCCCTTTCGTCATTTTGGCAGTTTTTTCGTTGTGCTTTCTTGTTTAATTTTAGTTTTTTTAAATTTTTAAGTATTTTTCATTGTTTTTGGGTTTTTTGGTTTTTGCGCTTTTTAAATTTTCGTGATTTTTTCATTTCTTCTGGCGATTTTTAGTTTAGTTTTGCTGATTTTTTGGTTATGGTATTTTTGTAACGTTTTCACTTTCCTACAATATTTTTAGTTTTAGCGATTTCTTTTAGTTGTTGCGATTTTTTCAGTTTTCGCGCTTTTTTCGTTTTTGGGGATTTTTTCGGTTTTTTGTGGTTTTTTAGATTTAACGATTTTTTTTTGTTTTGACACTTTTTTTCGATTTAGCGATTTTTTTGGTTTTTGGCGATTTTTTTAGTTATGGCGCTTTATTTGGTTTTTCGCTTTTTTTCGTTCTTGTGATTTTTTTCATTTATGGCGATTTTCTAATATTTTGATGATATATTTAGTTTTAGCGATTTTGTAGTGCTATTTTCGTTGTGACGACTTTTTTCGTTTTTTTTAGTTTTTTTTTGGCGATCTTTTTAGTTTTGGTGATATATTGCGTTTTAGCGATTTTTGTTTAATTTTGGTGCGTTTTCCTTTAAGCGTTTTTTCATTTTAGCGTTTTTTTTTCGTTTTGAAATTTGTTTAATTTTGGATTTTTTTATTTTTAGCGTTTTAAAAATTTCATGATTCTACATCCTACGGTTTCAAGGATACAGTATATTGTCTAAATTACAGAGTAAAAATTACATTAACTGATAGAATACCCTTTAATTTTTATTGCTTTAAATATCGGTGTTAATTGGTGTAGTCTATTATACAGACTACACCAATTAACACTTACTTTGAAAATTTGAAGTTTCTATTTATAAGTGTCTTCATATTACATAAGTATTTCAACATATTGCGTTGCTTGCTTTAAAACACCCTTTAATTTTTAACTGTCATATATTGTTGTAGCGGCCAAAGTTTTACATATTCTGTGAAAATTTCAGGTCCGTAGCTCCTACGGTTCCCAAGATACAGCAGATTGTCTAAATTATTGTAAAATTACATTAACTGATAGAACACCCTTTAATTTTTATTGTTTTAAATATCGGTGATAATTGGTGTAGTCTATTCTACAGACTACACCAATTAACACGAACTTTGAAAATTTAAAGTGTCTATATATAAGTGTCTTCATAATACATTAGTATTTGAACATTTTTCGTTGCTCGCTTTAGAACACCGTTTAATTTTTAGTTGCCATATATTTGTTATTATAGCGGTCAAAGTTTTACATATTCTGTGAAAATTTCAGGTCCGTAGCTCTTACGGTTCCCGTGAAAACATTTCATTAGTATTTCAACTAGGGATGTAACGAATACCGATACCGATACCGATATATCGGCGATACTTCAGATTTTCCGATACATCGGTATCGGCGATATTTTACTGTCGATACGACGATACTTTTAACATTTTTTTCATAGTTTTTTTTTAGCAAATAATTTATTTTTGTTCAATTTTACCATGAATTCACTTCGTTATTTTTTAAATCTTATTAATATCAATTATTGATATCAATTTTAAAAACTAATAATATTTTATGCTGTTATTTTGTAAAAAAATATTTATTTTTTGTTAATTTTACCATGAATTCAAATTCAAGTCGTTGTTTTTTAAATCTTATTCCAGCAAAAAAAGACACTCCAAAGAAGTCATGAAAATGTAGAATTCGCGATCCGGAAGTATTTGGATAATTTCTAATTAGTTTTACATATCCTTACCATTGCAAGAAGTTCTGTTTTTCGATTACCAATCACCGAATCGGAAGCGATGCTAGGACAAATTTCATTTTCGGTGTTCTATAATGATTTTTCCTCAAGGAAAAAGGATAAAAATTACCCATTTTCACAATTTTTTTTATGCGAATTTAAACTCAAAACTTTATTTTCATGTAAATTTATGTGAATAAGTATAAACTTAGAAGACTTTTAATAATTAAGCTATTAAGTTATTTAGAAGAATATTAGTTGCTAAATGTCCTTTAAAAAATCGATTTTTTAAAAAGCATGGCGAGTATTTTTTAAAATTATAAAGGAATTAAAAATTTTTTCTTGCTTTTCTACTAATTATCTGCATATTTTTAATATAGATTTTTTGGAAGCAAAGAAAATGTAGCTCCTTAAAAATTACTTCCAATTTTTTATACTGGGTTAAAATCAATATTAAATATTCTCTCTTACAATGTAAGTTTTGTTGATCTAAATATATTGATCGAATATTGAACTCAATTTCAATATTCGTATCGGTATCGGTATCGGCGATATTTATTTTTAAATATCGGTATCGGTATCGGATCGGCAAAACGGCGTATCGTTACATCCCTAATTTCAACATCTTTCGTTGCTCGCTTTAGAACGCCCTTTAATTTTTAGCTGTCATATATTTGTTGTTGTAGCGGCCAAAGCTCTACATGTCCTGTGAAAATTGCAGGTCCGTAGCTCTTACGGCTCCCGAGAAAACAGCCTGTGACAGACAGACGGACGGCATCGTAGCGAAAACAATAGGGTTCCTTTACACTTTTGGTGTATCGGAACCCTAAAAACAAACTTAAATTCAAGTTTGCAAATGTTTCAGGAATTTTTCCGTTTGGTAGTGCGCAGCTGAAAAGAAAAATCAACATAATTTGAGTTTAAAACAGCGATGGCATATCAATTACAGGAGACTTTTTTCCGTCAACAATTACGCTTTAGTATACAGCTCTTACGGATATTCAGGTTTGGTCAAAAATACTTAAAATTAATTACAATATACAAAAAATTAGACATGTCAAAAATTCCGTGAACAAACAATTGTATGAAGATTAATTTTTGTTTCAGTTGAGGGAAAAAATTCTCTACTTGTTGTTATAACATGCCTGTAATAAACAATAAATGTCAAAATTCCGTGTAATTTTCTTTTGGAACTGCGTACTAGGAAACGGTAATTTCTTTAAGAAATTTACCAACCTGAATTAAAGTTTTTTTTACACTTACTTCTTATGGCAGCCTGAATTTCCAGCACTGGTGCGTACTAGGGTTAAAACAAAACTTAGGCCCCTATTATGATTCACAACTAAATTGATAGTTGAGTCGTAGTTGTCAAATTCATATCATGGAATACGACTTCATAAAAGCAGTTGTCTCAGTTTTTTATCAGTTTTGTTTTGGTTTTTATTACGACGATTGTGTTACTTTTAATTACTTTTAAAATGGTACATTTAGGCGCCAATCTATCCCATTTGTCAACCCATATTGTTGCCATATCCATAAAAAATAAAATCTCAAGAATAAATAGTAAGGCCAAAACTAAAAATATTTAATATATTTTGTGATGGCTACTATGGTTTCAAAAAACAGAGAGTATAGATTAGAACCTCTTTTCGAACATTTTTTCGAAGGCAACTAAAATTAGTTGTCAATCATAATACAAAAAAATGGTTGAGTTGGGTTGTAGCATTGATAACTAAACCGTTGTGAATCATAATAGGGGCCTTAATGTTCAGACAATTTTTTATTCAAGGAATTTTTGTTATTTTGTGTTGTCGTGTGTCCAATAATTTTTCATATTTTTGCGTTGTAATTTACGAGTATAAAAATAAATAAATTTACGTGGATAAAAACATATTTGTCTACAATACTATTATTCCACGAAGAAATAAATACAAAAATTGAAACCTGAAGTTCAGGCGGACCTGAATACTAGACTTTAAGTATAAAAATCAAATAAAAAAATTTTACTTGAGTAGACCAAAATATTACAAAAATGGGAATAAAGGAAAATAAACCAACGGTAAACTGAACGTTTCATAAACCTTTGTTTGAAAAGATTCCTTGTAAAACCATGCTTTATTATTTACATTTAGCGATACTGCTGCTAATAACCTTCCATTTCTCTGCATTGAGAACATTTTGCCCACATTAGAGGAGTCTTTAGAGGTTGGGAAATATTAAAAAAAGGGAATATGGTTATGAGTAATGTTTAGCGCTTTTTGGCGATCCAAAAAGCGCATTATTATTTTTAGCGCCTTTTTTGAAAAAGGGCTAAATTAGTGCTTTTGCTTTCTTATTTTTAGCTCCTTTAGCGCCTTTTATATACAATGTTGACTATATAAAATTTTGTAAAGAGTCTGTGGTAAAGAGTATGAAAAATGTCTTGACAATTTAAAACTTCCAGTTTCGTTATTGATATGTTGATCTTTCCATATTCAAAGGCTGAAGTCGGGAGAGTATTCAGTACAATGAATTTTTTCAAAAGTAATATAAGAAGTATAATGTATATAATTACTGTTCATTCAGTAATACATATTCAATATTTGTTAAAGATAGAAAATTCGTGCTGTAGTAATTATAAAATTCCATTGAATGTTTTCAGATAAATTAATTGTGTTCAAACATAAAAAAAATCTAAATTTTATATAAAAACAGTACTATGGCCTAAAGCTGAGCTTGAGAATCAAGCATTTTTATTTGAACTTTAGATGATATAAAATATTTCTCACGTAAATATATTATTACAAATTATTATCAAAAAAAAACTTGATATGTATTATCAATAATTTAATGTTCTCAAATGTACAAATAACATAAAAGAAACTAATGAAATATATACGTTTTTTTAAGATAAGAGTTTTTTCATTAACATTTAGCTATTTTTAGCGCTTTTCGACTAATTATAATATAGTGCCTTTTAGGGCTATTTGGGCTAATGATTTGCGGTTTTTGCTTTGAAAATGGTGGCTTCGCTGACCGAAAATCATTCAGAGAGAACAAACCCCATAATAACAAGGACGAACGAAGCGACAAATTTCTCATTAATTTTATTAAAATGTTAGCTTTTTCTTTTATTTTTATTTACGCAATTCAAATGCCAATTTGTATGAAAACCCCCGTTGCGCCGTAGTTCTTTTTATATCATTTATATGCAAAATTGAAAGTGTAAGAAAATAAATCGCATTTCTTGTCATATATTTTGATGACTATTCTAAGCTACAACATGCATTTTTCTATTTGAAAGAATGCCAAGCTTCAACCGCAACGGATATAAACACGCTATTAAAGCAAACTGGTTTGGAAAAGCCAATCAATTTAAAACTCTTGTTGGCTTCGCAGCGGACACACCAAATGTCATATTTGGTTATTATAATTCTGTGTATACTAATTTAAAAGACCAAACAGTTTTTGTTGTGTTGGCAAAGTGCTCTTGCCACTTAGTACATCTACTAGCTTTCAAATTAATTCCAGGAGTTCCAACAATATTATCAGTTCATAAAAGTTTATCAGCTGTCATAAATAGATGGTTGTCATTAAAGGGTTGCACTGAAAACATTTCACAACATGAACTTTTGAACAACAACAGCTAAATATTGTTCTGGCAAGCAATAAAGAGTAGTGATGTCAACATGTACTTTTGAGCAAGCACTCGCATATACAATTAAAAAGTCTTTTTTTTGGAATTTTTAAATTACAGCCCCTATTATGATTCACAACTAAATTGATAGCTGAGTCGTAGTTTCAAATTCGTATGAATTAAAATTTTCATCAAAGTGAGACAACTGGTTTTTATCAGTTGTGTTTTGATTTTTATTTCGACTATTGTATTACTTTTGCTTATTTTTAAAATGGTGATTTTAGGCGTCAATCTATCCCACCTGTCAACCAATATTGTTGCCCTATCCACAAAACATAAAATCTCAAGAAAAAATAGTAAGGCCAAAACTAAAAATATTTACAATATTTGGTGATGTCTAATATGGTTTCAAAAAACAGAGTGTATAGATAAGAAGCTTTTTTCGAACATTATTTCGGATACAACTAAAATTAGTTGTGAATCATAATACAAAAAAAATGATTGCGTTGGGTCGTAACACTGACAACTCAACCTAGTTGGGTTGTGAATCATAATAATTCTAGTTTTGTAACGGGTTTTTCTTAAGTTAAAATTTTATTATTCAGTAAAATATTAACTTCCCTATTCATAAAATATTAAAATAGGCTTAAAATGTGTTTTAAGAATAAATTTTGTGGAAATTTTTCTCAAAACACATATCAAACTTACTTTATTTTTTATGAATGTCAGCTAAGTTTTATTAATATACATTGAAATTGATTATGAATAGTATTACTTAGTTCCTTTTGCCGAAATTATTTTTCGTACTATTTCATTTGGTTTTGTGCTGTTTTATTTGGTAGCAACACTGACTAAAATACATATTGATATATTGGTGGTTGTTCAGGTTAACTCAATATATTAAGAAATCGTTTAAAACTTCAGAATCAGGGCTAAATGATGTGCGTCCGGCAAAAGGCAATTTTTTCTTGATTTGAGGTGAAATGTCTTGCGTGCTAATTATTTTTGAGTGGCACATATTCCGATCGTAATGATTTTACCACGATTATATGCAAAGAAAAACATGGTTGAGGCGACTATAATGTAAGAGCAACATACTATGATTGAATATATGGCTGAAGTCAAATCATATATATGGCTCAAAATAACCATATGTATGGTTTAAAATATGACTGTAAATAACAGTATAAACGGTTCTAATATGTTGTCTTTTTAACCATGTCTTGATTAAAAAATTGACAGCAGTTGAAAATTATATTTTTTAACTAGTATTTTAACTAAGCATTAACTACAAACGAGCAACTTCCTTTAAGCTTCTGCCTGTACGAATTGTTAAAGGAGATTCCGATATTTGACACACTTTCAAAGCTTATAGTAGCAGCACGTGATGTGTTGGGTTAATAAGGCGGCAAAAATTACAACAAGTGGACATCTCAGTTCACAATATAAGACCTTAGAATAAACTGTGTCAGACAAGCGGTTTACTTATGTATTTTATTCTAGAACTGAAGCATAAAATCATCACAAAAACAAAAGAAATGAAAGGAGCAACTTTGGAAGAGCATCATGGCTGTATTATTTAATATGGTGATGATGACGATGACGACTGCATTGTAGATTTCCTGGATTCAGATTCAGCTTTTTCAAGAACTTTTACCACTACCATTCACAACCATTATTGTTACTTCTGTTGATGCTTCTGGGTCTCTTTGTTGGTAGATTCATGCTTTCAACAAACCATCGTTGACTTTGACCTGTTATCGTACATGTGTGAGCGTTTGGTGCTGGGCTTTCACTGATAACATCGGCCATGATAAACATTTAAATCAGTGGCGGCCATTCTCTCAGTTGCCTATGCACTCGTGCATAGGCTGTATTTTACAATCAACACAAGTAAACTATGTGTCAGACTCACAGCCTATCTATTTAGTACTTACCCTAACATAGAACAAGATAGTATATGTTTGAACACCACTGATTGAAATGTTCAACTTATTTTCCCTTGTTTTCTCTCCTTTTTGTTCTTGAAGTTCTTACTATCGCTTTTTTTATTGCAGTAGATGTTTTAACCGTCAAGGACGTTAATGTTTCTTCAGCAGCGTTTCTAAATGCAGAAATACTCGGTTAAACGTTCACGTATAACCATAACCCAGTTAAAAGTTGGTGAAAAGTAATTTTATTCCCTTTATATACTTCAATTTAATGCAGACATTATAATAAAAATAATAATGAAACACATCAGATACAGTTGATGCTCGTTGGTGCTGAGGTACTTGTGGTGTTTATGATGATGCAGAGCATATCGATGGCTTAATATAGAGAAAGCGTGTCTCGAACTAAATAAAAACTAGAACACTTAAAAACAAAGAATAGTTACTTAGTTCTTTAAGG
>OY101448.1:117519280-117535119 GCA_956483635.1 Panzeria rudis
TTTTTATTTTATTGGTATTAGTAATATAAACTTAGCCAGGACAGTGTTTTGAAATACAATTTTTTGTAAATAGCACTGCCTTACAACCAAAAGGTATAAAGCTTCTAATTCATTATTTAGGGTAATTAGAATGGGCTAAACACCAAAACAATTCATTACGGCCATTTTGCAGATAACAGTACGTTTGTATTTTTGATCCATACTTACCTACACGCAGAGAAAAAATATGGTTGTGGCATGGTTGCGTCAACAAAGTCATGTTTTCCGATATAGTTTATGGTTGTGGCAAATAAATTATTATTGTTTTAAATAATTTCGAACCTTAATTAGTTTGCGTCAAAAAAAACCCATGCTTACATTAAGTCGTTACATTATTAGCATTCATACTAATTGCAACATAGTTGAATATATTTTAAAAAATCTAGCTGCAATCATGGTATATTTAAAAATTCAACAACAGTATGGTTCTATAACAATAAAATATGGTTCTTGTCCTCACTATTTTAAAGCAGTCTGTTTGTTATCAAGCTATGGCTACTAAACAGACATGGATCTCTGCTTCCAAAAAATTTTTGTTATATCGCTTGGTTGAATGCTTATCTGTAAGTTTTTTTGTTTTACTTGAGAGCTGTTGGTTTGTTTTTGTGTGTCGCTTTGTTTGAAAAGTAAAAAATAAAATAATAAATTAAAAATAACATAACATGATAAAAGTTGGCAACTAATATTCGGCCATGCTCAGAAAACCATTTCTTTTTGAAATTGTAAAATTTCAAAACAAAAAACAGTGTTTTTTTTAATCGGAGAACTTATTGCATTCGTAGCTTAGTTCGGATAAAATATCTGAAACATCTGAAACATAAGAATTAAGTGAAAGTCGATTTCAAAACGAAATGGTTTTCAGAACATAGAAATAAGTATATGAAACATATATGTGAAACTAGATAATACTTTTTATTTCAGATTCAAAACATATTATTTTACATTCAATTTCAAAAAAATATATATATTTTTAGCTGGTGTCATGTTTTTAATCAAAATATGATTAACGGCCTTATTCACAATCTACGATTAAAAGATATGATGGAGTTTAACGGCAAGTTCAGCATATAAAACTTGCCGCTAAAGTCCACGTTAACTCTTAATCATACATTGTGAAAAGGGCCGTAAGAAAACAAACTTTATGTGGTTATTTGAAACCATGCTAATTTTATATACAAATATAATATTAAACATTAAGTTGTATAAATCATATTTGTATTATATAATACAACAATATTATATTTAGACAATATTATATTTGACTCCAACCATATAATTCAATCATAGTATGTTGCTCTTAGATTATGGCTGCCTGAACAATATTTTTTTGCGTCAAAGGCTAGCTCGATTAAAATGATATATATCTTGTTGGAAAGGCTACCCAATTACGTGTCGAATAGTATATTGAATTTGATTAAATAAAAATTACTGAGGTAAAGGGAATCAAGGATAAAGTTTTATGAAATTGTTAACATTTTACACACATTTTTGTCTATTCGGAAGCTCTTTTGTAACAAAATTTATAGTTAAAAATTGGTACACTTTAGTTTCAAGACCATTCAAATATTTCTATGGTGTGAGAATTAGAATCGGAGCACTTTTTAAAATATTGGTCCACCCTAATGTACATACATTTTCTCATAAGATATAAAATTTTAAAAGCGTTGTTCATGTTTTACTTTAAACTCCCGCATGTAACATGTAATTACGGCAAATTCTTAATTTTTTTTAGCTTACCACACAGTAACACTTTATACCATGGATGCAACCTGACACTTATTTGATATAAAGTAAACTTTTTCATATTTCCAAACTTTGTGCTGCATGAATAAGTGAAATGTTTAGACATTTATACCTAAATAAATGTCTCTGTCTGTATAGTAATTTTCGGAATGTTAAACATTAGTGCGCAGCACTATGGAATTAGCACAGAAAGACTTGGAAAAGTTAGGGCATAACTTTTTCACGCTTATTGCGAGTATCAAAAAAGGCATAGTATAGAACATTAAAAGTTATTAATAAAAAATATGATAATTTTTTCGGATCGTTAAAAAAGTTCACGCAGGGATCGGGTTGAAGTTTGAAATGACCATTTTTATCTCACAGAAATTTTAAAAAATATACACCTGATATTTGTATATATTCCTATACGTATCTGGAACGATTTTCCGTCATCCCACGTCAAATTTGGTTTGTAAACAGACCGGTTTCGGCTATGTGCCATCTTCAGTGTTCTATTGAATACTAAATCGTTTTTCTGTTGTACGTTGTTTCTTTTATAATTCGTTTGTATACCTAACTTCCTTCCTTGATCCCTTTTGTATTCTGCTCCCTATTTCTCTCTCCCGCTCTTTCTCTCTCTCTCGCCTCTATATGCTTTTGTGTGTCTCTACCTGCTACCTGATTCTCTTACTATTATGTTTGTGTTTAATATTTGGTTTATAATCTGCTCTATTAGTTATGAGTTGTTTTATCCCTACGTAGGTAATAATCCGTAATTGTACGTTTCTCGGTAATCCTTTTGTCTTGTTCATTTTCTACTACGTTGCCTGTAGTATTGTTTTCTTTTGTGTAAAAATATTTTAACGGTTCAAATATTACGCCTGAAGCAGTGTTTATTTGTTCATTTATTATTCTTCCGTCAAATATTTTTTGCTTGTATATTTTCATGTTCTCTAATACGTTCAGTCGCCGTCCTTTATGTTGTGAATGTAATAGTTTAACTGTTTTTTTAATATGTCCTGGTGTACATTTGTTGTCGAATATGTGGTTTGCGAAATTCGATTCTGGTGTTATTCCTGGTTCTCTCAGTTTCTTGTTGTAGTCTCTCAAGTGCTCGCGAAATCTTGTTTTTATCTTTCTTCCAGTTTGTCCGATATAACTGTGATGGCATGTGCAAGTTAATTTGTACACTCCTTGTTTATCTAGGAAGTCTGTTTCGTTTGTTCTGTTCTGTAGTATTCTACCCAAGTTGTTTCTTGTTTGGAATGCTGTGTTAATGTTGTGTTTTCTAAAAAATTTTGCCAGTTTGTATGTTGATTTTCCCATATACGTAAAGGTAGCCCAGGTTTTCTTTTCTTGTTCCTGTTCTCTGTTCCGTTTCTTACTTGCCTCGATATCCTTTCTAATCTTGTCAACTAGGTCTTTTTATATCCGTTGTTTTCCGCTATGTTATATATTATTCCTAACTCTTTCATATAGGCCTCACGTGTTAGGGGTATTCGTTCAAGTCTCGTTATTAATTGCCTAATTGCTGCGTTCTTATGTTGTTGAGGATGGTTTGATGAATTGTGAATTATTGTATCTGTAGCGGTTGGTTTTCTGTATATTTCGTATTCAATTCTATTTAAGCTCTTGTTTGCCCTAATCGTTAGGTCTAAGTAGTTTATCCTTTCGTTCTCCTCCACTTCCATTGTAAATTTTATGTTTTTGTGTTGTTTGTTCAGTAGATCCAGAATTTGCTCCTCCATATTTCCTTCTATTACACATATAACATCGTCCACGTATCTTGCATAGAATGTTACCCCAAAATTTGTTTTTAACTCCTCTACGTATTTCTCTTCTAAATTTTGCATAAATACTTCCATGAGTATTGCTGATGTTGGATTTCCCATTCCTAGTCCGTTGATTTGCCTGTATATGCTATTGTTGAATTTGAAGTAATTTTGCTCCAATGTGGCTTTTAGCGTGTTTGTGAGTTGCATTGAAAAATCCATGTCTTCTGTTTTATTGAGTTAGTGTTTTATGTAGAATGTTTATTGTCTCTGCTGTTGGGATTGATGGATATAAGTCTTTTATATCAAATGAGACTAGTTTAGTATTTTCTGTTATCTGTATGCTCCCTATCTTGTTAACTAATTCCGTGGTGTTGGCTATTGTGTGTTTATTCTCTAGGTCCAAAGTATCTTTCAGTATTGTTTTTAAGTATTTCGATAGTCTATAGCTCGGAGCAGATTTATAATTAATTATGGGTCTCATTGGCGTGTTTTGCTTATGTATCTTCGGTAAAGCGATCATAGATGGAGCGGATGGATTCATAAGTGTTAATGAATATGATATGTCTGGTTTTATTATTTTGGTTGCCTTTTTTATTAATTCCTTTACCTTTGCCTGGTATTCGTCTGTAGGATCTTTCCTGATTCTCCTGCATTTAGTATCCACTATTAACTGTTCCGTTTTTTCGATGTACTCATCCGTGTTGATTTCCTTTATCCGCTTGTATTTCCTTTATCCGCTTTCGTTGCTACGATATTGTTAGATTTAAGTTTTTGTTTAAGATTTCTAACAGCTTTGCCTTCATTGTTTGGACTCCTTTTGGATTTGACTTTCTTCTCTATTATTCGTTTGCAGGTGTATCTGGCCTGATCCTGCTCCTCGTTTGGTAGCAGCGCTATTGCCACTTCTGTGTCCAGAATAGTTTGTTCTATTTCCTTCTTCTTGTTATTTGCCTGGATGTTGTGCTTTAGCCCCTTCTCTAGTAATTGCGCCTCTTCTTTATTGATTCTAACTTCAGTTAGGTTTATGAATCTAGTGTGGAAATTATGTTTTTCGTATCTTTTTCTGTTTGTTGATCCTGTTAGTTTGTCTAGTTTTTTGTTCATATTTCTGTATTTTTCTTCCATTGCTTCCGTGTTTCCTGTATTTATTTGGTGAATTATGTCCATTAGTATATCAGTTGGCATTCGTTCTGCCAATTGTAAATGAATCTCTAGTAATTCCGAGTTTGTTACTTCTTTTTTGGTATACAAGTCCTGGATTTCAAATTTTACGAAACTTTTTTCCGCTCTTCTCTCAGTTCTCCTACTCGCTACTGTGTTAGTCTTTAGCTTTATTCTAGCGTATTTTGGTGTGACATTCAATGCGAGGCATTGTTTGTTGAACCAAATGTTTGCTTTTATTGTAAGTATCTTTCGTTTACGTAGTTTGTAAAGGTTTAAAAGTCCGATTGTGTCCAAGTTGTAAGCCTGACAGGCATTTGTTGAGTGTTGTGTTTTTCTTCCGACGGGGTTTTTTTGAATTTGGAACGATTTTCCGTCATCCCACGTCAAATTTGGTTTGAAAACAGACCGGTTTCGGCTGTGTGCCATCTTCAGTGTTCTATTGAATACTAAATCGTTTTTCTGTTGTACGTTGTTTCTTTTATAATTCGTTTGTGTACCTAACTTCCTTCCTTGATCCCTTTTGTATTCTGCTCCCTATTTCTCTCTCCCGCTCATTCTCTCTCTCTTTCTCTCGCCTCTATATGCTTTTGTGTGTCTCTACCTGCTACCTGTTTCTCTTACTATTATGTTTGTGTTTAATATTTGGTTTATAATCTGCTCTATTAGTTATGAGTTGTTTTATCCCTACGTAGGTAATAATCCGTAATTGTACGTTTCTGGGTAATCCTTTTGTCTTGTTCATTTTCTACTACGTTGCCTGTAGTATTGTTTTCTTTTGTGTAAAAATATTTTAACGGTTCAAATATTACGTCTGAAGCAGTGTTTATTTGTTCATTTATTATTCTTCCGGCAAATATTTTTTGCTTGTATATTTCCATGTTCTCTAATACGTTCAGTCGCCGTCCTTTATGTTGTGAATGTAATAGTTTAACTGTTTTTCTAATATGTCCTGGTGTACATTTGTTGTCGATTATGTGGTTTGCGAAATTCGATTCTGGTGTTATTCCTGGTTCTCTCAGTTTCTTGTTGTAGTCTCTCATGTGCTCGCGAAATCTTGTTTTTATCTTTCTTCCAGTTTGTCCGATATAACTGTGTTGGCATGTGCAAGTTAATTTGTACACTCCTTGTTTATCTAGGAAGTCTGTTTCGTTTGTTCTGTTCTGTAGTATTCTACCCAAGTTGTTTTTTGTTTGGAATGCTGTGTTAATGTTGTGTTTTCTAAAAAATTTTTCCAGTTTGTATGTTGATTTTCCCATATACGTAAAGGTAGCCCAGGTTTTCTTTTCTTATTCCTGTTCTCTGTTCCGTTTCTTACTTGCCTCGATATCCTTTCTAATCTTGTCAACTAGGTCTTTTTTATATCCGTTGTTTTCCGCTATGTTATATATTATTCCTAACTCTTTCATATAGGCCTCACGTGAGGCCTATACGTATCACTTAAATGCTATTTTGAAATTTATCCACTGCTTTCATCGCGGTTCAAAATTCGTTATATGTAAAACCCTTAGTAAAATACCTTATGCTTACCTTTTAGAAATTTTCTTTCCTGCGTGATTTTTTTTTATAAAACGACGGAAGACAGGTGTTTTCATTACTAACTTGGCCACTCCGTGGTACTATGCCAAAAATTGGGTTATGCCCTAATGTACATATACCATGGAATCTGCTCTATCTAACATTCAGGCATGCACGTGCTTAAACCGTTTTACGTTATAACGTTTTTCTATTTGATTTTAATTTTGTCTGTTGCAATTTTGAAATGATTGTATTATATACAAACTTCATTTGTCGTTTGTTTGCCTGTATCGAACGTACTTGTCAATATTACTTTAGAGTAGAATAAACTTGAAGCAGCGTAGGGAAACAAAATGTGCAACATGGTACAACTTTTTATAACTTTGGCATGACATTGAATGTCGCGTATTCAATGACTACTATTTAGGTGGCTTGTTGGCTGACACACTTTATAAGCGACTATATTGGTGTCTATGATTGTTCAGCTACTCTAACAACTTTAAAGGAAAGTTGTTTTAGCCAGATCTACAAATACTACAGAATAACACCAAAAGTATAAAAAAGTTGTAACACATTTTGGCACATGAACAACGCTTTGGTTTTCGCACAGCATTGCTGGAGTTTTGTTTATCCCCGACATACTGCATTCATACAGTGGCACAAAAACATGGTCTAATTTTATTTTTTGCAGCCTTCCCCTTTGATGCAGTTGTTTGATGCAAAAGAGTATTTACATTGATTTTTTTTAGTTGTACATATATACATATGTAATAGAGGTTTTATTTTCCTGGGCTTTTTTATTTCCCGGGAAGTTGGGAATTATTTTGAAATTTCCTGGCATGACGCTGGGTCGGTTAAAAGGAACTATAAAAAATTCACATATTTTTTTATTTAGCATGGGATAAAATATATTTTTTCACAGTGAAATGTATTAGATTATTATTTATTAGATTAAATTTATAAAAAGTTTAGACTCATAAGACCCATTAATAATAAATTAAAAACATATAAATCGACGGAATAATTTTTTTATTAAACCATAGAAAAAAAAACTTAAACATTAAAATAACCTTAAGAACTAAAATATGCGAATATGAACTTCGATATGAAAATCGATAAAAAAAAGAAAATAAAACGATTTAAAGCAGAAACATATTTTGATGTCGGTAGAAATTTTATTTTGGGTATATACGATTTTAACTTCTGCTGGACTTTACATCGTAATAAAATAAACGGTACTACTACCACTTGTATTATTTTATAAAGTTTATTCAAACTCCTATAAAATTTTAATAACATTAGTTACATGGCTTTTCGTTTTATATAATGCTTTGCTTAAACGCTTTGTATAATGTTTGGTTTGAATTGTTACTTAATTTTTTTATGTTTTCCATAAATAAAAACCTTAAAACAGCAACTTTTTTTGTGCAACCTTTTGAAAATTTCCAACGGTAGCCCTGCTCAAAACAATTGAAATTAGTTTTTAATTGCTTTTGTGTTTGATTTGGGAGATTCAGTAATATTATTTTTTGTATTATATAAGATATACTTAAAATATTGTCTTATAAAATATCACTATGTATCATCAGTGTTTTTAGCTTTCTTCTCATCCATCCATCGCTTTTATCATCAAAAGGACGGTTACAAAATTGGTATGCATACAAAACTACAGAAATTGCTTAAGCATTTGGGAGTAAATTCTTGAATTTAATATAATTGTCAGAACTATTAAGGTATTTTAAGCTAAATTCTTAACTAATATCCCGAGATTGCGCTATTGAAAATTTTGCGGAATTCCTAGGAAATTCTACACTGGGAAATCACGTGGAAAACTCTAATATGTATAATTTTTTTCTTTATTTTCTGTTTCAGTAATAGTTACTGCAAAAAATAGAGACTTCCCTCATGGTCTCGTGTAAAGAGTATAAGTTAGTGCTCCTATTGGTATCAGTGTATCATTTATTTAATGTATCTGTCTTTCTGGCCATCCATTTATCCAGTCGGCCTCTTTACGATATGCGGCATGGCCTTGTTATTGTGAAAGTGAAATTTCCACTTGATCTACATTTTCATGGTAAACGATGATGTTATTCTTTATTATTATTACTTTTTTTTGCTATAGTTATTGTTGTTCTCTGTATATCTCTGTCTGCCTATTCTGTCTGTCCGTCCTTTAGTCCGTCTAGTAGCTGCTTTATATTAGAATATATGCATGTTAGTATTTATAAGTACCTATGTATGTGTGTATGTTTTGCTATTGCAACAGACACATTGACACAGATTTTATTAATGTTTGTTTGTATGCATAACTTTTCTAATGGATTGAATTTTAATGCCATGCACTGACTAACCCATGTTGTGACTCCGGCAATTTTTTGTGTTATACATTCAAACTGAAGGTCAACACTAATGCAAACGTGTTTTGGTTTAATAAAGTTACAACCGTTTATTTGTTTATCTTTTCAATATAGCATAAATTTTTTTTGGCCAAAATATGATTTAATAGTTTTTACTCCTCGACACAGACTAGTAACTTGTTGCCGTCAATTTACATACGATCAAACAAAATATACAAACACATCAAATTATATTCATTTCCTGACCTGCGACGTTTTGTATTACTTTATATTATTTCAATCAATTATAAAAATATTAAGTTTATACCCAGCGGAAAAAGTTAATGAATAGTAAAAGGGAAGGTAATGCAGAGGATGTATCATTATTGTTAACACAGAACTTGTCCTAGGAAAGTAATGAATTATTTTAATGTGATCGGCGAATAAGTTCTATAATTCATTCATGCAATATATTTTTAAAAGTTAAATATGTACATCTATATATATATATATATATATATATATATATATATATATATATATATATATATATATATATATATATATATATATATATATATATATATATATATATATATATATATATATATATATATATATATATATACAGTGCGCTCGGGATAACGTCAACACCCCATTTCGTCAACATCCCAAAACGTCAACACCTTTTTATTGACATTGTCTACTCTAAAACGTCAATTAAACCACAAAGCTCTAAAACGTCGACTCTAAATAAAGTAAAATTTTAGCTTTAGTAACAACTAAAACCCATGTGTAATACATATATGTGCAGAAAAAAGAACAGATTCCTTTAAGATATGTAAAAGTATAGATATACATATGTGCCACGATCTCATGTAATATATTTTTGTTGCTTTTAATTAGGTTGAAAACCTCTTTTTTATTTGCTTTTTCCTTGGTTTTAATTTATAAACGATAAAAACGCTTTAAACTATTGTATTAATAATATTTTGATCTTAAATTTGCACATTCATAAACGTCAACAATCTGATAAACGTCAACACTCGCGGTTTTTATTAGTTGACGTTATCCCGAGCGCACTGTATATATATATATATATATATATATATATATATATATATATATATATATATATATATATATATATATATATATATATATATATATATATATATATATATATATATATATATATATATATATATATATATGTATGTATATATGTATATATATATATATATATATATATATATATATATATATATATATATATATATATATATATATATATATATATATATATATATATATATATATATATATATATATATATATATATATATATATATATATATATATATATATATATATATATATATATATATATATATATATATATATATATATATATATATATATATATATAATGGGTGATTTTATAAGAACTATCGGAAAGTAAAAAAGAAAAAAACACATAAAATTCAGAAAAATGCATGAAATATTTATTTGGATCGATAGTTGGGTCGATATAATTTAATGTTTGAAGATTATTTCATGCAAATGTTGGCCGCGGCTGCGCCTCAAATGGTCCATCCGCTTAGTCCAATTTTGGCATACTCTTTCCAACATTTCGGCCGGTATCTCACGAATAATGTTGGCAATGTTGGCTTCCAGTGCGTCAATCGAAGCGGGCTTGTCGCTATAGACATTAGCCTTAACATAGCCCCACAAAAAATAGTCTAGAGGCGTTAAATCGCACGATCTGGGCGGCCAATTGACTGGTCCCAAGCGTGAAATAAACTGTTCACCGAACTCGCCTCTCAATTGGTCCATTGTTTCGCGTGCTGTGTGGCATGTGGCACCGTCTTGTTGAAACCACATGTCATGCAAGTCAAGCTCTTCCATTTTGGGCAGAAAAAAGTTTGTTATCATCGCACGGTAGCGCTCACCATTCACAGTAACGTTGTGATTCGCATCATCTTTGAAGAAATACGGCCCAATGATGCCGCCAGCCCATAATCCGCACCAAACGGTTGTTTTTTGTGGATGCATTGGTAGCTCTTGCAATGCTTCTGGCTGCTCTTCACTCCAAATACGGCAGTTTTGCTTGTTCACGTATCCATTCAACCAGAAATGAGCCTCGTCGCTGAACACAATTCTTCGATAAAAAAGTGGATCTTCATCTAACTTAACAGAGCACGCATTTTGGTAATAAAATTCAATAATTTGCAAGCGTTGTTCGTTTGTAAGACGATTCATGATTAAATTATAGACCAAACTGAAGATGTTTGACAGTGACACAAGATACAAAACGTGCGTGAGCTGTCAAAACTAGTGTTGCCAAAAAGATAATAGCAAAAAAATCACTCGTTATATATATATATATATATATATATATATATATATATATATATATATATATATATATATATATATATATATATATATATATATATATATATATATATATATATATATATATATATATATATATATATATATATATATATATATATATATATATATATGTTTTCTAAGCTAAATTGGGGTCACTGAACACGAATATGGCATTCATTTATTTTTCTTAAGAACCGTTTTCGAGATATTCGCGAAAAACGTGTTTTTTGCAGTTTATAAGACTATTTTAAAAAATCTTGAGTACTGTTTACTTGAATGGAGCAAATTTGGCATTGTTGCATAGAAATGTTTTTCCTTTTTAAGCCTATATTCAAAATATGTTGATCGGATCAAAATTCAATGAGTTACAAGTCTTTAGATTTGAAAAAACTTAATTTTTTCCACGTTTTTTTTTAATTTACTAATTCTAGTCGCTCCAGTAAGGCAAATTAATTTTTTGAAATTTATTTTAGACACACATCTTAAAGAAAATTTTGTTCCAAATATAGCAAGCGTAAAATTAGTTACATCGGACTAAATATGAGAAAGTTACAACATATTTAGTGAACACATCAACATTTTTATTTTCATTCGTTGGTCCTCAGCTCAGTACGAGTTTATGCTTCCATTCCATTACTTTTGCTCGTTTGAAAAAGAAAGGTCGACGTATCGCATATCAAAGTTACCAAAATTATGTGTAGTTTTCAACACTGTATTCAGATTTTTATAATTAAAATTTTTATGAAAGAATAACGGCAAAACAAATGGAAAAATGGTGCTTTGTGGTGTTTTGTGCATATTAAATTTTTTCTTAATGCTATAAAATCGTTCATTATTGCTATTTTCCAATGAAATTTTGCAGTTATATACGAATTTATGTGAAAACTATGATTTGTTTCTGACAATCATTAGAATTCCTAAGAAAGCTCCAATCAATCTAAAAAATAGGTCAATTTCAAAAGGGTGCATGCCCACCAACAATATTTTCTAAAATCATGGCTGTGAAGACACCTTTTAGGCGTGTATATAATAATTATTTGATCCTGGAGAAAAAAATGTTATAGAGAAAACAATTGTGGTGCTTTTTTGGGCAAATATTGTTATAAATTAAAAATTTTTCAATTTTCAAATTAAAGATTATATATTTCTCAACTCTGAAAGAATACTTTCATCAACTATTTAGTTAACTATTCGAAATTTTGTCATGTAACTTACAAAGAAATAATTGTGACAATCGCTTGTTATTTGGATCCGATGTCTTAAAAATACTGAACCAAGGATTTGAAAAATTGAAAAATTTCATTATTAAAATGAGTATACCTCAATAACTATACAAGATATTTGTTTAACTAAAGACTTTTTTAGAACTTTACATATAAGGACACAAAAATTTTTGGAATCGAGTGAGAAACAGAGCAATGACAAGCGTTAAAAAATTTTACATGACCGAAATGCACTAATTTGCACTTCATACCTCTGAACCTGAGAAATAAAAGAAGCTTATATTCCCAAATTAAATAAGAACACTTCACTGATATCTCCATGTAAAATTTTATACTGATCGGACTAAAGAGTTAGAAATGGTTGATATATTTCCAAAATATTTAAATCTACACCACTGGGATTTTTCTTATACTCACACTCCATACAAATTCTTTTATAAAAATTCAAAATCGGATGTTTTCACTAAATCTATTGTAACTTTCAAAATTTCTGCCCGATGTTAACAATTATACTTTTTGTATGTTGGGAGCACAATTTTATTTAAGATATGGGTCAAAACAAAAATTAAAAAATTTTGTTTGTTTTAATGGAACATTATAAAATGGTGAATTTCGAAAAAACGCAAAAAAATTTTTTTTCAAATATAAAAGCTTGTAACTCTGTGAATTTTTATCTGATCAACACAGTATAAATATGAACTGACGGTGTGCTGCAAAAAGTCGTGTTAAAATTTTGAAAACAGTATTTGGTTCAGAATTATAAACCAGTAGAAAGGTATTTTATAGCGCCTTCAAATGATGTACATATCGTTTATATCCCTGCAGAGTTGTAGGAGTTATGGCCAGTTCAAAATGAAATTTTTAAACCCCGTAACTCCGGAACCAAAAGAGAGCGCCGACAAAAACTTCACAAATATTGTTTGTCTAAAAAGTGCTATTACCTCATGTGTTTTTTATTTCAATTTTCAACGGCGTTGGTATTCTTCTTGACTTGTTCCGAAGAAACTACTAGGGATGTAACGATACGCCGTTTTGCCGATCCGATACCGATACCGATATTTAAAAATAAATATCGCCGATACCGATTCCGATACCGATACGAATATTGAAATTGAGTTCAATATTCGATCAACATATTTAGATCAACAAAACTCAAGTGCAATTTTCTTATTATACAAAATTACATTGTAAGAGAGAATATTTAAAATTCATTTTAACCCAGTATAAGAAATTGGAAGTCATTTTTAAGGAGCTACATTTTCTTTGCTTCCAAAAAATCTATATTAAAAATACGCAGATAATTAGTAGAAAAGCAAGAAAAAAATTTTAATTCCTTTGTAATTTTAAAAAATACTCGCCATGCTTTTTAAAAAATCGATTTTTTAAAGGACATTTATCAACTAATATTCTTCTAAATAGCTTAATAGCTTAATTGTTTAAAGTCTTCTAAGTTTATATTTATTCACCTAAATTTACATGAAAATAAAGTTTTGAGTTTAAATTACCATAAAAAAATTGCGAAAATGGGTAATATTTATCCTTTTTCCTTGAGGAAAAATCATTATAGAACACCGAAAAAGAAATTTGTCCTAGCATCGCTTCCAATTCGGTGATTGGTAATCGAAAAACAGAACTTCTTGTAATGGCAAGCATATGTAATACTAATTAGAAATTATCCAAATTTGCAATACTTCCGGATGGCGAATTCTACATTTTCATGACTTCTTTGGAGTGTCTTTTTTTGCTGGAATAAGATTTAAAAAACAACTACTTGAATTTGAATTCATGGTAAAATTAACAAAAAATAAATCATTTTTTTTACAAAATAACAGCATAAAATATTATTAGTTTTTAAAATTGATATTAATAAGATTTAAAAAATAACGAAGTGAATTTAATTCATGGTAAAATTGAACAAAAATAAATTATATTTAAAAAAAACTGAAAAAATTTTAAAAGTATCGTCGTATCGACAGCAAAATATCGCCGATACCGATGTACCGGAAAATCTGAAGTATCGCCGATATATCGGTTTCGGTATTCGTTACATCCCTAGAAATTACTAAACTCCAAAGAATAAGAAAATCAAATAAATCGCGAAAATAGCGAAAATACGCAAGAAATTGATAACATCCCGGAAATTGGAATGTCCCGTGCCGAATCAGGCAACATAGTTAACATATATTATGAGAGTTGTGCTGAAATATAAATTCTATATGCTATCAAATTTGTTATATGCTGAAAAGCTTGCGTTCACTTTTCAACAAACAACATATCTCTCAGCATACGTAGTAAATTTGTTAAAACGTAAAAATATGGTGTCTACACGATATGCTAAAATCATGAACATACGTTTGTTGACAACGTTAAAAAATGGCTGCCATATGTGGTTAAACATACGTATGTTGAAAAAATTTTGTGTCTACACGATATGTTGGCACTGGTAAAAAATTTTTTACCATAAATATGCTGATTCAACATATCGTCTAGACTAAGCTTAAGCTGTGTAAAAAATCTTAATTTCCTACAAATTTTATATATGCATGTACAACGAAATGATTAAAAGCTTTTAAGATAGAAAGCAAATAGTGGAAAGCGTTACGCCATATTTGCACGTCTTCCATAACTCATTACTCATTACTCATTTTTGGTTCTATTGCTTTGCTCCGGAGTTAAGGGGCTCAAAATTTTTTTTATATTAAATTGTTCATAAATTTTAATTTCAAAGTTTATTTCTGTACGATGTTCAGTAACGATGTGTGGGTTCTGAAACGTCAGTTGCAAAGCATCTTTAAACATAAATCCCTAAATTTAAGCGACATTAGATATCCCATAATGTAAATGCTAGCGACTTTAGTGCTTTAATACTCCATAGCAAAATAGAAATAAGAAAACTTATCCATTTTTAATCCCAAAAACGCCAATTCGTGCTGTAAATGCAAATTTAAACTCGACAGTAGAAATTATAACAAATAAAAATACCGTAAAAATGATTAAAACTCGGATTGAAAGCCTTTTTCGTGAAAATTACAAAAGTTCCACAAAAGTTTCAAAGTTGAAAACAAGCACAAACATTGGTTAGTAATCGCTAAAACCAAAAAAGTTAAAAGAAATCACTTCTATCTCGAAAATGCCGAAAATTCGAGAAAAACTGTATCATTGGAAATTAGCCTTAAAATTTATTAAAAAATATTTCTAATAAATAACGGTTTAATTATAATAAAAAGAAATTTTAAGAAATCTTCTATCCCGGAAATGGCAAAAAACGCGAAAATTTCCATAAATTAAAACCAGCTCTAGAAATACCAGCAAAACATTTTCGCTTTTTTGTAATCGGTATTACTCTAATAGTGGATTACATCCCTCTATTGCTAACGAGTGGAGTTTAAGCGGCATGTACTCGATTAGCGTAAGCCGTAGTCCCAAAGAGAAAATTTTCGAAAAATTTTACTCGATCACGTATGCGGTAATTCCGCCCCAGACTAATCATTTTTCATTAGTTTTATTTGCACAAATGTTTTCAAATTGAAAAGAT
The DNA here is from genome assembly GCA_956483635.1 of Panzeria rudis. Classification (NCBI taxonomy): domain Eukaryota; kingdom Metazoa; phylum Arthropoda; class Insecta; order Diptera; family Tachinidae; genus Panzeria; species Panzeria rudis. The sequence continues at coordinate 117,534,990 of OY101448.1, forward strand.
CTTCGATTGTCGCACAAAACAGTAGAATATATTCAAAATATATGTTCAACATCAGTCGATCTTACTGGCGCATTGGTATGCGTGGCTGCTTGATACACGCAAGCATTCAAGTAAAATCAATAAGATTCCG
>OY101448.1:117535319-117646565 GCA_956483635.1 Panzeria rudis
TATATATATTATATATATATATATATATATATATATATATATATATATATATATATATATATATATATATATATATATATTATATATATATATATATATATATATATATATTATATATATATATATATATATATATATATATATATATATATTATATATATATTATATATATATATATATATATATATATATATATATATACAGTGCGCTCGGGATAACGTCAACACCCCATTTCGTCAACATCCCAAAACGTCAACACCTTTTTATTGACATTGTCTACTCTAAAACGTCAATTAAACCACAAAGCTCTAAAACGTCGACTCTAAATAAAGTAAAATTTTAGCTTTAGTAACAACTAAAACCCATGTGTAATACATATATGTGCAGAAAAAAGAACAGATTCCTTTAAGATATGTAAAAGTATAGATATACATATGTGCCACGATCTCATGTAATATATTTTTGTTGCTTTTAATTAGGTTGAAAACCTCTTTTTTATTTGCTTTTTCCTTGGTTTTAATTTATAAACGATAAAAACGCTTTAAACTATTGTATTAATAATATTTTGATCTTAAATTTGCACATTCATAAACGTCAACAATCTGATAAACGTCAACACTCGCGGTTTTTATTAGTTGACGTTATCCCGAGCGCACTGTATATATATATATATATATATATATATATATATATATATATATATATATATATATATATATATATATATATATATATATATATATATATATATATATATATATATATATATGTATGTATATATGTATATATATATATATATATATATATATATATATATATATATATATATATATATATATATATATATATATATATATATATATATATATATATATATATATATATATATATATATATATATATATATATATATATATATATATATATATATATATATATATATATATATATATATATATATATATATATATATATATATATATATATATATATATATATATATATATGTTTTCTAAGCTAAATTGGGGTCACTGAACACGAATATGGCATTCATTTATTTTTCTTAAGAACCGTTTTCGAGATATTCGCGAAAAACGTGTTTTTTGCAGTTTATAAGACTATTTTAAAAAATCTTGAGTACTGTTTACTTGAATGGAGCAAATTTGGCATTGTTGCATAGAAATGTTTTTCCTTTTTAAGCCTATATTCAAAATATGTTGATCGGATCAAAATTCAATGAGTTACAAGTCTTTAGATTTGAAAAAACTTAATTTTTTCCACGTTTTTTTTTAATTTACTAATTCTAGTCGCTCCAGTAAGGCAAATTAATTTTTTGAAATTTATTTTAGACACACATCTTAAAGAAAATTTTGTTCCAAATATAGCAAGCGTAAAATTAGTTACATCGGACTAAATATGAGAAAGTTACAACATATTTAGTGAACACATCAACATTTTTATTTTCATTCGTTGGTCCTCAGCTCAGTACGAGTTTATGCTTCCATTCCATTACTTTTGCTCGTTTGAAAAAGAAAGGTCGACGTATCGCATATCAAAGTTACCAAAATTATGTGTAGTTTTCAACACTGTATTCAGATTTTTATAATTAAAATTTTTATGAAAGAATAACGGCAAAACAAATGGAAAAATGGTGCTTTGTGGTGTTTTGTGCATATTAAATTTTTTCTTAATGCTATAAAATCGTTCATTATTGCTATTTTCCAATGAAATTTTGCAGTTATATACGAATTTATGTGAAAACTATGATTTGTTTCTGACAATCATTAGAATTCCTAAGAAAGCTCCAATCAATCTAAAAAATAGGTCAATTTCAAAAGGGTGCATGCCCACCAACAATATTTTCTAAAATCATGGCTGTGAAGACACCTTTTAGGCGTGTATATAATAATTATTTGATCCTGGAGAAAAAAATGTTATAGAGAAAACAATTGTGGTGCTTTTTTGGGCAAATATTGTTATAAATTAAAAATTTTTCAATTTTCAAATTAAAGATTATATATTTCTCAACTCTGAAAGAATACTTTCATCAACTATTTAGTTAACTATTCGAAATTTTGTCATGTAACTTACAAAGAAATAATTGTGACAATCGCTTGTTATTTGGATCCGATGTCTTAAAAATACTGAACCAAGGATTTGAAAAATTGAAAAATTTCATTATTAAAATGAGTATACCTCAATAACTATACAAGATATTTGTTTAACTAAAGACTTTTTTAGAACTTTACATATAAGGACACAAAAATTTTTGGAATCGAGTGAGAAACAGAGCAATGACAAGCGTTAAAAAATTTTACATGACCGAAATGCACTAATTTGCACTTCATACCTCTGAACCTGAGAAATAAAAGAAGCTTATATTCCCAAATTAAATAAGAACACTTCACTGATATCTCCATGTAAAATTTTATACTGATCGGACTAAAGAGTTAGAAATGGTTGATATATTTCCAAAATATTTAAATCTACACCACTGGGATTTTTCTTATACTCACACTCCATACAAATTCTTTTATAAAAATTCAAAATCGGATGTTTTCACTAAATCTATTGTAACTTTCAAAATTTCTGCCCGATGTTAACAATTATACTTTTTGTATGTTGGGAGCACAATTTTATTTAAGATATGGGTCAAAACAAAAATTAAAAAATTTTGTTTGTTTTAATGGAACATTATAAAATGGTGAATTTCGAAAAAACGCAAAAAAATTTTTTTTCAAATATAAAAGCTTGTAACTCTGTGAATTTTTATCTGATCAACACAGTATAAATATGAACTGACGGTGTGCTGCAAAAAGTCGTGTTAAAATTTTGAAAACAGTATTTGGTTCAGAATTATAAACCAGTAGAAAGGTATTTTATAGCGCCTTCAAATGATGTACATATCGTTTATATCCGTGCAGAGTTGTAGGAGTTATGGCCAGTTCAAAATGAAATTTTTAAACCCCGTAACTCCGGAACCAAAAGAGAGCGCCGACAAAAACTTCACAAATATTGTTTGTCTAAAAAGTGCTATTACCTCATGTGTTTTTTATTTCAATTTTCAACGGCGTTGGTATTCTTCTTGACTTGTTCCGAAGAAACTACTAGGGATGTAACGATACGCCGTTTTGCCGATCCGATACCGATACCGATATTTAAAAATAAATATCGCCGATACCGATTCCGATACCGATACGAATATTGAAATTGAGTTCAATATTCGATCAACATATTTAGATCAACAAAACTCAAGTGCAATTTTCTTATTATACAAAATTACATTGTAAGAGAGAATATTTAAAATTCATTTTAACCCAGTATAAGAAATTGGAAGTCATTTTTAAGGAGCTACATTTTCTTTGCTTCCAAAAAATCTATATTAAAAATACGCAGATAATTAGTAGAAAAGCAAGAAAAAAATTTTAATTCCTTTGTAATTTTAAAAAATACTCGCCATGCTTTTTAAAAAATCGATTTTTTAAAGGACATTTATCAACTAATATTCTTCTAAATAGCTTAATAGCTTAATTGTTTAAAGTCTTCTAAGTTTATATTTATTCACCTAAATTTACATGAAAATAAAGTTTTGAGTTTAAATTACCATAAAAAAATTGCGAAAATGGGTAATATTTATCCTTTTTCCTTGAGGAAAAATCATTATAGAACACCGAAAAAGAAATTTGTCCTAGCATCGCTTCCAATTCGGTGATTGGTAATCGAAAAACAGAACTTCTTGTAATGGCAAGCATATGTAATACTAATTAGAAATTATCCAAATTTGCAATACTTCCGGATGGCGAATTCTACATTTTCATGACTTCTTTGGAGTGTCTTTTTTTGCTGGAATAAGATTTAAAAAACAACTACTTGAATTTGAATTCATGGTAAAATTAACAAAAAATAAATCATTTTTTTTACAAAATAACAGCATAAAATATTATTAGTTTTTAAAATTGATATTAATAAGATTTAAAAAATAACGAAGTGAATTTAATTCATGGTAAAATTGAACAAAAATAAATTATATTTAAAAAAAACTGAAAAAATTTTAAAAGTATCGTCGTATCGACAGCAAAATATCGCCGATACCGATGTACCGGAAAATCTGAAGTATCGCCGATATATCGGTTTCGGTATTCGTTACATCCCTAGAAATTACTAAACTCCAAAGAATAAGAAAATCAAATAAATCGCGAAAATAGCGAAAATACGCAAGAAATTGATAACATCCCGGAAATTGGAATGTCCCGTGCCGAATCAGGCAACATAGTTAACATATATTATGAGAGTTGTGCTGAAATATAAATTCTATATGCTATCAAATTTGTTATATGCTGAAAAGCTTGCGTTCACTTTTCAACAAACAACATATCTCTCAGCATACGTAGTAAATTTGTTAAAACGTAAAAATATGGTGTCTACACGATATGCTAAAATCATGAACATACGTTTGTTGACAACGTTAAAAAATGGCTGCCATATGTGGTTAAACATACGTATGTTGAAAAAATTTTGTGTCTACACGATATGTTGGCACTGGTAAAAAATTTTTTGCCATAAATATGCTGATTCAACATATCGTCTAGACTAAGCTTAAGCTGTGTAAAAAATCTTAATTTCCTACAAATTTTATATATGTATGTACAACGAAATGATTAAAAGCTTTTAAGATAGAAAGCAAATAGTGGAAAGCGTTACGCCATATTTGCACGTCTTCCATAACTCATTACTCATTACTCATTTTTGGTTCTATTGCTTTGCTCCGGAGTTAAGGGGCTCAAAATTTTTTTTATATTAAATTGTTCATAAATTTTAATTTCAAAGTTTATTTCTGTACGATGTTCAGTAACGATGTGTGGGTTCTGAAACGTCAGTTGCAAAGCATCTTTAAACATAAATCCCTAAATTTAAGCGACATTAGATATCCCATAATGTAAATGCTAGCGACTTTAGTGCTTTAATACTCCATAGCAAAATAGAAATAAGAAAACTTATCCATTTTTAATCCCAAAAACGCCAATTCGTGCTGTAAATGCAAATTTAAACTCGACAGTAGAAATTATAACAAATAAAAATACCGTAAAAATGATTAAAACTCGGATTGAAAGCCTTTTTCGTGAAAATTACAAAAGTTCCACAAAAGTTTCAAAGTTGAAAACAAGCACAAACATTGGTTAGTAATCGCTAAAACCAAAAAAGTTAAAAGAAATCACTTCTATCTCGAAAATGCCGAAAATTCGAGAAAAACTGTATCATTGGAAATTAGCCTTAAAATTTATTAAAAAATATTTCTAATAAATAACGGTTTAATTATAATAAAAAGAAATTTTAAGAAATCTTCTATCCCGGAAATGGCAAAAAACGCGAAAATTTCCATAAATTAAAACCAGCTCTAGAAATACCAGCAAAACATTTTCGCTTTTTTGTAATCGGTATTACTCTAATAGTGGATTACATCCCTCTATTGCTAACGAGTGGAGTTTAAGCGGCATGTACTCGATTAGCGTAAGCCGTAGTCCCAAAGAGAAAATTTTCGAAAAATTTTACTCGATCACGTATGCGGTAATTCCGCCCCAGACTAATCATTTTTCATTAGTTTTATTTGCACAAATGTTTTCAAATTGAAAAGATCTTCGATTGTCGCACAAAACAGTAGAATATATTCAAAATATATGTTCAACATCAGTCGATGTTACTGGCGCATTGGTATGCGTGGCTGCTTGATACACGCAAGCATTCAAGTAAAATCAATAAGATTCCGATTTGACAAGACTGGCTCATACTTAAATACTATTAATTTTATGGAGATATTGTGTCAATATATTCATCGGTTTCGCTTTTATTAAAATATATGTTGTTTTTAATCTTGTTCAAGGTTTGAAGACCAACATTTCGATTAAAAACTTTGATATGTTTTTCAATAAATATTTTATTCTTAATATATTGAACGTTTTCTTATACAGTAATCCCTCGATTTACGTTGCAATTGGTTCCGGAAAATGGCGACGTAATTCGAAACAACGTAAATTGAATTTGATATTGCACATAATAAAATTTGGAATTCCAAGTATATTTTCTTTTTATAATTGAGGCGACTTAAATCGAAATGACGACTCAAATCGAAATGGAAGTGAACAAAAATTTCGCCGACCGCATAAAAACACCGAAAAAACAAAGATTTTAACTAAATTCTGGGATTCCCCGGGGTTTGCTAATAACTTGTATGCAGCTGAGGCGACGTAAATCGAATTTGGAGGGCACCAAAAATTTAACGACGCAAATCAATTGGAGACGCAAATCAAATTTGATAGGTACAAAAAACTTTACGACGTTAACCGAAAAAACTTAAATCGAGGCGACGTAAATCAAGTGACTACTGTACATTCATCTTTAATGTATGCTGGATCCATTTTTACCGGGAATATTTGCAGCAAGAAATGTTTTGCACAACTCCATGCAGAGTACGAAAAAACGCAGCGCAGTGCCGCTCTTTTTGTTTTTTTCCGCTTTAAACAAAGAGCGTAGCCAATTTATTAAAGCGCTAGCTGCGAACCTTAGCCTAAAAATCAGCGCTCGGACTTTCATGCAACTAAAAATTGATTTTAAGCGGTTAACAAACGCATCTAAAAATGAAAAATATGCGCAATAATATTCCTACAAAAATACCTACGAATAAAGCACCAAAACTAAAATAATATAAAATTTTTTTTTAATTTTTTGTCATTATTAGAGAAAAAAATATAAAACAAACATAAGGTGCAATCCCGTACTCAAAATTGGGATCCCGCTGGATCCCAATTTGCGCGAACACTGTTCCCGTACTGCAATATTGGGTAAATGAGAGTGAGTTTGAAAGAAAAACATTCTTCTTCTTCTTGCACGAAATAACACGTACTTTTTCTTCGGGCATATTGTGCAAAGTTGAAAACAGTCAGCTGTTTTAAAAACAAGCAATAACAAATGAAATATATAATTTTAGTCAACAAAAATACTGACGAAATAGTTGATAGTTTTACAAAAATTCAAACCAAAATACATTTGTATATATTCAACAAACCATGATGCAATAATATAGAAACACATTTGACGTAGAAAATAAATTTTGACTTTAGTCCTGATTATATGATTACTGATTCTTTGTAAACAGAGAGGGTAACGTTACCACACATATATAAGGGCAACTTTGTATTTAGGAATTTAATTTTGAAATGTGTAATTTGTGTCTTTGTTTGCTGAAAATTATTGTATTAGATTATTATAGATGTATTATTATACTCATGAAAGAGCGATTAAAATACAGTTTGGGAAAATTTTGAACAAGCGCTTTAAATTAAAAATCTCTAAAAAACCCTTTTGTCGCGGAAATAGCGAAAATTCGCGAAAAATTGCAAAATTCCAACAATCCCTAATATGTATTCAATATGTATTCAATTCGCAAAAACTTGCTAGCATTAAAAAGATAGAAAAGTGTGATAGTGATTAAAAATCGGTAGAATTACCAAAAATCAGAGAACTGCAAAAAAAAACTTTTTTGGCGAAAATAGCGGAAATGTGCGAAAAATTTCAAAACTGCAAACAAGCCTTAAAAAAATCGCGAAAATTACGCAAATTCGGAATATTAGCGATAAAAGTGATGTTTTTTTAATCAGTTTTTGGTTTGTAACAGTTTTACCAATTTTTTAATCAATATCAGACATTGATATCTTTTTAATCTTACAAAGTTTTTGCGAATTTTCTTCATTTCCGCGATTTTTCCGACGTTTTTTGCTTTCCTTACAATTTTAGATATATTTAAGACATTTTAAGGCTTGTTTGCAATTTTGCACATTTTCGCGAATTTTCGTAATAAAAGTGATTTTTTTTAACCAGTTCTTGGCTAATATGTATATGTGCACGTCCTTTCCTTGAGAAAACAAAACACAAATAACAAGTTTAGCAATTAAATGATAGAAAAATTTTTAATTTAACAAAACAAAATAAAGTTGAAAAGCAAACATATGACTGGGATTTTGTAAATAGGTACGGTAGCATTATTTTTGAGAGTAAAAAATAATCGGCAAAAACGTCAGAATGTTAATATGGCGACGAAAAGATAGAGTGGTTCTACCTTTATATTATTGTATCATGCTAAAAACTAAAAACGACATTAAAAATCAGTATGTTGCTTTTTATTTTTTGCTAATTTTCACAACACTTTCAGGTTACATTTTGGGATAAAAATTTGATTTTTGCTGTTCCCGTACTTTTGTGTTTAGTGAGAGTAATTCTTATTTACTCTCATTTTACCGAACTTTACCCAGAAAGTACGGGATCGGAGCTACAAATTGGTCTATCATTTAATGCAACCGAACATTAGTGTGTTGCCAGTCTGAAACTGCAAATTAATGGTTGCAGAAAGGCACTAACTACCAACTGAAATTGACAGCTCTCAGTTGCCATCAGTAGTATCATTTTAAGCAACTGGTAATACAACTGAGGCTCAGTTTCCATCCATAATTGGGCTACTAATATTTTTTTTTAATTTTCAAATATGCATTTTAAAAAAATTATTAATGTAAAAATATGCATTTATTGCCAAAATATTAACAAATATGCACTTACCACCAAAATATGCAAAAATATGCAACTACAAATCGATGCCAATTTGCTTAAAATTTTATTATTCGCATAGATAATTAGTCAATACCTCTTTATCTATCGCCACAAAAAACATCCATTTGCATGAAAGTTCGAGCCCTGCTAATAATCAATTTGGACTCACAAATAAATACGTTCGAAATAATCAAATTAACAAATAATTAATGTGATTAGCTCAAGCCAGTAGGAGCTTTTCACATGTTTACATGTTCATATATACTTAGTATAAAATCAAATCAAAAAAGTTTGTCTTAAGTAGAAAAAAAATCTGAAAAGTGGGAATGAAGAAAAATAATCCAATGGCAGCACTCGGAAAATGTAGCTAATATCAACTTGAAAGTGAATTTCATTCTCGTATTAAAGTTTTACGAAAAGATGTATATATAAAAATTGAAATCACATTCAACAGAGCTACCTGATTAGTGGTGATAAGCAAAATACACGTGAGCACTGACGATGGAAGTGTAGCGTCTTCCGAAAGTGGCGCGCTACAGATCCAAAATTGTTCAGCAACCGTTTATTATATAAAAAATCAACTCGATGTAATTTGTTTTAGTTATTGTTGAAAATTTCGATATAGGAAAATGCATAAGAAAGAAAAGAAGTACAATATTTTTATTTTGTAATTGAAGAGGATAACTCAAAATATATTTTTTTAAAGGACTGCCATCCTGCATAATATGCAAATTTATGCAAGGTATGTCAAAAATGCTTTTCTTTTGGGAAAATTTTGAAAAATATGCAAATGCATATTTTTTGTGCAAATATCATGAAAAACTTGCCCTGTTTATTATCTGAAATTAGTTATAAATTGTTGTTATGTATTAAAAAAACAAGTAGACAAACCCTTTTAAAGTCAACATATCGAGGTCTTATATTCAAATAATGCTATCTGCAAAATCACAGCTTTACAGAAGAGAGAAGAAACTGTTGTTACGTTTACTCTAAGAGTAATAAATATATATATATATATATATATATATATATATATATATATATATATATATATATATATATATATATATATATATATATATATATATATATATATATATATATATATATATATATATATATATATATATATATATATATATATATATATATATATATATATATATATATATATATATATATATATATATATATATATATATATATATATATATATATATATATATATAATATATATATAATATATATATATATATATATATATATATATATATATATATATATATATATATATATATATATATATATATATATATATATATATATATATATATATATATATATATATATATATATATATATGTATATATATATATATATATATATATATATATATATATATATATATATATATATGTATATATATATATATATATATATATATATATATATATATATATATATATATATATATATATATATATATATATATAATATATATATATATATATATATATATATATACATATATATATACATATATATATATATATATATATATATATATATATATATATATATATATATATATATATATATATATATATATATATATATATACATATATATATATATATATATATATATATATATATATATATATATATATACATATATATATATATATATATATATATATATATATATATATATATATATATATATATATATATATATATATATATATATATATATATATATATATATATATATATATATATATATATATATATATATATATATATATATATATATATATATATATATATATATATATATATATATATATATATATATATATATATATGTATGTATATACATATATATCCCAACATTTTATCTGAACATATCTACCCACTATCTCCATTCCTTAAGCGTGCTCATATACAAAATTTACAATCGAGAGAAGAAATATATTGAAGAAAATGGTCCATAACTGCTTAGGAGTCCAAATAGGCGGGTCAAATGTATGATCGACCTCCATTAGGTTTTTGTTCCCAACATTTTCTCAAAACATACTTGCCCCCTATTTCAAACCCTTAGGGGAACTCCCATACAAATAATGTGGCTTATTGAAATTATGGAATTTGGCCCCAGTAGCGCCTAGGATGCTCCAAGACGAGTCAAATGTATGACAAACTCCCATTAGTTTTGCAGCGTCAAAAATTTTTTTGAACACACCTACCCCGTATCTCCATGCAGGCGTTATGTTTAACAATATTATTAAACCACTATATTTGTTTGGGAGTGCCCAAGGGTATTCATTTTGTTGGTTGATCACAAATTACAATGTATATATCTGTGTATTTACGTATATTTTATAAAAACCAGGCGCAGATCCAGGGGAGGGGAAAAAGGGATATTTCCCCATCCAAAAGTAATAAAATATACCTTATTTCTATGGAGTTCCTTAAAGAAATTTGACAAAATTCTACGTTTCATTTAAAAGTTCCCCTCCCAAAAGCTTAAGCTTGATCCGCGCCTGATAACAACAAATCTTATTTGGCTAATTCACAAACTCTTGTATGTGTTGTAGATCGTATAAATGTTGTTGGTAATTTCCACATAAACATTTGCTTAGAAACGTGTTTATGTGGCAATTACCAACAATATTTATACAATCTACAACACATACAATAGGTTGTGAATTGAACAATTATTTTGTCTATACACAAAGATTTTTATGCAGATAACACTTTTTTTACTAAATAAAACAATAGGTTGTTAGATAGCACAATAAAAAATTGACGAAAAAACACCTTAAGAAAATTTTTTTTAAAATCAAAATGACAGGTGCCAAATCAGTCAGAGAATATGCTGCTTTGTAAAATCATTTTTGGGAAAATTGCAGATAGTACTATTTGAATATGAGACCTCGATATGTTTGTATGTGAAAACATATTTTTGGGTCGAAATCTGTATCAATTTCTCCATATGACTGTCACTAAAAATCAGTTTTGGAGATAGGTACATCTTCTGGGTTACGGATAGACATCTTTGGGTTGCTATGTGCAATCCTCAAGGATGAGTAATCTAAAGATAATTTTATTCAAGCATCAATTTGAATGCTTTTTTTCTGGAAAAATTTTTAAAGTTATTATCTAAATATATCAGGACTCCTTAAATGGGCTTCCTATTTCCAAAAAAAAATCATTTGAATGTCGTCTAGCTTGTGCATACCATCGAAATACTCGTGCAATGCCAGTAAGATATCCTGAAACACACTCTAACATAATTATTGTCAAACTAAAGAAAATTTTGTGGATATTAATAGCCCCTAAATAGGTTTATTAGGATAAAAAGAAATTTGTGCAAATTATGCATTTTTCATGGAGCAATATATCGAGCCATAACCGAAATAATAATGTAAGTGTAATCGATTAGCCGTTACGTCTTTTTAGCGGTTATGGATCGATATGTACATTTAAAACTAAAGTTAGCTAGAAATTTTATCGTGATCTTAGCATGAACGGGATAAAATTACATAAGTATAGCTATTTTGATTTCCAAAGCATCCCAAAATTTCAAAATTATTACCTAGAGATACTGAAATCTTTAAATATTAATATTATACAAATCTATTCACGTTCTCATTTTTAAATTGCCAATATTTTTATTTTATTTAGTTTAGGCTATGGAATCAATCCTTGTAGACTATACATACAATAATACAAATCAACAAATAAGTAATCTAATAACGAGTGATTTTTTTGCTATTATCTTTTTGGCAACACTAGTTTTGACAGCTCACGCACGTTTTGTATCTTGTGTCACTGTCAAACATCTTCAGTTTGGTCTATAATTTAATCATGAATCGTCTTACAAACGAACAACGCTTGCAAATTATTGAATTTTATTACCAAAATGCGTGCTCTGTTAAGAACCACTTTTTTATCGAAGAATTGTGTTCAGCGACGAGGCTCATTTCTGGTTGAATGGATACGTGAACAAGCAAAACTGCCGTATTTGGAGTGAAGAGCAGCCAGAAGCATTGCAAGAGCTACCAATGCATCCACAAAAAACAACCGTTTGGTGCGGATTATGGGCTGGCGGCATCATTGGGCCGTATTTCTTCAAAGATGATGCGAATCACAACGTTACTGTGAATGGTGAGCGCTACCGTGCGATGATAACAAACTTTTTTCTGCCCAAAATGGAAGAGCTTGACTTGCATGACATGTGGTTTCAACAAGACGGTGCCACATGCCACACAGCACGCGAAACAATGGACCAATTGAGAGGCGAGTTCGGTGAACAGTTTATTTCACGCTTGGGACCAGTCAATTGGCCGCCCAGATCGTGCGATTTAACGCCTCTAGACTATTTTTTATGGGGCTATGTTAAGGCTAATGTCTATAGCGACAAGCCCGCTTCGATTGACGCACTGGAAGCCAACATTGCCAACATTATTCGTGAGATACCGGCCGAAATGTTGGAAAGAGTATGCCAAAATTGGACTAAGCGGATGGACCATTTGAGGCGCAGCCGCGGCCAACATTTGCATGAAATAATCTTCAAACATTAAATTATATCGACCCAACTATCGATCCAAATAAATATTTCATGCATTTTTCTGAATTTTATTTGTTTTTTTTTTTACTTTCCGATAGATCTTATAAAATCACCCATTATATAAGTTTTATTATTTAAATATAAAATGATATTCCATTTAATGGAGAATAATCAGCAAAATTATACATATCAGTAAATCAACAGCAAAATTTTCTTAGCTGACTTACTAAAATTTTTGTAATAAGTTAAGGCAATAAATCTTTATTTTTATGGAATTAAATAATAAGAGCCATAACGAGTTTTAACATACATTGTTACATTAAAATTCAGAGTAGAATATAGTTACGATAACAATCTACAGTGGTTTTAAATCTCTAATTGTACGAGAAAACCTGTTGATAACCCTTTCAATTTCGTCACATATGCTAAGTTCAAGCCAAATTTTCGTCATGAATACGACCGTAAGTCATTAACCTTTGAGTTCCGAAACTCTTCGACTAGCTTATTTGGCAACCTGTTGCAAGTTTCACTGAAATTAATAACAATTACAAAGAAGACGTATCCCACGCAATACATAAAAAAAATGTTCTTTCAAAGAGGTCAAATTTGTGAAGACACGCAATTAAAAAGATATATCAAAAGGGTCAAATTGTTTTCTTAAAAAACAATGACAAATGAGAAAGAAAGAAACAAAAAATGTTGTGAAGCAAATTGGCTTAAAATTAGCATTTATTGGGAAATAAAGAAACAGTTAAAAGATTTTACAGTCACAAATGGCATTTGATAGAAACCTAACAAACACAAAGTCAAACGTTTGAAATATGATGATCTTATCGTTTGATATCAAACGATGTTCTCAACCCTTTTTGAAACCCAGACACTGAGTGCACTGCAGTGGTTTGAGAATAAAATTTGTATGCAATTTAATGTTTATTTCAGAATAAATGTCTGAAGAATGATAATTTGGCATCAAGTGTTATTCTAAAATTACTATCAAACCTCAAAGTAATACTATATTCATCTTTTTAATTCTCAAACAAATCAAAGAAACTTAAAACTAAGAAAAAATTTTACTTTTTATTTTTTATTAAATATTCTCCAATATTCCTAAAACCAAATTACATTGAAAGTACAATTTATCACGCAAATTACAAACATTCTTTTCCAATTTGTTAAGGACTATTTATTTACATTTATTTACAATCCACATTTAAAAACCATTTAAGGACAATGTTTAAGCATAAGCTTGGGAATAAACATATTTTTAAATTTAAGAACAAATTACATTTATATACTTTCAAACGGAAATTTTTTTAGATTGAGTTTAATTTCAAATCATTCTCAATTGGACATCATACATGTATGTTTGCTGGGAAAACACAAATCTACAACTGAAAGCGTCTTTCTTTGTCGTAATAAAAAGTTCGTGCTGCTAAAAATTAAAAAAGAAACCTTTAAAAAGTCAACAAGTTAAAGATATCGAAAAAAGTAGGATTCAGAAAGAAAAACACGAAATACTAGAAAAAATTTACTCAATATAATAAAGTTTCCTATATTTTTTAAACAACTATTAAGAGAAAAACCTAACAACCTGTTAAATAATTAAATGGCAAATGAAATTTTTTAAGATGGGGGAAAAATACATTTATAACAACAGAACACCATTTCGCAATAAATATTATAGCGTCACAGTATTCATATTTTTAAGGCACTAGGAAATGGCGTAAACTTCACCAAAAGTTATTTCAGACTGTAAGGAAATAGTGTCGCTTGTGTATGTGTGCGTTTCTTAGTTCTTCAGTTGGCCACGTCTTAAGACATCATCAATGACGGGTGTACGACAATGTTAAATCTTCGACGACAAATGTCGGACAGCCGGAAGTTTTTGAAGAAGTGTCGCGAAAATCTTGTACGATTCAATGAGCGGCAATGACGCTCAGATTGTCGTCAATGATTTTATAAGTGAATATAAGTGTCTTGGCATCAATGACTATGTAGGCTACAATGTCGTTTATCTTGTCGTCAACGATTACACAGCGAAAATGTCATAACTAGTACAGACTTTAATTTATATCTATAACACACAAATCAACTTTTTGCTTACCTCTTTGTTTCCGTTTTATTATTGACTAACTTAGCTGAGATTCGAACTGAGGCTGCCAACTGGGTCGCCATTCAAAAATACCTAGACATATTCTATTTTAGCTTCCGGAAACTTATGCAGTGAAAGCCGTTTCAATAAAAAAGGGTTAAATATAAAATGCTCGTGTAGTATTTGGTATTTACAAAAAAAGTAAACAGCTACAAAAAACTTTTTTTACTTAAAAGGGTCAAAAAGTTAGTTGTATTCAAAGGGAATAAAAGAAAATAAGAAAAAGATTATGTAATGCAGTGAGAAACAACAGCAAAAACCAACAGTTTCTAAGGGACGCATATAATTTATCTTTAATGTTACAAGAAAATTTAGAAGGATTCTTAACTTCTTTTAGCCTTGACCCAAATACTAGCTGTATTTTTTTCTTTCCTAAAAGAAAAAGGGTATATTTATAATAAAATATACAAGCAGAAAAAGAATCTAATAAGGGCTAAATTTCAAGGTCGTAGGCAATAAATAAGTGACAAATAAAAAAATTTCTTAATAAAAAGGAAAAAAATGAATAAATGTTTAACAAGTATAATACGGAAACATTGAAAGAAGTAATGACCTTAACCTAGAACTTGAAAACTTGTCAAAACAACCTTCAAAACAGACACCAATACAACACGCTCAAACGCACACACAAACGCATGTTAACATTTTGAACAGATAAGCCTTAAACCAAAATAGGCCTAATATTATTATGTATTGCAGAGTGTAAGAAACGAGAAAAAATGTAAAAAAATAATCAAACGTACATACCAAGTTGCTACTTTTGTTGTCATTCATATGAGCCTATGAGTATGGATATCGTATGTGCGTACGTTAGATACCAACAACTCATACTTGACAACCTTAAAATATTTTATATAAAAATTAAACGAGAAGTATGTATATACAATGTATCGTACACCGGCATGTTTAGACTTAACTTTGCAGACTACAACGAATTGGCTTAAGCTTTAATACAACAGAGAAGAAACGGCAACAACTGTCAATGACAATTGATACATTTGCTTTGTTTCATTTACGTATAAAATATTTTTTCTTACTGTCTGTCTCCATGTCTGGTAAATGTATGTATGCTTGGGCAGATGAAAAAGGCTTTTCATTATTAATTTGGGATCAACTGATTTACTTTCTGTGCAAGCGCAATTGAAAGCGGAATCCAAATGTAAGACATGTATCATAATAGGGGCATAAATTAAATTTCTCGAAAAAACATGGGAAATAATATGGGTTCTTAATGAATTCTAAAGAACAAATTTAAGTATCGAAATCTTTAAAACTCGCACCAGTCTGACAAAATGGTTGATGCCAATGAATTCCTTGCGCCCAAATTGGGTATGATCAACATCAGAGCCTTTGCCAAAAAAAATTTTAACTACGAGTGTTATTATTAGAAATATCGAGAAAAGCTCAACAAAATTTTAAAGAAATAAAAACCAAGTTCTTGCTAACACTATCTCATTTCTAATCAACCTGCGTGTGAGGTAAATAATACCAGTCCACAAAAAAGGTGACAAGACAGATCGTAATAACTACAACGTATATGTAGAAAACATTATCGGTGTCAACATAGTTTTTAAACTAAGGTTATTCAAATCACAGCTAGTTTCAAGTACAGCAAAAGTTAGTTGGTATTTAAAATTTTACCACGCCAATATATAGATATATTTTCTCGGATGTTTTTTTTTGTACTACGCCGCCATTTGATTTTTTATTTATTTACCAGCTTTCCAATCCGGGGTGGACCATTAGACCAACTAAGTTTTGCTGTACTTGAAACTAGCTGTGATTTGAATAAGCTTAGGTTTAAAAGCTATGTTGACACCGATAATGTTTTCTGCATATGCGTTGTAGTTGTTACGATCTGTTTTGTCACCTTTTTGTGGATTGGTATTATTAAGCTCGCAAGCAGGTTGCCTAGAAATGAGATAGTATTATCAATAATTTGGTCCTTATTTCGATCTCAGTTTTTCTAACGGCAAACATTTTTCGATTGGAACTTGGCCTTATTTTCACATATGTATATGTTTTTGTGCGGATCTGACTCCTTTTTTTCAAAAGTAAAGTTAAGGGGCATCCTAGTCCCCCTAGATGAAAAGTACACGTTTTTAGATTTTCCTGATCATTTGCTCACTACGACCTACCTGTATACCGAACTGCAACTTTCTCTCTAGCTATAGTGGAAGTGGCCCATAATATTGATGAGTGAGTGAGTGAATACATTCCAAAACACTTTTGTTGAAAATTAGGTCGATCATAGTCGGCGACACTTTACATATTATTATTAACCTAAAAGTACACACTCATTATGTTTCAACAAAATATTTTTACTAAAAAAGCGATTGGCTGCGTGCAGGTTTGAACCGCGACCTCTTGACTGATAGTCTGACGTATCTACAATTCAGCCATAGCCGTATTAAACTTTATGCTACATTTTTTCCACTTGGAATATATATATTTAATTTGAAAGGTTTTTTCTTTAAAAAAATAACTGCAAAATCGATGTAATTTTAGACAAGTAGAAATTTTCAACACAAATTTAGACAATATATGATCGTAAATTTTAAGTAATGTTTTAGAGTGTAAGTACTAAAATATGCACCTTCATATGGTAAAACTTTCAAACTTCATCAATGAGGTTACTTATATGGTGTATCATCTTGTTTCATTATTTTGTAATTAAGTGAAGCAATTATGATGATATAAAAACAGCGCGAACAGTTTCCTGTAATATAGACACTCTGTGCATAGGCCTGAACTTAGCCTACCGACTTAATTAAATAACAGAAATATATATTAACCTCAGTTGCAATTATAATTTTTTTGCCACTTTGAGCGGATCCCGTTACATTTCATTTGAGTCGGCCATAATTCCTAAATAATCAGAAATATCCCTTAGATGACTTTTCGGACCGACGTCATACATTTCTATTGTGTTGGTTAGACAACAGTTAGACGTTTGCGCCTATATTTCGTTGCAAGCTGTAAAAAATTTTCTCGCATACGAAGTGAGTCAATGTGAATGTTCTGAGCTAAATGGCAATATTAACAATACAACCACAATTCAAAAAGGGGCTCGGCGCGCCCATGTTTCTTTAATATACAAGACCATCCACAGCAGCAACACTCATACAGTTTTTATTAATACAGGTAAGCCTAGCTTAACGCGGTACTTCATTTACGCGATTTCGATATAACACGAATCCATAATAGTAACCATTTTTCCATTTAAGCGTTTTTTTAACGCGAATTTAACATAACACGCATAAAAAATTACGGTAACCATCGACTGTGTGGTAAAAAACAATGTACTAGTGCATAATTAATACAACTAAAAGATTTTTAGTGTTTTTATAAAATGTTTTAGAAATGGCTCAAGCAAAAATATAATTACCGAATTTTTGACCGCTTGAGTAATGACGAAAAGTCTACAACTCTAGCAAAATCTCTTGAAATGAGTCAAGAATAAGAACCATAAGAAATAAATCAAAATTCGAACTATTGCTTTATGTTGGAGCTACTGATACAGCAAAACACATATCCTATGCCAGAGACAATTTAGTAGAAAATATGACCTAACCTTAATTTGGATCGAACATTTCATTGAGAAACATGTTCCCCAGGACACTAATGTAATAAAACAAAAAGCGTTGATTTTATAAAAATATAGCAACTAGCTGTGTTTCTAAGCGAATGTCCTACAAATAGAATAAGTAAAAATTTAATAATTGTAATTAATCTTGACTTAACGCGATTTTTAGGTCCAAAAATTTAATTTTTAATGTATCTCGTGTTTTGATTTAACCGATATGTTAAATTCCTGGTCCCAAAAAAGAATGTGTACCAATCCTGAACAGTGTTTTACGCGGATTTTGCGTACACGTACTTTTTTAGGTCCCAACAGACCGTGTAAATGGTGGCTTACCTGTACATATTTTTTCATTTCAATTTGTATTACTACACATGCATGTTTGTTATTATATAAAGCTCCATACTGAGGGAACCAAAACATCAACGCCTCGGGAGTTGTACGATGACAGCTTGCAAATAAACAGCCATACAAATATTTTCCGTTTAAACATTTGCACACATGAAATCAACCAGCCGTCATTTTATACATACATAAATAAATTCAATTCTACAAAAAACTTCGGCCTTCGCAAAAAAAGAAACATGCTAATGTAATTTGTATTATTTAAGCTGTTAAAATTCATACTAAACAGAGAAAAAATAGCCTGCTTATTATTAAATCAAACATTTAGTGTCGGCTAAATGTCTAGCAGCCAACTCAAGCAACTCAATCGGTTATTTCTTTTATTCATTTGGCCTCTGCTTATTGGTTTTTTAGAGGTGCATATACAGGTATGTGATGGAAATCGATTCCGAAAACGAAGCAATTTTGAAAGGTGTTTTTTAATAATATTTCTTTATTAAAATCAATTTTATAACAAATATTATAAAAATATTTCTTTATTACAAAAGAGTTGTATCACAAAACTTATAAAAATTTGATGAAAAGTGCGTTAAAAGGACTTTCAAAAGTGCTTCGTTTTCAAAATAGATTTCCATCACATACCTGATAATGTTGGTTTGTTACGAATTTCTTTGAAATTTCATTTTATTTTTTATTTAGTGTGCATGTAACATGACTACTTTCAACATCTATTCAACTGTCAATTAAAATGCGTGCACGTCATAAAATAATCATTATTGTCAATACAAAACGAGCCCCCAATATTATTTTCTCATGGTCATTAGTGGGTAGTATTTGCTTTTTACTTAAAAATTTGTTTTAAGACACAAAATTCTGGAAATTGTTGAATATAAAACGAAGAATTTTTCGGTTTTAAAACAAATGTTTAACTGTAATACATAATGTGTGCTTGCAAAAAAAAAATCTCAAGGTGCTCTTTCTTAATGAAAATATTATTTTATCGAACTTTCGAAGTTTTCTTTTGATTTATTCAAGAAAATCAACTTTCATGAAATTTACTAGCTGTCAACATAAAAATAAATTAATAAACTGTATACATGTACACTCTAAAACACTTTTGTTGAAAATTACCCTGATGGCCAACTCGTCGTAGAGGACATTTTCATCAACGACATTTCGACATTTGTCTTTAACGATATTTGTCGATTCCTTCCCTGCGGAAAATTTGTGTCAATTGTTCCAAAAGTACCTGTCCTATAACTTGTGAAAATAGGAATAGATATAAATGTTCCAAAACTGTGTAAAAGTTAAAAAAATATTGTCTTCTTTTTTTGTATATAAATACAAATATTTATATCCATATCTGCGAAAGTTTAAGTTACATTTTTGTAATGGAATTCTGAATTTAAACAAATTGCTTTTCAGGTGTAAATGCCAATTTAATTGCATTTATTAAAAACAAAATAGTGAAGTTCAGTGTTTGATGCAAATAGTCTTGCGAAAGTGCAAATACAAGCTATCGTAGCTTTTTTTTTTATCAAATATATCAACAAAATGTGCTAGGATTTAAGGCTACGGTAACTTGAATTTTCACTTCCGCAAGACTATTTGCATCAAACACTGCACAGAAAAAATTATGATAGGTTTTTATTTTAACACACATGTGTTTGAATTTGTTTTTAAATTTTATTCTTTTTTCTTTGGTTTTTAAATATTCCAATACAAAATTTTGATAGAAAAAAATGCGATTTTTTTCTTATTAAATATTTACGAATTTTAGTGTTTAATTTTATTTTATGAATTTTGTGATAGGTCCCATTTCCGTAAATTAAATATTTGAATTTATGAATTTAGTAATAGAATACGAATTATAGTTTTTTTCTGTGTGAACTCCGCTAATTTTCTTCACACTCATTGATTGCAGTTACTTTTTTAGGTTCGGTAGAATGACGTCAGATGACGATTGGTTTGGTTGGCAAAAGAAACAATCAAATAAAAATAAAATAAAAATATAAATAAATTTCATACATACGTCATTGAAAATAATTAAAATAAAAAAGCTATAAATATTTAATTAAAACATAATTAAATCCAGATGAGTTACAACGAGTGGGAGGGGTAAACTAATGAACTCCTACGTTCATTGGAACTATATCCGAAACCAGTGTTATAGAAACTACACGGTTCTTTAGATCAGTCTTGTGACCCATAACAAAATGTCTAAAAGGTATCAATTGCTCCCTCCTATGACAAAGCCATGTTAAAGTGATAGGTCCCTTCCATGCAAAGTGTTAGAACTCGAACCGGTCCCTATCCCCCAAGGACTAGTCACGTGACAGGTTCTGTGTCAGCTTCCTTCCCCTTGGGGTCTTAAGACAATCTAACAGAAACCGTACTCAAAGAATGGGTGGAAAAAAACTACGCAGCTGGTCATGCCAACTCTTCGTGTGCCAACAAATGAACTTCTTGTGGACATTGTCGCTCAGTCTGTCACCAGTTTGAATCATTTTGATACATTTCTGCTTGCTAAAATTGAGCGAAATTGAGCGGATGAAAAGTTCTGTTATAATATCTATTAAAACTTCTTGTATTAAATACTCTCTGAGCAACAAACTATTCAAATTGCTATTGTAGAAAACGTGTAAAAAAAGAAACAAAGACGGGGACCACACAGGGCAATTTTTGTTGCGCAACTTATAATTCAGTAGCGGGAAAGAGAGAGAAAGTAGCACAGTTTTTCTCTGTCTTTCTCCCAGCTGAATTAAAAAATTCGCAACAAGAATTGCCCTGTGTGAACCCCGTCAAACGAAAAAATGTAATGGGGACATAGCTGAGGATGTTGTCATTTAAAGGTATTTCTCAAAGGTATTTTTAAAGGGACAATGTAACAATCTTCCTAAAGCCCTTATGACACTACATTTTTTCTTAATTTTTCAAATCTTGGAGAACAGTGCAAATAGAATATAATAGGAAATTTTACTAGGTGCAAAGAGTTCAGCTATATTAAGATAAATACCAAATTGTCAAAGCTTTTACTAATGTTATCGATAAAAAATGGGGGCCTGTCAAAAAAAATGTACAAATGTTCAACTTAAAATTGACATTTCAAGCTTGAAACATTAAAGTGCTGCCAAGTTAGCGGTTTATTCACGAATTCAGCGATTTAGTGCCTCTTTTTTTCAACTTTTTTTCTTTTGTCGTTTTATTATAAATAAAAAGTAGGCAGCACCTAAAGAAGCCATTACGTTTTGTTTACATTTTGTATAGTTGTTTCTTTCTATCATTTGCTATTTCTTTCTTTCAATCCTATAGCAAAACAATGCAAGAAAAATGTAGTGTCATAAGGGCTTAAGGCCCCGTTAGCCGAGCGTTGCTGTACCCGTACTGTACCGTACCGTACTGTTGGCACGTTAGTGCACTTATAGAACATATAAAAACGTACGCATGCTTTACATTTCCTTTTGTTGTTTTAAAGTGAAAACCCAACAGCTGTTCACAAAACAGTGATGGGAACTAAAAATGTTCCAATGGTGACTGATGTGAACAAAAAGTACCAAAAAGATGTAAGTGGTATTAAAACTGTATTTGATGTACATATATATGTACACAAAAGTACATTTGTATTATGTATTTATAATAAATTTGTATATGTGTATACATACATACATACGTCTGTACATGCATATATATATATATATATATATATATATATATATATATATATATATATATATATATATATATATATATATATATATATATATATATATATATATATATATATATATATATATATATATATATATATATATATATATATATATATATATATATATATATATATATATATATATATATATATATATATATATATATATATATATATATATATATATATATATATATATATATATATATATATATATATATATATATATATATATATATATATATATATATATATATATATATATATATATATATATATATATATATATAACAACACGTATATAACAAATTAAGTTATATTTTATTTGTGCACGCACAATACATATTCATGTATCCCACATTTATATATAAAAATCACAATTTTTCTTCTTATTAAGTATTTTATATCCTGAATATTTTTTTAAAATTATGACAGGCCCTTTTGCATTTTATATGTCAATATGTATTTTTTTATTATATACATTCATATGACACATATATTTATGTAAATACTTATATATGCAAAAACATATGTATTATTTTAAGTTGATTTCCAACATAGATATTATTATTACCAAAAGTACCAAAAAACAGAGCGAAAATATCCCTATTCCATTTAGCATACAAACAGGCCATCACTGTTGTACAAATGTCACTTAACAACGTAAGGAAATTCTATTTTATACAGATTGGTACGTTCCAACTACGGTACATTTAAATTCGGTAAGCTTTTGCATTGCTATTCCCATATCATAGACGAACAGCTGACACATTACGGTACAGATGCGCTCCGCTAAAGGCCATGTCAGATAAAACTTTTGCTTCGCGTTGCGTTACAGATTCGCTTTGACATCTAAGATGAAATGTACATACTTATACGAAACATGTCACATAAAGCACTTTTAACGCAGCGTGAAGCGAAAAGTTCGGCAACTCTCATCTTTTTGCTTGCTTTGACAATCAGCTGGAATAATTTTCTTTTATTATATTGCCAAACGAAACATATTGCGCGTTTGAATCTGTTTTAATAAGAGGTAAATATGTATGTGGCATTTATTTATTTATAATAAATCGTAAAATAACATAATTGACTTTTATTTTTATAAAAAAATATATATATAAATAGCAAAATTATCAACTACTTTTTTGGTAAACGATCAATGCGCGAGCAGAGGGCGAAGCCGATGTAAAATGGTGATCGGCGCCGGCTAAGAACAAATATAGTCGGCGGCGGCTATTAGCCGGCTAAGAGCCGAAAATTTTTCGCCGGCGGCGGCTACCTAAATTTATCGGCTAACGGTCGGCTAACAGAGTATTTCTTGCTTACTTACATACAAGGTATATTTACAACAGGTATACTCGGCCCAATTATAAATAAACTTGCCTTTCTAGACGATTTACTGCCTTATTTATAAAAATAATTTTCATAAGAAATTTTTTTCATATGTTCCAAAACCGAATTAAATATTTTTAAATGCGCATGTTAGTAAATATCCACTTTTTATTATAAAAAATCGGCTTAGCCGCTAGCCGATATTAGCCGCAATAATCGGCGGCGGCTAAGTGATTGTGAAAATCACCGGCGGCGGCTAATAGCCGGCTATTAGCCGACCGGCTTCGTGCTCTGTGCGCGAGTGTTGTCAAAGTTTTCATTGTGTCATACTCCTTTTGCTTTACACTTTTCTATCAAAGTTAGAAACGTCACGTAAAGCGACAAAGTTTTATCTGACACGGCCTTAATTCTGCCTTTAAGCAAGTTTCACTCGCGAGCGTCATTCGGTGTTTGGTTATTGAAGTTGACGGATGGTGTAATAATATTAAATCAATAAAAGTTTTAAAATAATAAAGAAAATATAATTTAACAGTGCATTAATGCAATATTTCGGTAATATGCATTGTATATGTATATGCCTTAAAGTTAACATAATTATAGTGTTGTGTTTAAGTTTGTTGTTGACAAATGCAAAAAAATATGTATAAGAGTGTAGTGTTGTGTCAAAATATCGAAACATACATACAAACATTCATACATTTTGATGTTAATACAATTATTCCATTTAAACCAAAACAAAAAGTCTGTTTAACTTTAAATTTGTCTTTTAATTTAATGTGTATGTATATAGTATGTATGTGTATTTTCAATTTATTTTTTTATTTATTAAATATTACAAATGCAATTACAAATTATATCAATATCTACAAATAAGTTAATCTTAAATTGTATATTTAATTAATAATTGTAATATCTATATATGTTATTATATATATATATATATATATATATATATATATATATATATATATATATATATATATATATATATATATATATATATATATATATATATATATATATATATATATATATATATATATATATATATTTTTTTTTTTTTTTTAATAAATGTCTGTGTATTATTAAAGTAATAATGGATAAAATATAAAAAATTTGTTTTGTATTATTTAACTGTTAGGACCATTTAGTCACAAAAATACCGCTATATGTTCAAGAAGAAAATTATTGTGATTGGTAGTAATAAACATACTAGTATGTTTCCAATACTTTTATATTTAATATAGTTGACGCAATTATAAACCTGAACATTAACGATAGTTTGCAATTGTGATTGTATCAACCATGTTTTTTCTTTGCGTGCAATGCACTTATGAACTCCTGCGAAAATGCATTTTTAATTCTTTTCAGCGGATGTAGCTCGTCGTATTGTTAGCAACTCCAACAATTTTTTAATAAATACTCTTTTATATTTTCCGGTTGCTCAGAAAAGCATAAATAATTTTTGCATTGAACTCAATGTTGCTTTTTAGAGCTTCATCAACATTACATTCTGTATCATATGAAATCGCCCAAAAATTTTGCCTTTTAAAAAAATATCAGTCATTAACATTTTCACTTTCGTCTAATGCATTTCTTTTATCATCAAAAAGGTGGCCATAAAACTGTTTTTCATACAAAACTACAGAAATTGTCCAAGCGTTTTGGAATAAATTCTTGATTTTGTTAAAAAAGTCAAGATTATGAAGCTATTTTCTTAAATTGTATAATATATTAATGCTAAAAAACTCGCAGGAATTCCTGCACCGATTTTTCGGGAATTCGGGATTGAAAATTTAGCAGAATTTCCGGGAAATCCCGTAAAAAACTCTAATATACGTACATAGAATTATTAATTTTTGCATTTTTTAGAGAATATAAAGTTTTAAATATCATACCCTAAAATATAAAATATATCGACGGCCTATTTGCAAAATCCTATATATTCGATTTTGAGGCAAATCACTTTTTTGATGGCAAAGTATTGCGTAAAATAAGCCGCATCTATGGTATAAATTTAAGAGTAAAAATATTTATTTTTGCGATTTTATCGTCATTTTTTATTTCTCTATCTTACGCAGTTAACTTTTTACGAAGGCAAAATCATCTATCTCATAAAATATTACTTAAATAAACTCATTTAAATTGAAATTATCAGATTTTGTTACAATCTTGTATGATTAAAACTTGCTCAAACTGTAAGGAGCGTCAAGACCTCGAGAAACATCGCGAAAACTACGAAAATTCCCAAGAACTTGCTATATATGAAAGATTACCATGTTTCGATTGATTAAATGCCCCAAAAAATTTAAGAATACTATAAACTTCGGAAAATTACGCCTCTAGCAAAAATAGCGAAAATTCGCGAAAAATTTGCAAAACTTTAAACAAGCCATAATTTTGATTAAAAATCTCTAAATCGAAAAAATCGCGATAATGGCGAAAACTCGCAAAAACTTGTTAACAGCGGCATGCTAACAAAATCTAATATGCAGTGTTTTCATATTAGATTTTATATTCCATTTAGCATTATTTTTTAGCATTTTTTATTTATTTATTTGGCATTTTCTAGCATTTTTTGCACAATAAATATCAATCTAGATGAACATTTTATAGAAAAAATACGAATATTTAAACGGAAGGAGCAATGAAAAAAACAAAATTTATATGATTGTATAAATCAGAAGTCAACTGTTGAGTCCTGTGCCGTATTTATCGAAAATACAAGTTACAAAACTACAATTAAAACCCACAAAACAACAACACTTTTAGAAATTTTATTGTTGTTTTGTAACTTGTAGTTTCGAGAAATGGGTCCCTGGATGTATATACAAGACTTCAAAAAACGGGGGAGATTTGTTCACTCCATCGCTCCATCTACATATCAATGTGAAACTTTTATTTCATATGAACCGGTATATGTACATCCAGATTACAGGGTGGGAAAAATGGTATTACCTCAATTTAATAAAATGTTTTTACAGATTTCAATCGTTGTAATTTTTGTATTGTATAACTGTCGCATTGAATTGCAACTTCAAAAGAGAATTAAAAAAATCATTAAAAATTTCATCGTTTAAATTTAGTCTCTGTTGTTTAAAAATTAAAAATTGGTATTTTAAAAGGCTCACTAGCTATGTCTGTTTTATTGTGGTTTATGAGTTTTTCATATCAAATAATTCGTTAATTATTATTACAAAACGTCAGATACTCAAATACCGTTTTGAACTCTTGCAGTGAAAAAAATAAGGAGAACTAAAATAAAATGTTGAGGGCACAGAATAGAGGACGGTTTTATTTTAGGGATTATTGCAACAGAAAGACACGTTTTTTTTGTCAAATGAGGATGATGCGCTCTATGAATATAATGAATATTTGTTACAAAAATGGTCGATACACAGTAATTTAGACTTTGAAAAAATGGTATTATACCGATTCTTGCTCCATGAGATACTAAGAATAGATTATATAATCCGAATTTCAATAGAGTCAGGAAGCCGAAACAAAAATTGCCTCCAATTTTTGTGTTGAAAATTACCCAGTAGTATTCTATTAAATGCAGGCCTGTTCTGTATTCCATGCATAATGAAAATGTTCGCAACTGTCATACTATCGTTGCTGTAAATATTAAATAATAATAATGCTTTAATAACTCCGAACATTCTCCTTTAAACAAGCCATCATTTTGGTCAAAAATCTCTAAAACTGTACGGAATGGCAAAAATTCGAGAAAAAAATTGCGAAAATGGCAAATATTCGCAAAACTTGCTAACAGCGGCATGATAAAAAAATGTCTAATATGATTTAAAAATCGCGTAAACTGTAAAGGTTAGGCTTGCAAAAAGTCACTCCTATCACGAATATTACGAAAATTCGCGAGAAGCTGCAACATCGAAAACACACCCTAACATTGATTGGAGACCGCCAAGGCCGCAAGTTCACGAAAAATTGCTAAATATATTGAAGAAATCACTAATATTGTAAAGAATAACAAAATTTCAGAAAAAAAAATTGCCAACAATGTATAGTAAACGTTTTTATTTCTCACTTTAGATGTCGCAATAAAACTTAATCATATTATTTGTTAAAAATTTACTTAATTCATTTTTTCACTATTTCTTTTACTATACAAAATCCTCTATCTTATACCGTATTAATAATTTTCGAACAACAAAACAACAAAAACGGCTGATAATCAATCAGCCATGTCACAGAATACCATTCCGATCGAAAGTGGTTTCAATTCCGCAAATTGCTTCTTCAGAAAACGAAAAACGAAAATTTTCTTCGTAATCATACCACTATTAAATTTCAAAGTGGAATTGAAAAACGCTTTTCTACTGACTTCATTTGCAGTAAATACTAAAAAACGTGCATACTCTTAGGAGCGTCAAATAAATATTTGGTCATGAGCTTTCCATGTTAATAAAAAGCTCAATGTGAGCCTTGCATCTAAAAACAAGATTAAACAAACGCCTCAAGGTATAAAAACTGTATCATTGTAAAAAATGAAATACAAAATAAACGGAATCTAAAGCACCAAAAATGTAGTTTTTCGCAATGACAACCTCGGAATCAAAACCAATCCGAACGGAATCTGTGACACGGCTGAATATTTGTATATTATGTAAAAAGTTTCATATATTTGTACAAAACTCGTTCGTTAAAAAATTTAAAAAATCGAGATGACTATTGATTCTGATAGATCTTTTAGCGCTTTATGAGAAAAAATGTACAGATGGTATCGAAGCATGCCTCTTTCTATGTTTTTATGTGACGTAAAATTGCAGTTGTTGTTCGTTACACTCACCAGACATTTTCTAAACTATTTCCTTATATTTTCTGTAGCAAAACTCGCTGGTTCACTGTTTTAACCTTTCTGTTCGGTGATGCCTGCCCAAGCCAAAATAAAAATATGGCAGATTTAGGAATGCTGTGCAAATTGTTAAAGTTTATCCTGCAGTTGGACACATATTCATTCCTCCTAATAGAGTGTTCGGGAGAATTAAAACAAAATTAAAAGCAACGATAACAAATCCAAAATTCTGTTCTGTGCGGGAAGCTTAAGAGAGTTTCTACCAGTGATTGGACTACTGCTTTATTTATTTTAAATTCAAACCTCCTAGGCTCAATTCTTAAAACGAGGAAAAGAAATTCATGACATTATTCTAGGACTACCTACTTCCCATCAATGTGGATGTTAAACCTGAAAAGCAAAAAGATGTTGGAATCCTTTTATAGAAATTGTTTGAAGAAAATTGGAGAGATAATAAAGACTTGCAATTATATGTTTCGGTTTTGGATAATAATAATAATATTGTTCACATCATGGAAGAAAACAATGAGATAAAGATTTTACATTACCCGACTAGTAATTTTTATGCGCACCTAATTGAGAGGTAACTGGGTTCCGAATTGCGATGTAAGGTAACAACGTATTTGGGACCCGATATGATTCCTGTGGGTAAATATCGAAAACTCGCAAAAACATGCTTAAATCGAAAAATATCAAACTCTAGTATTTATTAAAAATCGGTAAAGCTGTTCAAGGGACAAAAGTAAGCAATAATCACCCCTATCGAAAATAAAAAATAAATAAAATGCTATTAAAAATCTGTACTTGATTTTCCAAACTTCCCAATAGCTTCCCGATTGGGAAGAACTGATTTTAAATAACTAATTTGTAGTTGTGATATCCCAAGAAGTTCCCGGCGGGATCCCAAATGGCGCAAAACTTTTCGGTTTGTCACACACATTCCCAAGTGAGTCTCAATATGTGTATAAAAAAATTTAAGACGGGTATCTGTTAAAAAATTCATATTTTTATGTAAAACTTTTTAAAAATAAGATTATTACCTTTTTTAGCACTGTTTCCTTAATTTTAATAAATTACTATAGTTTTTAAGATGTAGTATAGTTGAATAATAAGCTTGCCTGGTGAACTGTAGTGTGTTTTCAAAACTAGTTCGATCCCATATGTCTTGTAGCAAAATTCTTTTGTTTCGAAAATTAGTTCGTTCCAAACTTAAATCTATTAAACCACCACAACACGCGAAGTGATTAGCTTGTCTGCGGAATCCACGACCTCTGGACTGACAGGTTAGCATCTCACTTCGTTTAAATTTTTCAACTGTTGAGTTATCAAGCAAGAATTTTTTTTTGGTTATATGTATTTATTTATTGTATCTTCAATAAAATTGAACTAACAATAAGTAATCAAATCTTAATTCTAAAATTTTAATTTTTAAGTCCAGCCAGTGCCAGACAAAAATATTTGTTTCAGCGGTTGGTTGTTTGGTTGTTTACGTCTCTCGTGTTCGGCTGAGAGCAAGAGTGTCCCTCCTTCTGAGCCGAGTGTGGCCTCTAAAGTTAACGATGTTTCGAGCTAGGGGATTTGGGTGCAACTCAAGTCTTTTTATGTAGCTTGTCACGTGTTTAGAAAACACTGTCTTAACCGGCGGCACATGTAGGTCTTTATGAATTCGCTTGTTTCTGACATACCATGGGGCTGCTGTAATCGTACGGAGTATTTTATTTTGTTGCCTTTGAATTTTTTCTACATTTGATCAAGCAAGAATGGCATAACATTTCAGAATCAAAAGAATTCAAATATTTTGGTCCATTTAATTAGGCGCAACATGTTTTTTGCATTTTTCCAAAATTCGATTAATGCTCTAAATGCATTATTTAGCTAAGTGTTAAAAATTATTGAAGTGGATTTGACCGATATTGAGATATTGAAGTTGTAGTGTAAGTGGCAGAGAAGACAAAAATAACAGAAAAATCATGATTTCAAGCAAAGAGGTACTACCGAATCTTAAGCCCATGTAGCTCGTTACCTCTCAAATTTTGAGTAAATTGGGAAAAAAAAATTTAACATCTCGAAATACTTCTGTTTTTGTAATTAACTCCAACCTTGAGGGTAACGATCCAAATGGACCTCAGATTCGGATTCAGCGCGTCGAAATACATCTAGATAGGTGGGTCTGGTGGAATAAACAGTCCACTTTTTTGTTATATTTTCTTTCTGCCTGAAATCATGCTTTTTCTGCTATTTGCGTCTTCTCTGCTACAACTTCACTACAACTTCAATATCTTGAGATAGGTAAAATGTACACCAATAATATTTTAAGATGTATTTAAATAATGCATTTAGAGCTCACACTACAAATTTCGGAAAAAGAAAAAAATTTTTAGCTATTTTCCCCATTGAAATAACTCCCAATGAAATGGGACCTAAAAAAATAATTAAGTCCAAACAAATTTAATGAAATAAATCCAAAGAAAAATATAATTATTCCCAAGCCTCAATTGAAATAAGTTCCAATTTTTGGAACTTGCTTCATAATGAAGTATGTAAGTCCTAATGCAATAAAGCCCAAAAAAATATGAAATAAGTCCAGAATTCTTTATGGGCTTATGACATAAAAACAGTTTTTTAGCAAATCTTTAGTGACCGTAGACTGTTTTCTAAATACCTCAGAGGACAAATTCCTTAAGCCCGTCCAAAGACGGGCAATTCCAAAAACCCTTAGTAAACGAAGACGGGCTTAAGAGTTTTCTTCTCTGTGCTATTTCCGGCAATTCCGGTATTCCCGGCCTTCGGCAGGGAAATACCCCAGAGCAGGCCGTGCTCTGGGGTATTTGCAAAACCAACTTTTCTTACTGACGGTTTTCTGTATTAGCCAGCCGAAGGCCACCTTAACAATTTTCTCGTTTGAGATGCGAAAATTTTTGCAACGGAAATGCCAGTAACACAGAAGTGCTTAAAGAAAAAATTCTTAAGCCCGACCAAAGGCCGGCAATGCAAATAGCCTTCATTAAGCGAAGCTGGTTTAGGAAATGCCTCGGAGGAAAAAACCCTTAAGTTTGGCCGAAGGCCGGCAATGCAAAAGCCCTCAGTAAGAGAAGCCGCCTTTGGAAATACTTCAAAGAAAAGAACCCGCAAGCCCGGCCGAAGGCCGTCAATGCAGAAAAGCTTCGGTAAGCGGAGCCGTTTTAGGAAATACCTTAGAGGAGAGAATACTTAAACCCGGCCGAAGGCCGGCAATGCCGTAAATCCTCAGTAACCGCAAGGATTTTCTTCTTTGAAAACAAAAACACATTTACTATTCTTTCATGATGTCTATTAATTATTCAATACAACCATTATATATGATGTATTCAAGTAAATATTTTAGAGAAATCATCCTATTGAAAAAATTTTAATAAATCCGGAAAAAAATTATATAAATCCCAAAAAAAATTTTTTTTCTATAAAATAAGATCCTAACATAATTTTTTTATTGGTTTAATTCATTTGCAGTTTTTTCTATAAAATGAAATAATTCCCAAAAAAATTTAGACTACTTCCAAAATAAAATGTAATAAATCCCGAAACTTGGTAATTATTTCATAATGCAATAACTCCCAAAATGTATGGCAATTTGTTGGGATGTTTTTCATTTTTTATTTGGAAGTTATTTCGTTGGGCGTTATTTCATACAGCCTTTTTTTATAATGTACAAATTTTGTTCATGAAATTTGAGTTCTTTCACTAGTTTTGCCCTAGCAGCTACATTTATAACCAGCAGGCCTTCATTTAAAGCAGAAGCAATGCCAACTATCCACCTAACAAAACGCCGTTCATGGATTTTCAAGGCACCATGTGCAAAGTTTTTTAAACGTCCCTAAACTCAAAAATTATTTTGAAAATCAATGATTTTCGACCACTGCCAAATGAAGGATGACCTTTCGGCATGTACAAACAGAAAATTAACATTGGGAACAAACTGTTTTACAATTCAAATAATTATGAAAGCACTTTTTTTAAATAACGAATTTTTGTTATTGAAATTTCAAAGTTTTGAGTTAAGACCGTTGTACGACTTAAGCGATTAAGATATTTCTGGTTTTGCTTTGTATGTTTACTTAGCATTTTATTAGCAATTTAATGGTGTTCTTAAAACTAAAATCAATCTCTTAAGGTACGTTCACACTTGGCAAATATTTGCCAAAAAAAAGTAACCACTACTTTCGCTAAGGGTTAGTGAAATTTAACTTGATTCTTATATCACAAAATAAAGTTAATTATGCTGTGAAAAGCTATTTTTAAATTATTTTTAATAAATGCGAAGCCATATTTAAAAAAAAATATTGAAATTGAAGGAAATAGAATTTAAGCTTGTCTGTTGGCCACGTTTTTTTTCGGCAAATATTTGCCAAATGTGAACGTACCTTTAGTAAAAAAAAGTTAAAACCAAAAAACCAAAATAAGTCGACGCAAAAATGTAAAATTGCAATTTCTAAGTTAAATATATCTTAAACTATAAAAGATACAAAAACAATTCTAAGCACATTTTGTTTTGTCGGTCAGTATTTAAGAAAGTTACACGCCGCATAAAGTTTTTCACACCCGATGTAGCCAACTGTCACGCCCTGTAACTCCGTCCCTGGTTCAGAAGATGCGGTGCTAAAAGCGTAGCTCCTCTTCTATAAGCATGACAACTTTCAGTAAATCCCGTTAGTACTCTAGAAGTTCCATAGTTATTACCACTTTTTGTTAATTTACACCATTGTGCGTCGTTGCACTGACAAAATCCGCTATGTGTATTTCACTATAATTTCAGGAGAGCGAAAAACTGCTTTATGTGGTAGCGTTGAGATATTTTTTTAGAGACAAGCTCCTTATTGAAGCAAGCTTTGCATTACTACAAATATTTTGTAAAAACAATGGGGATAATTAATTGCACATTGGGGAGCTATAATAAAATTATTTGAAAAACTACACATAACTCATTTTTCTATAGAATTTGTAATCAAATTATTTTTTAGTTTAGACTATTTCTGTTGTTTAGACTATGTCTGCTGTTTTGGTTTATATTTGAAATTTCATAATAAATAATGTTTTCTTGTTTTAATTTATACTCCTAGCTCCTTTTGTAGGAACATTCTGCATATGACTTTCACATAGCTAATTTTGTTAACTTCTAAACCCATCAAGATATCCTTAAGGGCTTTGATGGGTAGATGTATGATAAAAAAAATGTTATGAATGGTGCAATAAAAAAAATTCGGAAATTGTCACATAACTAAGTACGTCAGAGCAACGACGATATGAGACATGTAAGAATTTAGTTGAAGCTTTATTTGCTAAACATTTCGGGACCCTCTCAATGGATTTCATATTTTCATACAAAAAATGTTTAATGGAATGACATTAGAACAAATAGTTTGGGCATATCATTACAATGACAATTTTTTTATTTTTTATTTATAAAGTTTTAAGGACTAACGTAAATAAAAACAAATTTCAATGCCCTGACAACACCAAGGTCCCATTTCTCGAAACTAAAAGTTACAAACCAACTTGTGAAAAACCTACAAAATAACAACAATAAAAAAATTATAAAATTTATTGTTGTTTTGTATGTATTTTACTTGTGGATAATTTGTAACTTATAGTTTCGAAAAGTTGCTCCCAGTGCGGTATCCTAAAACAAACATTAACAAAATTACACTTAAACGAAAGATATTTTACGTAGATTAGTAATCCGTAAAGTATTTTATGATGTTGAGGACTGCTCCGGAAATATTATGCGAAGATTATAAAAAATGCAGAATGTAATGAAAATATAAAAGTCACTATATTTTTAAAACTAAAGCTAATCAGGAATGTGCATGCTGATTTCTGAACTTAGCAGATGAAAGTACATACGGATCAGCTATTTTGTAGCGCAGTGCTAATGATTATTACCTGAAAATTACTTTTATTACAATTTTAACTTTTTCCTATTAGTTTTCGTCTTGTATAAGTTGTTAAAAGTTATCAAAAATTTCCATCGTAATTTATTATGTAGTTTTAAACAAAAGTTGTAAAACCTTCATTTTGTTCTTGTTTTTTTTTTTGCCGTTGAACATAATACAGATTTATAGTTCCTTTGTTTTAATTGAGGGGTTTTAATTAACAAATTTAATGTGTGTATGTACCTATGTTTTTCCCTTTAATGCCAAAAAACAAAAAACAAATCATACAAAATGAGAAAAAGCTAAAACTAATTTATAAAATTCAATTTTAAAGCTTAAATTCCGTAAAACAAATGAATGTCATTAATCAAAGTTCTACAGTAAAACTTAAATCCATGGACATAAAACAACAAGAACAGCAACAGCAAAAAAGGATAAATAATGAAAAGATAGATGAGTCTCTCATATGGCCAAGTATTATTCATAAATAATTGCTTGTACTTGACATGTTCGTCATTATGGATATATGCACCCAATAAATATTTTTTGCCAATTTCTGTCCGAAATCTCTCAGAAAGTCTGCCAAGAATTCATTCGGAAGTCGGTCAGAAAACGTACCGAAAATCATATGAGTGGTTCACTAAAAACTGAAACTATTTGTCTGAGGAAACTCTGTACGTAGTCTGAACAATTTTCTATGGAATTTTCGACATGTCTGAAAAATGTATAACAACACTTCAGACAATCTTCGAATATATCTTATACTTGTTACGTCCTGTCGTATTAATTTCGAAGAAAATTCGGATACAAAATTAGAAATTTATCAGAAATATCGTACAAAATTCGTGTGCCATGCAAGCGCATTCATCAGAAACCACCCAGGAAACTATTTTAATCGGATAATAGTTCAGGAAATGTGCAGAAACTTCGTAGCAGCAAACTGCCGGCTATTTTATCAAGTCGGCAAAAAAAATATATCCTGGGTATTTCTACATACGAGTACAAAACCACAGCTACGTTAGAAACGACCAGTAAAACAAAACAAAAAAAAAACAGCAAGAATTAAGCGTACTTGCATATGGGTACGAAATTTGCAAATGCTCCTAAAAAAGCGACAAAAACTAAAATACAAAATTTCAAAAATAAATAATTTTTTGTTTATTTATTTTATAATATACATAACATCAGACCGGTTTGCTTCACTAACCCCTCGTAATGAATTTTTTAATGAATTTAATTTTGATTTTTGAATGTCGCAAATACATATCAAATTATATTATAGCTAGACTTTAAGACTTTCTTGACTTTTTGACTTCCTGGAAAACCCTAGTCCCAGAATTGCAAAATCTATTTCCTTGGAATTGCTGGAAAAATGTACATTAAATAAATTTATTAACTGAACATTGATGTGATTGTTTTTATAAAATAAACATTCTATTTCAATAAAAATACTTTTATTATAAATACATAATAAACAGGAATCCAGAAATATGCCGTAAAAATTATGTTTTATGCGTATTAGATATTCACCAAAAACGAAAAAATATTGTTACTAAATTAAAATGCAGATTAACATATAACGATACAAATAGAAACCTGCTAAAGACAAGCTATGTTTACTAACGCTAAATACAGCGCCTCCTATGATTGTCAAAATCACCGCCAGACTCAGTATACAACAGCTGATGGAATTCAAAAGAACGGAAACGGAACTCTCTTGAATCTTCCACATGCAGGCTCGAGAGCTCACCAGACTGATCAAGATCACTCGATGAGATAAATAGTAGTGCCAGTAAAAGTGGCCGACTCAGTGTTGTTTTTAGAACGTACGTGTGTTACCTTTGTGACCAGAGTGTATGTTTGAACTTAGACTAGTAAATATCCCTGCGGAAAATTTGGTGACAAATTATCTAAAAGTACTCATCCTATGACTTGAGAAAATGGGAGGGATACCAAAAGTAAGGAGTAGTGAATGTTGAGAAGCGGCATGTCAGGTCATTGGTCACATTTAACAATTTTCAGTCAATTAGTTGGAACTCGGCCTAGTTTTGTGGTAAACGGCACTGAACAAATTCAATGCAGCTGGATCTAAGACCTATCACATTGTATCTAAATAATGTTAATTGTCTACCTCCAATGAGACAGCCATGCCACTCAGGAACCAGTCGTGTAACTATATTTAGATATTAAATTCAGCTTAACTGATATTTATAATTTTGAAATATAAATGCCCCTGTGGTCGAGTGGATAGTGTGCTAGCCTGTAATGCCGGAGGTTGTCGGTTCGAATCCCATCAAAGACTGCTTAAAATAAAATACAATTTCTACTTGCATTGGTAATAGTAAAAAAATAAATAAATTCAACTATTAATCAATTATTACAGCTAAATGTTGGAATAATATTTATATATAATTTATATTATTCTACACCGATTGGGTCTCCATAAGATAGTTTAGTGACAAGTCACAAAGTGCATAAAAAGTATCAATTAACCCCATCCTAGGACATCCCCATGTAAAAGTGACTGGCCCGCTTCATAGGAAGTGTTAGAACTCGGACTGGTCGCTACCACCTGGGACCGGGCATTTACCGTAGGGATGTATCAACCAGAAATGTTAGTGGTAACATCGTGTTTAGTCATACGTGTATTTGTTCCAATTGAGTAATAAATAAACAGTGTTGCCAAGAAGAAGTTATTTGTGAAACTAAATAAAAATACAGTACAAAAACGGAAACTAAGGAATTCGGAAATAAACTTTTTTGCAGAATCTTCGGTGCAAAGCTCTGCCAGCATGAGTCAACAACACAAGACTCTATCGAAAATTTTCTGTGTTTGTTGTATCAACATCCTAATTTGCTTTATTAATTAAATATATTTTTGAGCCCATTGCGAACCATATCCAATTATTATAATTTTTTGCTTGATTTTTTACGTAAAAATACCGTTTCCTCAAAAACTGATGGTTATAACGGTACATTTTGTATGTGTGCAATTTTAAAGAGATCATTTTAAGTTTTCTATATATATAAAAAAAATGAGAACTGCTGGACCGATTTGCCTGAAAAATGTTTAGTAGATTTGAGATAGTTTGTATGAAAAAAAATTTTAAATTTTGCGGGGGAAAGGCTAACCCAAAAAAAAACAAAATTTAGTTATCCCATATGTGGATTATAGTCCTCAAATTTGATGATGTATGTTACTGGCAGATTAATTGAAGTCGTCACCCAAAAATAGGCGGAATAAAATTAGGGAGAATGGTACCCACTATACAAAAAAAATTTTTTTTTGGTTATCCTATATCAGGAGAGGTGTAATAGTTATATTACTCAAATTTTGTGTAGGATACTTCCAAAATAATGTGTTTCGTCAAGCAAAAAACTGGCTGGATAAGAACGGGGAGGAGGGTACCCCTCTTTAAAAAAAGTTATAGTCATCCTATATCTGGAGAGCTGTAGTAGTTAGAGTCCTTAAATTCAATTATATTAATTAATTTAATTTAATTAAATTTTTTGTTATCCCATATCTAGCGAGCTGCAATAGTGAATCTTCAAATTTAGAGTATGTTACTTTGAAGAGAATGTGCGTAGTGCTGCAGAAAATTGACGGGATAGGAGGGAGAACAAGGTTACCCTTCATTAATTTTTATATTGTCCTATATCTGGAGAGCTGCAAGAGTGACGGTCCTTAAATTACCCGTATGCTACTTTGAAAATAAGTGCGCAGGCAAGAATAAGGCTGGGGGACTAGGACTATGGAAAAGGGTACCCCTAACATAAAAACTGTTAATTACCCTACACACATAGCTTGATATAAATATGAATGTTACTGCCCTTTCATATTTTGTATTGCTTGTTTCTCTGCTTGCGCAAAATAAATTTTTATGTAATTTTGATTTTTATGCTTAGCAAAGCACTAATGAGTCACATATTTTGAAATTTTGCATTAACAAATTTTGTCCTTACACCAAATAGTGACGTATAGGGCAGAATAAGACTCCTTATTATATACAAAGTCGATGCTTAATGTCTCAGAAACAATTAACAATTACGTAAAACGGGTGATGGATTTAGAAAGCAGACATTCAAAACATACACTCAGAATATTATTACAGTAACATAATGTACTTGATTCGAGATGTATGTATGCCGTGCAATCCACTAATTGTAATCACAATATTATTGTAGTAACGGAATATCTTGATTCAATGTGTATTCCGTGTAATCCACTAATTGCAAGAAACCGACTCTAAAACAGTGTGATAGACAGCATGTCAAAAAAAAGTTTTAAAAATGGGACCAGTCTGGAAATTATACCGTTTCATATAAAATAAAAATTTTCCAAATCCTGTCCCACGATGTCGACAAGTCGATGTCGTTCTGTTATTGATATTGAAAGCAAAAACAAATTAAAATTTTTCAAAAGACTGAAAATAGTGACTGGGATAGCAAAATGCAACTGCTGAAATTAGTCATTCGAAACCATGCTTTAAATGTCGTAATCATATGACTGAACAAACATAAAAATAACGGACTGATAAACTCCTCGGTTTTTTAAGTCGGTTTAAAATGGTTTTATTTATAACAATTCCATCTATTTTAAAATACCGGGGAGTACTATGGTGAACACAAACTTCAACTGAGTCTTCTCTCATATTGGCGCTGTATTTTATAGTAAAAATAAACTGCTAGAACTGTAAGGTGGTTCTAAGACTAGAGATATTTCGGAAATACTTTTCTTATCAAGTATATTTTCTTTGCTTATTTGAAAGTTCGTGCCAAAATTCAGAAGCCTCTTTATATTTTAAGGAACTTAGATTTACATGAGCTGCAGATTTTATTAATTCAAAGTATACTTTATTGAGGCGTTACAATTTCCACCCCAACATAAAACTATTTTAGCATACCGTACCATTTAAAAACTTTGAACTCTTAAATTCTTAGTTAGTTAAGCTGAAAAAAGCATTGAAAAAATAAGCAATAAATTCTTAATAGAGAAGTAGTTAAAACCCTCCAAGGATTTCGTTTATTGTTAGGTATACGGGCAGATGTTTATATAGCAGGGCTGGAATAATTAATGCAATTGAAAATTTTTTTGCTACTATTCGCACTGCAAGAACTCACATAGTAAAATTAATACATTTTGCAGCATTTTTAATAATATATTATATCTCGTAGTTGCAATTAAGAAAATATTGTCTATACCTACATATATTCCACTCTATATAATAATTTGAATTTTCATTAATTCAAATAATGAACTTAAGCCGAAATAATAACTTTTCAATTTAAACCTATTCTGTCAAAATGGAATCTTATTGATTGTACTTGAATGCTTGCCACTTATACCAAAACCTATTCAGTTTAAATAAAAATAACGTGAAAATATTGTCTATACCTATTAGTGTTGTCAATTATTCGGGTTTTACAATCGTTCGAACAAAATGTAAACTTTTTTTCTCATTCGAACAGCCAAATAATTTAAAACTTTTATTCGAATATTTGAATGAATGACGAATAAAAACTTTCATTTGAATAACCACTTTAAAAGCACGATTTTTAATATACTCTCACTGTACAAGCAGATTTTTTTTCAAATCAAAATTAGTTATTTAAATACAGTAATTTAACTAGTATTAAAGAAACCCACACACGACCAGCACCTTAAGTTTGGGTCTAGAACCTATCACTTAGTACATTAATTATGCCAACGACAACGTCATGTAAAAGGTGCTGGTCCATTTCATATAAATTTCTGGAACTCGAACTGCTTGGTAGACCTTGCGAACCAATCACGTCACTTGTCTTGTGGCAGCTTCTCTTCCCTCTAAAATAGTTTCGACTTTTTAAAGGCGTTAAGATACATTTCATCTTCAGCTAAACTCCTTCCTTAAGCTGGTTAGAGCCGGACATTGACATAGAAGATGAAGAACCGTTTCCTCCTCTTCCTCATCATTACAACTTCTGCAATAGTCGTTGTAATATAGACTCATCCTTCTGGCATGGGTCCCAATATTCCAGTGCACTGTGAACACTGTAACTAATGGTTTTGTTCGACCTTAACCGAGCCCGAGCAGATCACGTGCCCTGCTGAGGTCGTAGTGGGACCAGTATCCCCAAACCCAGTGTTACTCTCGAATGTCCCGCCATTCGACAGCCGC
Organism: Panzeria rudis; assembly: GCA_956483635.1. Lineage (NCBI taxonomy): Eukaryota > Metazoa > Arthropoda > Insecta > Diptera > Tachinidae > Panzeria > Panzeria rudis. The sequence continues at coordinate 117,576,491 of OY101448.1, forward strand.
CAAGGAAGTAGTGTAAACACCATTTATAGCGGCGATGGCCGCTTTGCTGTCGGTAAATATATAAATAGTTTCTTATATCCTGTAGTTCTTAAGCCATCTCGCCGCCCTAGTGATAGCGGAGATTTCTGCTTTTAATTTCTGCCTGAATGGAACTCTTACTTTGAAGTTTTCCACATAGAAACCTCCGCCAGTTCTGAGGGATAAAACATACTGTTCCCTGCTTGGAACAAGTGAAAGAAATTGTTTACCAAAGTAAGTCTGCGGTGCGCAATAGTCAATATTGTTGTAGATTCCTTGATGCTGTTGCAGAATTCTGCAGTGTCCATAATCAGTTCCTGACCATGAACATGTAGCGGGCAATCTGATCGTCAAGAATAAAGCTAGCTGTTTGGCCAGAACCTCCACCGAAAGCCAGTTCATCATTGTGAAGAGTGCTTCCGTTGGAGTCGACCTGAGCGCACCTGTTATCATGTCGCCGCCAGCCGAAATATTTTATTAAGTGTTTTGCGATAAGAGGTTTTCTCCTTTCCACCAGAATAATACACCATAGAATAATATGGGCTTAACTACCGTATCAAAGATCCAGTTGATCCCTTTGAGTTCTGTGCCCCAAGTGCGATCAATGGCTCTTTTACACGTATAGATAGCCACGAGGAGCTTATTCCGCTCTATAATAGTATTTAGGCTCCAAGATACTTTGGTATCTAGGATTACACTAAAGTATTTGGCGTTATCCGATACTGTTAATGTGGTTCCGTTTAGTCTAGGAGACACAAAATCTTCGACTTTGTACTTTCTAATGAAATGCACCAATTCAGCTTTAGCTGGATTGAATTCAAACTCACAATTGACACTTCATTAACTAACGAGTGCCAGGGCTTACTCCATACACTGAGAGATTGAGCTCAGGTGCTTGCCAGAGATGGCTACTGCTGCGTCGTCAGTGTATGCGACAGTCTTACAATCTTACGCTGTAGACTTAGCAGCAGAGAGTTAATAGTCAGTTTCCACAGGAGGGGTGACAGAACCCCTCCTTGCGGAGTGCCCCGATTGACTGCCATGTAATCAGTAACATTTCCAATCGAGACTTTTATCACCCTATTTGTTAGCAGGTTTTTAACGACTCTGCACGTATTAGAATCAATCCATAGTTTCATCATATTCAAAATATTTGGATCGGGTTTTATGAAGTTAAAGGCACACACTATGTCCAACAAGTGAACTCCTTGTATTCGAGAGATTTTTCTATGTGGCTGACCAGAGAGTGTAGGGCAGTTTCCACAGACTTTCCTTTAGTAAATGCATATTGTGCGGGAGAGAGAAGTGTCGCAATTGTGGACATTCTCAGGTGTATATCAATTAGAGTTTTTCTTTTCCCGGACTTTTTCAGTTCCCGGAAAAGTGCGATTGCTTTTACGATTTCCGGGGAATTGCCGGTAATTCCAGCCCAATACAAAACGATACCATATATCATTTCACTTAATTTATTTCAACAAAAATCAAATAAGTTTATTAGTGCATTAAACGTTTATTAAAATATATAAATTGAGTTCTTTGTAGAGCGATTCCTAGTGAAATAAGCAAATATTTAGGTGTGCAACATGTTTTTTAATTATTTATTACTTAATAAAAAATAAAACTTTTTTATTGTATAAGTATTACATATTGTTAGCAAAACTGAAATAAAATAATTAAGTGAACGAATCTATCGATGTCCAGAGGGGCGGTGACTATGGCGGGCGACTCAGGTGTATGGCTTGTACCAGCACCTGTTGCCGGAGAAGTGCATATTAAGTAGAACGCTGAGCTTTTCTTGACTACTGAACGTCCAACTACCAGATGCTTTCTGTATGTGGCCTCGTTAAATAATCTACGACATTCGCTGCACGGCTGCGCAATTTCAGGATACCACAAAGGTGCTTTGCCTTTACATACCACAGGTTTACAGGACAAGTTAGTGGCATAGCGGAAAGATTCGTTGAACATATCTACCGCCGATAATGTTAATTATTTTAATTTAAAACGAAACCTTTAACGGAGATACGTAATATCTCAAAAACACCCTACACAATTACTTATGATTTGGTGTAATTTTCTTACTTAACACATCCTATTGTTAACAACTTAAAAAAGTTATTAATTTAAAACGTTATTTTACAGTCGCATATGTAAATTAATTTTTATAAAAAGTAGTTTAGAAAAGTTGCTGAACTCTATTTCAATTTAGTGAAGCTCAGAAAGCAAAGTTCTACTTTGGAAAAGGAGATTTTAAACTGGTTAAGTAAATTTAGCCTAAAATATACTGCAAAAACTTTTAGAAAATTTGAGCTCTTGTGATCTTGATACATACTATACTCGTATGTACATATATATATATATATATATATATATATATATATATATATATATATATATATATATATATATATATATATATATATATATGTATATTAAAATACAAAAATGAAAGCATCAATGGCTTTCATAATAAAATTTTGGAAATAAAAATGAGAATAAAAAAGTCATAATTGTTTGAACAATTTTTTCTTACCAGAATCTTATTAACAAAAACAAAACAGAGGATAAACAGACTGAATGGTACAATATGTTGTTAAGCTTTACAATTTCTAATAAATTCTTATCAAATTGTTTTAACTCATTTATATAGAACTTTCAGAAATCGTTTGTTTCGAATAACATAAATCAGAAAATTCTTAAAAGGCAAAACTAATGTGATTTTTCATATTTTTAATATATCTGTCGATAGTTATATGTTGACAACACGTAACTGATTTTTACAACTATTCTGTTAAAGAAATTAAATTATAAATAGACTGAAAGAGTTACAAGCAATGAAATAAGATAACTGCAAACTATTTAATGGATACCTACCTATTCTTAACTAATTTCGGTTGTTCTGATTTTGAGGATAGGAAAGTTTTTTAGCGACATATACAATGTTTTCTAAATTTTGTGAAAAATAATAAAAAATTAGTTACGGGATTTAACCTATGATCATCGATGTATGTATGTACTAATATACATAAACTAAAATATTGATAATAATGTGTTCAGAAAAGTACAATTCTTCCAGCCGTTTAGTACAATTATGAAGTTCCTCTTGCCATCTCTGGTATAAACAAAAACATGTTTATTTTTAATTTCACGAAATATATACACACACCCAGATACTTTTAAATGTAAACACACCTATCCACGCTTATGATGGTGGTGTGCTGCACTTAAAAAAGCTTTTAAATTTATACTCAGATACCAACCAATAAAAACCACCACCCATCTAAATTTTTCTGACAGAAAAATAAAAAATATGAAATAAATTATTTACCGAAACTTAAATACATCTCTAAGCACAAGGATGGTAATCGAATAATGGTTGAAATTTTAAAGTATTTTTTAAAATTGCAGATATCTTTCATAAAATACTTTAGATTTAGTATATATTTAAGGTTTCCATGCGTATTTGGAGAAAGAGTGGTATTAGAGTGGTCGCTAAAAGTTAAAAGTATCTATGATAAGCCACACAAAATTTTTTTCAAATCAATCAGTTAAGATTAAGGAGTGTTGCACGCCCGCTAAAGTTTTAGCAAATGCTCTTTTTCTGTCGCATAACTTAATAAATATACCCCCATATGCCAAAAAATAAAGTGTGTTTGAAATGTATGTTAAAACAAAATTTCCATAGAAAACCCGGTTTTACCGTATATTTCAAACACACTTAATTTTTTTGCATATCCGCATATAGTATTTACAAAAAATTTCCCTCTGAAAAACTGTTGTCTGTGAAGTTTCCAACAGCTTTTGCCTTACCGACTTTTATCTACGGAATACCAAAAGAGCGCACAAAAATTAAAATTCTAAAATCATTAGACTTATTTACAAATTTCGATATATTTTTTAGTTCCCTAGAACTGAAATTTATTTCTGTAACTATTTGGGCCGCTGAATGCGAATCTGCACTCCATTTTTTATCAGCTCTAGTTTTCGAGATATACAGTTATGTCAAAAATATGGCACTTGCATGGCATATATTAGCACAACTGGAGAAGGTTTGCCCTATTCAGTAAAAAAAGAAAAACCAAATTCGATAACGGAATTTTTTTAAGCACATCAAACATTGTTTCTAAATATGCTGATTAGTTTCAGAGATATCGTAAAAGTTTAACCCTATAAATTAAATATATCAATTTTTATCAATTCAGTTCTCCTACTAAATTATAAATAACATCAAAAGCTCTTCAAAAATTGCAATGGAAAAGGACTTACTGCCTTTGGAATATATTTAGCTATATGAAAATGGACAAAAAATGGGATCGCTGTTGTATTTTTTTTTCATGATTCTTTAAAAAAAATTTCTAACTTTTTTATTCACATTACAATCATGTAACATGATTTCAGCGCGGTTTGGTTCGAAAATTTTTAGTTTTTTGAGTCGGATATGGTTAGATAATTTCGGAGTCACTTAAATTACCCATTAACAAGCTCGTAGTCATATTTCTTTAAAAGTATATAGCCTATGGGTCCTTCTATACTCAGATCTATGTGTTCCATTTTATTAAAATTGGTTAGATTGCTCTCTACCCCCTCGTGATCCTATTTAAAAAAAATAGAGCGTATGTATCTTTCTAGATTTAGATATATCTATGTTTCAAAATTTATTAAAATTGGTTAGATAGTTTCTGAAAGCAGAAATTGTCCCTTACCTCCTCGCGGTCCTATTTAAAAATATATATATATATATATACATATAACCTATGTGTCCTGCTATACTTAGATCTGTCTATGTTTTTTTTAATTTCATTAAAATTGGTTAAATAGTTTCAAAGAGACAATAATTGACCGCCCCTTAGTCCCCTTGTAGATCTGTTTTTGAAAAAAAAAAATATAGACTATTATGTAATCTTTCAGACTCAGACCTATCTAGGTTTGAAATTTCATTAAAATTGGGTTGATAGTTTCGGAGAGTAAGAAATCACCCCTTAACCCTCTTCGTTGTCCTATTTTTGATAACATATTGAGCATATGTCTAGAAAGACGTGGATCTATCTATGTTTTAAATTTCATTTGTAAGATAGTTTCAGAGAGGTAGAAATAGCCCTTTAAAAAATGTTTACCAGTTGTTACCCCTTAAAAATTACACTATATTTTAATCTGGGCCATATGCTATCCGTCTATTAAATTTCAACCAAATCCAGTACGCTGTTTTCGCGTGTTAGTCGATCGAAATAACAAACATCCAAACTTTCTCATTAATAATAGTAGTAGGACATCATTTTTGAGAGCTTGGAAAACAGACGGCCTGGCCTTATGGAACCGATTTGTCTTAATTTTTGAATATACTGTACATAAGCATATGTTATCTCTTTTAACGATCGGCACACGGATAGCCTTGTGAGTCTATCCTTTTAAAATTTTTACATTTTTGTTCCGTCTAATTTATAAATTTCTCGTAAAATGCTTTTAAATGACATGTTTCGAAAGTTTTATTTTTTGTGTTTTGCTCGTAAATTTATGTTCATTTTAAATTGAATTTCAAATTTATTGCTGCTGTAATTTGTGGCTGTGTTTGTATGTCTGTGAACGAGAGTGTGTGTGTGGCATTTAAAGGAAACGGAAATGTTGCTGTTCGTTTCAGTTTCTTTTTTCGCTTTTGTTTTAATCTTGATATATGGCTAGCAGTAAGATTAAATAAAGCGTTAAAGGTAATTTAAATTAATTTAATAGAATATTTTCAAGGCTCTAAAAATAAATTAAAATACTTACTTTATAAAACCTAAGTTTTTGCTTAATACTAAATATTAGCAGCTAGCTATTTGAAAATAGCATACAAAAGATTCTTTTAAGTACAATTAAAAAGTATTGAACAAGTATTTCCTAATAGTTTCAGCCAGAATATTGTTCTAAAAATGTTAACTAATACAAGTAATGTGTACAAGCATTAGACGAACGCACGTGCTGACTTAAAAGAATGATCATCAGTTTGGAACAAACGAAGTCTTTTATGAAAAATATTTTGATATTTCTTTCCATAATTTTATTTCTGGTGAACTCTTAGTTTTACAATATACATATACATATAGTACATATTTCTTTATTGGCATAACTTAAGTTTTGCAATGGCCTAACCAAAACCTGAACTTTTTTTAAACCAAAACTTGAATATTGCTTTGAATCAAAAAAAAAAATATTAAATAGATTATTAAAAGTATACACAATTAAATTTTTAAGGTTAACAACCTTTTTGATAAAATAAAAAGAGCAAACTGGTTTTATATTTTGAATATAATTTCATTTATAAAGTAAGACACACTTCCACTCAACATACATTTATTATATACTTACTAACTCACATACATTAGATTGCATACATAAATTAATGAAAACTCATTACAACTTAAAAACAAACTCACACAAACTCTTAAATACAAATACGCTTATGTCGAGGAAGCAAAAAAAAAACAACATGAAAAATTTAAAGCACTTAAAATTCAAATAATGTTTTTAATAAGAAAATTTAAAATTAATTGCCAGACACAAAAGCAAAAGCTATTATTTTTCATATACACACATATAAATATACTTATATATCCTTCTTCACATCCATACATACCCTATAAGCAACTGAGTTAACTTTTAACGCACTGTATGCTAAATATTTCGTCACTCTGTATTACCTTCTAACTAACTTAAAGTTGACTTTATTTAAGTCAACTGGTAGTTAGTATGCAAAAATATGATGCTGCAGTTCGAACTATGTATCACACGTTTTATAGTCGACGCGCTGACCACACAGCTAAGGTACCATTTATAATAATGACAGCAAAAAGTTAATATAGACACGAAATGAATTTCAAAGTAGCTGAGAGAGTAAAATTGTTAGCTCCCACCAAATGCCATTATTTACTCAACTGAAGAATTGATTTTGGGTCAGTTCTGGATTACATTGCAGCTAGCTTTTAGTTAGTGTAAAAAAAATTTAACTATAAGTTGATTATTTTTGTAGTAAACTACAGATTTGCTGGTAGGGTAGCACTTTACTCTTATACATGTACAACAATCCACACTCACCAACACACAATTTACACATTCCTATATACTTCAGTCAGTATTATATGGAATTTTAAGCATATTATTTTATATACAGTGGTGGTTAAAAATATTTATTGCATTTAATAAAATATATAATATTCTTATATCCGATATTTGTCAGAACAGTTTATATATTTTACAAGTTTTTCTATTCGTTTTTTTTTTGTGGAGGGGTCTCCCAATATAAACTATATTCCCTGTACTTACCGTACGCAATAACTTTCACAAAATTATTTCATCAGCTGTTATAGAGTAAGTGTGTAAGAGTGATATGTTAGTAGAATTTTTAGCCTTTCTGTAAATATTTATGGATGTATATATGTGCACACTTATACAGTGAGTAGAGTACCTATATAACTACTACCAGTACAAAAGACGGAGTAGACATTTATACACTTTAGAAAACTGAACAATTCAAGTTCTTCATTGAAAGTTTAAAAATAATTTTTTATAAAAGTCGCACACAGGAGTATTTGTTTAATGTAGCTGTCCAAAATTCAGAATATTTTTTAAATTTTAGTAAAATTTAATACAACCTTCCACCGAATAGGAAAATGCAAAAACTTGTAATATTAACAATTGTTCAATTCACAAGCTCGTGTTAACGTCGTATGTGCTGTGAAATCGTCTAATTATACAGTATTGTATTTTTGTTGTTTGTAATTTTCATACAAAACTGCGTTATAATTATACGATTGAATTTTATATGTTTTTCAAATAGTTGTATTGAGGCCAGGTCTGGGAATATTCTGTTTGTTACATTAATTTGTTAAAATCATTTATATATGTGATAAGTAATATCGGAAAATACATTCTTCTTAATGATAAATATATACTTGATTCATTTAAATTTAATTTTAAAACTATTTTAATCAAAATTGCTTGTCACGAAAAAAGTTATTCTATTTCGCGTCAAACTAAAATTCCCATACCTGGCTGGGTTCATTTCATGGTATCAAATCAAGGTGAACTAATGCCAGGTGGCTTTGAGAGATTAGGAGACTACGAAATGTTTACCATGTTTGAACTGCCAAATGTGTTAATGTATCAGCTTTTTTGATAGCCCAAATATAAATTCTGCATGCCGAATTTAGATTTGGGCTGTCAAATATGGAAACATTTGTTTAGTCACCTGATCTCTCGAGGCCACCTGGTATTAATTCGCCGTGCCTTGGTATTAAATAAATTCACATTTAAAATACGACAAAATAACGATACAACACATTTGTCTGTTCACAAGCACATAAACAAATATCGTCTTTTTTTAAACGATAGATAAGACATACGACTGAGTTTGTGAATTGAACAAATATAACAATGCTTTTAACTTGTGTTTTATTGACAAAATTTAAATCAGCAATAGCACTTATTTACTTCCTGTCCCAATTATGAAATTTTTGAATATGACATAACTTCAGAAAAAACATTTTTAATTTTTTTCCGTTGATATAAGTACGCTATAGGATGAAGGAAAACTTCTGACCAAATTTCATCTGAAGCGAAAGGGGTAGAGTCAAACTGTTGGTCGGTTTGACATGGAATCAATCACAATCAATCATTTTATATGTAACCATACATCAATGACGTCCATGTTCGATAGATTTTAGGCGATAAATAATTTTGGCTCGCTAGATTGAACAAGAACTCCTATGCGCGTCGTTATCAGTTTGCCGACAAGTTTTATTAATATTTTATCTTCAATAATTTGAAACCATTAGCTTAAAAAATGTACTTTTCAAATTAAGCTCTAACGCGGAAAAAACACTAGTTGTATTAAAATTTTTCATTTATCTTTATATGTGATGACCCTGATGGAAAAGGACCTTATCTTCTCAGCAAGAATTTTCAGTAGAGCAAAAAATAACTGCCTGTGTAAATTTTGTTGATTAATAACTTCTCTTTTCATCAGCATCATCACATATGATGATATTCTCCGTTTATATTCTGCTTTATTTGCACATAACATGACGCAAGAAGTAGCTCGACAATTCTTACGGTTCATGTTTCTTAAGTATCTAAAGTGGAGTATGTACACGTGGAGTCCCCACGAAAATAAAAGAATGATTGAAGCAGTCATAATTTAAAAGCAAATGATGTGCTTGAATTACGTGGTTGTAATAAAGTAATTTTATTATCAAAATAAATCTCTTCTAAATAATATATTGTTGTCTAAATTAAAAATAAAAATATATCATATAACCACCACATTGTGTGATTGCGCCTAATGTGTGAAAGTTTAAGTACGCGAAGTCTAATTTGGAGATACCTGAAAGGAGAATGTATTTTGTCCAAATGTCGGCAATAATGAAATGCTGAAATAAGCGAGTCCAATTTTGGACATTCCTGAGAGGAGAAAATGACTGCGTATGGCCGAAGCCCGCGAGCGCAGGAAAGTTTAAGTAAGCAAATTGCGGTTTGGTCATACCTGAGAGGATAAAATGGACCGAAATCGGATAACAACTAAAAATGTTAAAATAAAAAAACCAAATCACTAGCATTTAAATTTAGTAAAAAATGCACAAGTAAAAAACTAAAAAAAATTATATAAAGATTTTGCTAGTAAATTTAAATGCTAATGTTTTCGTTTTTACATTATATTTTGTCATTATAGCATTTTTAGTTTTTATGCGATTTCGATTCATTATGGCTTGAAACTTTTGAAATTGAATAAACTATTCAAAACAAGTTTTTGGCGATTGATTTTGTTATTATTTCAGTAATTTTTGGTCTGATCAAAGCCAATTATACACCATTCGGCGCTTAATTCTATCTTTCAAACAAGATATAGATCACTTTAATCGAACTACCGTTTGACTCTGGATGGCGCTTTAAAGGGAAGTATACATCGAAAAACTCAAACATACTATTGTCTGGACAATGGCCGAAATACGATCTTTTTCTTCTAGTGTTTAGCACATTCTAATTACCCTAAACAGATGCATTAGAAATTTTATACCTTTTGCTTGTAAAGCATTGTAATGAAAACACCAAAGTCAAACAAAATCATTTACTAAATCCGGTAATATGATCTTTTTTTTTATAATTAGTAATAGAGTTTATAAATGTTTTATTGAAACGGGCTCTATGAATGATTTTTGTAAAATCAAGCAACTCATTTACTGAAAATAAATGTAGTTTTTCTTGCCTTTTAAGATAAATAAGAGCTCAAAATAAAACATGTAACCTTCCTATACCCGGGCGTTGGTCAGTGAGATCGACAAAACGATTTTACGTAAATATTTTTTTCCAGAAACTCTACAAAGTTGAATTTTCTGTTAGATTCCGCTTTTTTTACAAGCTCCGTTTTAGTGTTGATTTGGTGTTTGCACTAGACAAGCGTGTTGGTGTATTTCATAACAATTGGTCTGTGAGACCGACGCGGTCATGTGTGTAACCTTTTGTGAAGGTAAAACATGCAGTGCGATATGCCATGATTTTTTTAATGGCTGAAAACTAAGTTAACCTATGATTTATGTATTGTGCAAGAAGTGCTTTTAAGTTGGTACAAGTTATTTTAATTTATTTGAAGAAAAAAATATGTTTTTGTTTTGTTTTTGTAATATCTAAGAAAAAACTGTAAATTTTGATGGCTTATTTGTTAAAGACTAAAAATCAATAAAATAAGTGAATACAAATTTAATGCGTGATTTTATTTTTTATTATATCATTGAGATTAAATCTTTTGTTTTTAGTTTTGTTTCAAAATACTAGTATTTCATATAGTTCAAACTTTCGGTCTGTGAGACCGTGCGTGGGTATATGTGTTATAAAAATTAGCGCGGGTATAGGAAGGTTGATGAATCAGAAAAACCATTTATTGAATTTAAAAGTTAATTTCAACAAATGCTTGATTGAAAATAAAAGTTTCACAATTTTTTCTATGTAGCAAAGGTTTTTTTCCTTTGAAGTTTTTCCAAAACCTGCTATTACTACATATATTCGCACGTGTTATTTGCAAATAAAAGCGTAGTGCTACCAAGTATTTTTTTAATTTAACTTTTTAAATTATTGATTATTCATCTATTTATGATTATATTTATCTATTTATTAATTTTTATTAACAAACATATCTAAAGGTGGCAACCCAAACTTCTTATTTGCAAATAGCGCGTGAATCAGTAATTGTTTTCGTGAGTTAGTAAGTTACAATAAAAAACAATACTTGGTAGCACTACATATTTATTTGCAAATAACACGTGCGTATAAATGTGGTATATGCTTGTATTTTCGAGAATTGTTTTCTCTGTGATATTTGAAACATCGGATTCCTTTACTTAATATTTTCTACATAAATTCCTTATGTCGTTAATAAAGTTTTTAATTATGTATGTGTTTTATAGTCTTTGGTTTTTATTTCAATGCGACATTTTTATTTTTACAATCGGAGTTATTTCATTAAGGAGTAAGTTCTAAAAGTTTAGACTCATTTCATTTTGATATTTGGAAATAAATAATTTCTTTATTAATATGATTATTTCGTAAGTCCAAAATTGGTTATTAGGCTAAGGCATGATTAATATTCCATGCAACAAGGAAAAAATTAACATCAACTTTATTTTTCAACGTACACAGCACAACATAGCAGCGGTACTTTCGGAAGCCACTACACTTTCATCATCAGCGCTCATGTTTATTTTGCTTATCACCACTTGTCACGTTTCTCTGTTGAATGTGATATTCTGAATATAACGTTATGAACTTTAGCCTAATAATCAATTTTGGATTCGCAAGCAAATACGTTCGAAATAATCATATGAATAAACAATTAAGCTACTGGCGTGAGCTTTTCACATGCTTACATGCTCATATATACTTCAGCATAAAATCAATCCAAAAAAGTTTGACTTAAGTAGAACAAAAAATTAGAAAATGGTAATGAAGAAGACTAAACCGACGGTAACACTGGGAAAGTGCAGTCTAATATCAACTGGAAAGTGATTTAGTTCTCGTGTTCAATTTTCACGTAAAAGTTGTAATATAAGAATTCAAATCGCATTCAACAGAGCCACCTGACAAGTTGCGATAAGCAAAATACACACGAGCCTTTTCACACACATTAAATTCCCGAAAAAAATGCAATATTATGATTAGAAAAGTGGTCAGTGGTATGCCTGTTGGTTTTTTGCAAAGATTATTTTACATAATTGTTTTTTTTATTGAATTATTTAATTCCTTAAGACAAACCTATTTCCTTGTGCTATTTTTCATTTTACAACAAAATTTCTTTAAGTGTTTTGTAATTTATTTGGTGTAGTGGGTGGTAGGGGTGGTGTTAAATGTATTGAAAGGTAGTTATTTGAGATAGCAAATATTGAAGTAGAATGTTTTAATACTAATACACACAAACTCGCACTCGTGCACATAAGCTGTAGTCATGCATACATACATACATACACTTACTCGTAAATACAATATTGTGGTAAAATGAATATGGGCAGCCGAGTAAATGCAGAAAATTAAATTTAATAATTTATATGTATATAAAACGCATACTAAAAACCATACATACATATATACATAGATAAAAGAATATATAAATATACATATCTGAAAGTAAATATTTTAATATATTGACATACACATCCGTATATACCCAGCGGTAAAAAGAAGTAGTATGGAGGCCTTATAGAAGGCATCTTTATTCCTTCTTTAGGATAAACAAGTACTTTACGTTCCATTCCAAACTCATTTCTTTTTACACACGTTGTCAGTACAAGAAAGGTCTTCCGTTTGCTTCTTCTGGAATGCCTGACAAAAGACCTAATAAAAAACGACACTTTGAAGGGTTTCTCAGAAAGGCCTGTTAAAAAGCGAACGGCGCACAGTGCTTCCAATTGTCAAAAAGGGTAATATATATGTATCTTTAAAATTTGCGAACCGATTACAAAACGATGTTTGTAAAATCATTGAGGATGACCTAAGCTTTAGGAACGTTAAATGCGTAGAATGAAGGTAATGCCGATATCCATTATTTTTTAGGAAAATGTGTAATACGTATGAGTAATACGATGTCATCATCATATTACTCATACGTATTATAAATTCGCCATAAAAACAACACAGCCGAACAGACTTTTTGGTGCCAAAAGTCTGACCACCGTTTAATACGTGTTAATGAACCCTCATTACTATGTTAAGCTAGTTGCTTCCACTTAGCTCGCGTTTTCGAAATATCGCGGTTTTTTCATTCACAAAGTATACCCCATTTTTTTGGTGTTTTTTGATCTAAATTTTAAGTGCTGTAGCTTAAAATGAGAATTTTTTTGGTAAGAAACTAGGCTACGCAAACATATGTTTCTCTTAATAATTCCTCAACCGAAGAGTGGACATGCATACACAAAAAAACAAATTTTTCACTTCAAATACCAAATTCCCTGAATCAAATGTAAATTTTTTCAATTTAGGTCCTATAAAGAAATTTGTAAATTCAAATGCAAAATTCTGTAATAATTTGTTTGAAAACAAATTCTGATTTTTTCAATAAGCAAATCGTTTCAATCAAAAAATGTTTTAAAGAAATATAAAAAATAAATCAATGAATTTCATTATTTTATCAGGTTGCCAACATTGGCGGTAGGTAAATGAAATGAAGTAATAAGTCAAACAAAATTATTTATCAAACTAAATAGAGACAATAATAAAGATTTAAAATCAGTTTCAAAAACATGTTTGTTTAAAAAAAAGCTATCATAATTTTTTCTGTGTATAACTATTTTGCGCGGGCCGTCGCATTAATAATTATTTTTACGTAATTTTTTATTTTGAACGGAATAGGTTAAGTTTGAAAATTTGTTTTATTATTTCGGCTTTCTAGTTCAATATTTTTTAATTAATGTAAATTCAAATTATTTTTTATTAAGTGTGGAGTGTCTATTATAATTTGTAGAGAAATTCGAAAAATTATATGGACATTTTTTTCTTAAGCGATTAATATAGATTTTCTTAGAAAATGTCATTAATTTCGTCCAATGCTGGATGTAAGCGTGCATTTCATATTTCAACTGGAATCATTTTTGAGGTCTATTCTTCTAATATTGAAAATAAAAATTTTAATTTTGAAATATTTTTGAGGCAAACGTGGAACAATAAGGTCTATTTTTGACTCAAAATATTCTGTACTTAAAATTAACTGAAATTGCAATATGAAATGAATTAAAACTCAATTAAAAACCGGTGTAATTATTTTTCATTTAAGTTTAATAAAAAGTTTATTTAACTTTAAATGCTAAAGAGTTAACAGACTTAAAACCATAAAAAATTAATGATTCCTTATTTGTTTGGATCAATCTAACTGTCAAGAGAACTAATAGCAGCTTCCGTAAAAATAAAAGAGGTTTCCTTGTTTTTGCTATTTTTACTGTTAAATAATCAAGCCCAAGTTCCGTAAAAATAATTGATTTTGGCTTTATTTTTAAATGTTAGCGGTCGTATTCATGGAAAAATCTTCCTACAGGTTTCAAATACAGTTTAGGTAAATAAAATTTTAGTTCTAAAAAAGCTTTATTAAAAATGTACATTCATAATTAGTATTTTAACTATTTAACCAACTATTTAACTGTTTAACCAATTGGAACTACTATGCTGCAGTACATTTTTTTAATCTTGGAAGCTTTGTAGCGGTTTCTGTATTTTTGATCAATATGACTTTTTATTTAGAATTACATATTTCCTTTCATCCAAAAAGACTTCCATGGAAGTCAATCAGATCTCAAACATGTGATCTGAAAGTGGTGCAAATCCGAATCATTTCTAATTATGTTTACATTTCATTGCAAGAGTTCTTTTTCGATGCCTATTCATTGGATCGGAAGTCATGCTCAAGATGTTATGAAAATTCGAATTTTTGTATGTTGTTTTTACTAAGTGCAAAGAAACTAGCTTTTAATTACTTCTATAGAGATATTTTTTATAAATAAACATATGAAAATTCATTACATTATTTCATTTGCTTAAAAAAATCAAGAAATATCGTAAGTATTTACGAAAATTTCATATGAGCCTCAATTTGGTATAAGTAATATAACGTTTTACATTATTATCTGGATGTTATTAATAATCTCTTCCTGAGAAGTCGAAATACCCACTTAGTGATATTTTGGAAGTAGATAAAAAGCAGTTCCGCAAAAATTACTTCCAATTTTTTTACTGGGAGGCTAAAGTTCGTGTATGTATTTATGAAGAAGGAATTTGACATTATAGTTTCGCCAGAATAAATTTATACTTAATCAGCTCCAACATAAACGGCATAATGATGTCTCTTGCATGTAAATTTCAGTTTTATATATACATATCAAGTATGTGTCAGAAAAGAATATGACAATACTTGTTATTTCTAAAGTACATTTTTTGATAAACGGAACGAAAAATCGAAAAATATTTCATCTCTTTTTCCTTCTAATAGAATCTCTTGTTTAATTAGAGTCAAGGCTATCCAGAAGAAGGACTAAGCAGGTCTATAAGAAAATTAAAGTGATAAGGCCATTTTTGTTTTACCGCTAGGTACAATTTATAAATACAAACAAACTTAACAATGTTCCTATGTTAGTGTGAAGGAATGTAAAACTTTTTGCTTATGACATAAAATAAGTTACTAGAAAATAAATTGTATTTATGAAATTTACATCAAACCATAGATTCTTCATTAATTTTATATATTTTTAGGCTTGTATATATATGTGTATGTATGTATATACCTGCATATGTATTTCTATCAATAAATTAGTGTATGCTGCATACGAATAAATTTTAATAATTGTAAAAAATAAAAATATTTAAATTTAGAATGCTATAAATATATACTAGGGTTTGAGAATCGGGATTTCCCGGGAAAAGTCTGCCTAATATTCCCGGGAAATTTTTGAGATTTTCCCGGGAAAACGGGAAATTAAAAGTGCACGTCATTTCATAAATATATGGACTTTTTTGACATACATATTTGTAAAATGGTGTAAGTGACCGCCAGATTTATCTTGATTCATATAAAAAATGTGTGTTATAAAACAGTTTTTCTTTAATATCAAAATTTTCAATGTTTTTTTAAATATTATAAAAGCTCGTTTGACTGACTTATACGACTAAATTAACCGATGAAATAAATTGCTTAAGATCTCCTTTAAAGTTGATATGTTTTTCATCGTCTGTTAATATACTAATACCCTGTTCATCGAAGTCGAAGTAAATTTTTCATTCTTACAATTTCATTTGAAATAACAAAAAAATTCTAAATCTTTGTGCTTGTTTCAAATGTAACTGTAAGAAAAAAAGAAAGAGCTCCTTCGACATCGATAAACAGGCTATAAAATGTCCATATAATATTTTTTAATACAAAATACCAATGTGAACGGATCAAACGTATACAGAAACTTCATAAAAATTCAAAGAAATTGAAGTTATACGATTTTTCTAAGCCGAGAAAAATTATTGCTTGATTCGAAAAGTACATGCAAGATGTACTAAATTCATCATAAATGTCGTTTAATCACTATAACAGAACAAAGTGAAATACTTTGTATAAGTACCGATGATCACAGTGCTATCTAATCGTTTCCTAAAGAATATAATTCAATATTAAACGAACTTTGAGTGACTTTCAGCAGAATTAGTGAACAAGTTTTGGAAAGTGTAGTAAAAATAGAAGGTGTAAAAACTTTGAGTTGACACTACTTAAATTTATTATAAGTCGACGCAACTATTGAAAGCCTGAAGGAGATATTTTAAGATAAATAAAATGAAAAATCAAAGACATTTAGAAAGACTGTGGCTCACGATATCTTAACATAATGGGTAGTATGAATAAAAAAAGTATTTGCCTTTTACTTAAAAATTTGTTTTAAAACCATCCCAAGAAAAATTTTGATGGCAAAGTAATGAGTTAAAAAGGCTAAAAACATACCCTTCACTACTTCTACTTTAGCATTTTAACTAATTACTTTAACATGGCGATGTCATTGGAGGCAAGTACTTACCACAATTTATTACAAATAACAAGTTATAAATTTCAATATTTAGAAGGCATTGAATACACAAAACACAATAAAAATTAAATGTCCCTCCTAAGCATTGAAATCCTGCCGTTTTCAGTTATTGTGCTATTTTATGGCAAGTGTTTTACTCACTAGGCTACTGCACAATTATTTTTTATGGACTTATATTTTGTTTTTAAAAACATGAACACAATTAAAAATATCAATTTTGCTTCCCAGGGGTTGAACTGTTTACCCTCTGTATGATAAGCAGACACGCTAATACTCTGACAATAAGAGAATGAATGGCTTGTTTAATTACTAGTAAGTAATTGTTCAACTACTGTAAAGTAGTTCAGGCGGTATGTTGTTTGTGGTTGAAAAGTATGTTGGTCGGTAATGACAACTCATTACCAAGTTTTTGCTGGGATATTGAATAACTTCCGGAATTTTGTGTTTTAAAAAAATTTTTAAGTAAAAAGCAAATACTTTTTTATTCATACTACCCAATATTTTACAATTTTTTAGCTAAATTTTCAGGAAAACTTTTTACTAACTGTTTTTTATCTTGTGTAATATGCAATTTGTGATCTACAAGATCATATCGAATTTAAAAAATCCCATTGGTTGAGTAATAGCCAAATTTCTTCAAGATTATGACGAGGTCAGCTAAGTCGGCACTTGTCGACCAAAACAAAGGCCTGTTCCCAGGAGATCCTGCAAAGGTTAAATATAAAACTGCACACGTTTGTCTGCGTTATAATTAGTAAGCCAATTTGCATGGTCTTCGTATGCGTACACTGTGCAAATATACATTTTAATAAATTTTGAAAAACAGGAAAAGGTTGAACCGCAGTTCTCACAATTCATTTATTTTTCTCTAATCTGTTTTATTTTACTAAAATTTATGCCTTTGACTATTAAAAAATGCCACTTAAGTTTTCGATTAATTTTGAGTTCATACTTTTTTTTTATTAAATATGTACTACTTTTTGGGCTTTAAACAAATGCCTTTTATAAGAAGGCGCCTGTTTTGTTCAACCAAAAACATTTTTTTTAATATTTTTATTTTTTTAAATGAAATATGTTGTTGTTATATTTAAATTTTTTTTTTTTTGAAGAAATGTTTTTTTAATAAAAATTTTGAAAAATTAAAGGTTAATATGGTGTAGAAGAAAAAAAATTAGTGCTTATGCTGACTTTAGACGACATGTTTTTTACATATGACTTGTTAGGTGTATGAGACATATGTAACTTCGCATGTTTGTCAAAATTGTCAATTTACAGACGGTTTATAATATTTGCTTTCACACGTACATATGCAATTATATCTGACATAACCTCTGAGTGTTCACAACAGCTGAGTTTTTGCATAATTTTCGTAAATATATAAAGCGCTCTTTCCTTTTTAATGTTTTTTCAGCCAGACCACACTTTTGATAATTTAATACAGCTGATGTCAGATGCCTTGTCAGATGAAAATAGAACACGCTCTAATTGAAAATTTTTCACCTGACTTTGCTTCTGTAAATGTCATCTGACAATGTTTCATATGTTTCACACGGCATGTATCACTTTTGCAGTGGGAAATTTGACAAGTCAGATGTAAAAAAATACATGTCGTCTAAAGTCAGCATTACTTTCATGGTCTCACATAATGTAAATCATAGTTGTTAAATACTCAATAGAAATCATAATAATTGGTGATTAGACTGAATAACTTTTTTAACATATCAATTTTTATTATTGATCAGTGTTTTTGTTGTTTAAATAAACATAGCTGATCCTAATGTATTTTCATGTGCTGATTACGATGGCATCATTACTTTTTCCCTGGCAGCCCTAGTTTTAAAGATGTAGGGACTTTTAGCATATGCAAAATTTATGCTCCTCCAAGCTTTAAAATACTTTCTGGTTTATTAATCTACATAAAAGTGGTTTTATTTGGGTTGAGCTACATTGGTGAGTATATCAGGATATCTTACTGTTAGTGCAAGGGTATTAAAAATCGTGTATTTTTGGTTAGTATTTAAATGTTTTTTATTTCTTTTAAAATTAAAATAACTGATCCGTATGTATTTTCGTCCGCTAATTATGAAAATAGGTTTATTATTTTTCTAGTAGCTATAGTTTCAGAGATATCTATAGTTTCAGAGATATATAAAAAATGCCTTAAATTTTTCTCTTCTCACGCCATCTAAAGAAAAATTTGTTTTTATATCACATTTGTCAATTTCCAAGCCATTACTGCAATGGTTACGTATAAAAGATGTTGTATGAACAGTCCAGACAATTTTTATGTTATTTGTGGTGATTACATCGTATATTTGGAATTTGCTGCTTTTACGATATAAAAAAACAATTTTAAAGAAAAATTTAAATTTTTAATACAAAATTGTTAGACTATAATAACAATGTATCAAAAAAATAAAAGATATATCTAAAATCATCGACCTCATATTATAAAAAACTTATTTTTTGGATGACGTAAAAAAAGAAAATTTTGAAGTATTTTATTTATTTAATGCACAATATCTCTGAAACTAGAGGTGCTAGAAAAATAATAAAGCTATTTTTGTAATCAGCAGAAATAAATAAGGATCAGTTATTTTAATTAAAAAAAATTAAATCCAAAGTTATTTAATTAGTTTGGCTTAAGTTAATTTTTAATTTAATCTTTCGATCAAATTATTTTTTATTTAAGAAAGAAATTCTAAAGCATGTGAATATTGAACATTCAAAGAAAAATTTGGATGTACGGAGGTTTGAACTAACAGCTGTTTCGTGACCATCAAGGCTACTCGTCAGAGTCCTTTACATACACCACCACTGACAGTGGCAACAACACTGTAGCGAAAATCCTACTAATTTTAGTAAGCTCAATTAACAGACTGTCGCCATCTTGTGGCGAGTCGCACCTATTAATTAACTTTTCTAAATGTTTGGAACTTTACTAACTGTCTTTTCTTAGAATGTGCAACTATTCTAAGCTAATTAAATAACTTTGGATTTAAACCATACAGTTCGACTAAAAACTCATAACTCAATTATTAAAACTCTAAAGGCACTTAGCTAAAACATGAATGGGTACTGTTCCAAAAACTTGGGCAAAATAAACATTAAAAAAATTCCAGCATTGAGAATATCGATGATATTCCACGCTGATAAGACTGAAATGAAAAAGCTTAGAATAGTTGAACATTCTAAGAAAAGACAGTTAGTGCAGTTCCGAACATTTAGAAAAGTCAATTAATAGGTGCGCCTCGCCACAAGATGGCGACAATCGGTTAATTGAGCTTATTCTTCGAAAATATACAACACACAGTGCGAACGAAAGATACAAAATTTTTTCAAAGAAAACCAGAAATTTATAAAGAGATAATGTTCTTTATATCGTTTCTACCCTTAATCTGCTGTTAACTTTTTTTAACGTCCTAAAATTTTTAGATAAATTATATATAAAAAATTTTTTTACGTAATGCTGAATACATTTTTATACGAATTCAATATTTTTTTCAGAACACACACTTTATTTTGAATTCAATACAATTCAAATGAATAATATTCGATGTATTTTAACATACCCTCCTTAAGTATTCACTAAAAAATTTCTATTATATTAAAAAATATGGATAACACTAAACACTTTTGTTTGGATACAAACGATGATTGATTGATGAATCTTTTTGCAATATAATACTATTTCCCTAAGTTTACAAAACTTTTAAATATTTAGAAGTACAAAGCTACGCTGTCATCTTAGTTTATATTGCAATTGTAATAATTAAACTGAATAACGAAGCGTACTAAAAAAGTGTAACGCTGAATACACAAGACTGCGGGCACAAGACAAAATTTTTTTAAAAAATGTTTATAAATATTATTATTTTTCATAAATTTAATGTGAAAATAAGAAAAGCAAATGCAAATATTCTAAAACCGTTATAAATTTAACCTCGTTTTTAGGAAAATTCATAGTTTCTTAATATGGAAAATCAACATCATGCATTACGGGCACGCCATTTCTTATGAAGAGAGGAAAAACAGTATTTTTGTTCATCGTTTCTAACACATAATGGACAGTCTTACACAAAAAAACTTACGCACATTTATTTATAATACACTATGCAGTTTTCATTTTAAAATGTATGCGTTTATTTTATGAAATATATTATTATGTTTTTAACGGACACGAAGAAGACATTTGAAATGAGAGTCAGCCATATAGTAGCGTCAAAAATAGATAGATATTCCACTTTTTTATATCTTTTCACTTACTGCGACTAAAGTTTTTCATAGATGCTCTTGTTAAGCTGAAATTTAATTTATTAATAGAATGATAAAACACTCCTATATGTACCGAACCAAACATTCCAGCTCTATTCATCTTTTATGCTAACTTTACGCCCAGTTTCTCTGCTGGTAAATGTTTAAGTTTTATTTTTGACCGATGGGAGAAAATATATGTAAACTGTGCTATTATTTTGACTGACACTGTAGGTATGTAAAAATACTCTTAATAAAATTTAATTCTTACAAGCTCTTAAAAATGTCAATATTAGTTAACGCTAAAAAGTTTCGGTAAATATCGGATTAGGCAGAATAATCAGACTCTTGGCAAAATATTAGGTTCGGTTCGGGTTCGGCCTCAAAAAACTGGTTCGGTCGGGTTAAAATAAAAATTGCTTTTGCATTAGACAATTATAATTGTCATGGCACTTCAGAGCGATAAAAAATTCAAATCTGCGAAACAAATTTCAATTAACTATTTAATCAATAAAAAAATGCATTTTTAAGTAATAAAACAATTGAAGTGACTCTTATTTTAATTGGTTTTATGTTTGAAAGAACTTCTTTGATATATGTGATGATCCTGATGAAAGGGACGTTTTCTTCCGGAGGCCGCAAATGAGTTATTTACATTTTTCAAAACTAGAAAAAATTTTGAAAAAAATGCAGTTTTTTTAAACGAGATATGAATTTTTGAATATTATAAATGTAATAACAATGGATATAACGAAACGCCTTTTTGCCGATACCATACCGGTACCGATACTCAAAACGAAATATAGGCGATACCGTTAAAATTAAGAAAACTCAAGTGGAGTAATTTTTTATTGTACAAAAATATAGTATACAAGTTTATTAATATTTAAAATTGATATTAATAAGATTTAAAAACAATGAATTGAATTTGAGTTCATCCCTGGAACTTAACGCTAATTTCAAACTCAAACTGATGATTGAGTATATATATATATATATAGATATATATATATATATATATATATATATATATATATATATATATATATATATATATATATATATATATATATATATATATATATATATATATATATATATATATATATATATATATATATATATATATATATATATATATATATATATATATATATATATATATATATATATGAGCAGATGGGATCTTTATGATAGTTTTCGCCTCATTCAATTAATTTTTGTGTCTTGAACGTTACATTTGCATTCGCGGTTGTCCTAGGAATAATTTATGCAAAAAAAAAAAATTCAACACAAAAAATTAGTATACGGGTTGAAAGAACGAAATTAAAAGTTATGAACACTTTTTCAATTTTCACTTTGGTTCGCATGGGAAAATAAAAAAATTGTATGTTTTAAAATAATTTTTTACAAACACTTAACATAAGCAAAAATTAGGCTAACTCTTCTTTCAAATCGACCGACAATGTTAAAATAATTTTTTGTAGCAAAATACGACCGACCTAATACATTCCTCGAAACTATAACAAACCACAGTGCGAAAGAAGCAGAATTTAGAAAAAAGATCTGAAATTTGTAAACATATACAGCAGCATTCATAATAGTTTAAAACAGGGTAATAAACTAATTTTAAGCAAGATTTCATAAATTTGTATTCAAAAATGTATATTACATGAAAATAATTGAGTTATGAATTTTTAGTCGAACTGTATGGTTATTATCCAAAGTTATTTAATTAGTTTGGCTTAAGTTCATTTTTAATTTAATATTGAACATTCAAAGAAAAATTAGGATGTACGGAATGCATGATATACTTTAAATTAAAGCTTCAAGTCTTGGCTATAAGCGCTTAAGTATGTTTTTTTTAATATGATGGACAACGCCACTAAACTATTTAAGTTAAAAAAAAAAATTCGTAACAAAACTAGAAAAAAAACACTATCAAAACACATAAAAGCAAAAAGAAATGCTAGTGATGTACAAACAATCAACACAAATGAAAATAGGCCCGCTGTTCGAGTACCTTTTTCATACATGATATAAAGAGCCGTGAGAATTCTTTTGCAATCATCTCATTTTTGTGCTTTTACTTCATAGAAAACTTTTATTGAATAAGTTGATAAATATATAATAAAGAGATTTAAAAAAAAGTTAGCTTATACGAAAACAACAAAAAGTTATTCATTTATTTCAATATCCGGATGAAATCATATTCTTTTTATTGCAACACTAACTACAAGACATGGTGGTGTTGCCAGTATCGAAGTATTATTCATGAATACGATTTTATATTAAATAGTTTTGAGAGTGAAAATGCTCGGTTTTGATCATGTTTATACGACTTCGATGGTCTATCACGCTTTGCTGCAGTCTTACTTTACGCAAATTATGTTATTTAGCCATTCAGCATTTATTTTGTAGAAGTCGATAAATACATCTATTTGCTTTCTTCAACAAAAAATGAAACCGTGCTATAACGATTCTTTTTATAAGCTTCATTATACGTATCATATTTTCTTCTCAAACATTTTTTTTTATTTTTCGCGAATGAATTGGTCAACAGTTAGGATATTTTTTCGCCTTTAATATAAATTGAAATTATATCGCGAACTAAGCACGTAAATTGGTTCATTTATTTAAATTAATTTTTACGAAATTATGTATAAAATGTTAAAGTCTCTTTGACTATATGCAAAAAACTATATTACAATTTTTTGGCTGTTTAATTTCCACGAATTTTTGCTTTAAATGTAAAAAAAACTAAAACCTACTATGTTAAAAAAATAGCAAGTGGTAAAATTATTTAAAAATGTTCTGGGTTAATTTGTATAATAGTCCCTAATTTTTTTAGGAGCAAACTGAAGCATTTATTTTATTTTTATTTTTTATACGCAGAAGATAAGGTTTTAATACTGTATAGAAATTAGCCTTAAGCTATCGTCAGCTAATACCTAAAATCCTAGTTGAAGTTTTTACTCGACGCTATAATATATCACTACTCTCAGCTGATTAAAATTAAGACACGTGTTAAAAATATTACAAATTATTAAACGGAATTAATTAAGCATAATATTAAACAGCTACCGTTACATATATTAAAAATTTTACTTTCAATATGATGTATCCGAAAATCAGTAAATGGTTCAACTTAAAATAGTTGTGTTTAGCTGAAATTTTCTACTACTTATAGCGCTAAGATTAAAAAAAAAATCTACATGCTAGTAAAGTCTGAAGTCTTAGCTTTCCACTGATACCGATTTTATATCACAATTCGATATTTTAAAAAACCATTTTTGATACGGAAATTAGAAATATTTTCCATTGTGCGTAGGTCTTACGGAAATTCAAAATTTGGAATTTTGCATTTATCTCTACACGGAAAAATAATTGTGTATACGAGTATTTCTGTAAAGAATTTTGTTTGCATAAACAAATGTATAATTTTTTTTAATTTACAACACACAAACACACTAAAAATTAATTACAATGTACGAAAAATTAGAAATTTCAAAAACTCCCTGGCCAAACAATTGTTTGAACATTAGTTTTTGTTTGAGTTGACGGAAAAAAATCTCCACTTATTGATATAACATGCCTGTAGTAGACAATAAATGTACTAGCCAATGGCAATTTCTTTAAGAAATTTACCAACTTGAATTTTAGTTTTTTTATAGATACTTCTAATGGCAGCCTGAAATTCAGGCAGAGGTGCGTACTAGGCTTTAATCACTAAAAAATTTCAATTAAATTAAATATATATGGATAACACTCAATACATTTTTTTGGATAAAGTCCATGATTGATGAAACGTGTTGCAATATAATACTATTTAATAAAGTTCACAAAACTTTTATATATTTAAAAGTGCAAACCAACGCTCTTGATTTAGTGTATATTGTTATGTTAATACAATTTTAATAATTAAACTGATTAATGAAGCGTCCTAAAAAAGCATAACGACCATTATAAAAGACTTCGAACAAAAACAATTAAGAAAAATATTATAATATTATATTATAATATTTATATAAAAATTACACAGGGGAACAAAATGGACATTTTGGTTTGGTTCACCGAAAACTATAATTTATAAAATATATATGGGACATACCATTTTCAAAACTACCTTCAATATTTTATTGGTCAGCTCTAGTTTTTAAAATATCACTGATTTTATTTTTTTAGTCTTTTTTAATTCTTCGTCTATTTTTTCAAAAGTGGACTATAAAATTCAATAAGGCTTTTTAGATTATTAATCTAGATAAAATTATATTTCTTTTATATATAATTCTGTTGATGTACGTTCCAGGATATTTTGGTGAAACTGCAAGGATATTGAATGTTAACTATTTTCAGTTTTATGCTTATAAAACTTACATTTGATTAAAATTTTAAACTATTTTTACCAAGCACATACATACATAATACTACAATAAATACATTTGCATGGAAAAATTTTGAATATATTTAAAATGTCCTGAAATAAGAATAAAAGAGGACAAAATTAAGAACTAAATGTCCTTAAAATACTACAAAAGTCTGATGTTTAAAGCACCTACGCTATTATACTTAAATGAAAGATATTTTTGTACAGATTAGTAATTTCTTAAAAAGCATTCGAAAGAAAGATATTTACTGCAAAAGAATGGAATATATCACGTTTATATAAAATTCGAGATATTTGAAAAAAATGTAAAAGAAGGATTTTTTTGCTGTATTTGGACTCAGAATACAAATGAATATTAAAAAATAATAAGAATAATATAATTACTTTAAAAAAGGATGTTTACCCATTTGTATCTTTAAGATGTGGAAAATAAACTTTAATTTCGAGCTAATCTCTAAATAATTCGCTACATTTTGATCTAATTTAATTAACAACTTCGTTCCCTGTAACGCCATATGAATGGTAATTAAATTTTTTTTGTTGGAATGTTTGTTATACACAATTTTATTACACAGAAAAAATTATTATAGGTTTTTATTTTAACACACATGTGGTTGAATTTGTTTTTGAGTTTTATTATTTTTTTGTATGATTTCTAAATATTCCAACACAAAATTTTGATAGAAAAAAATGCGATTTTTTTCTTATTAAATATCTACGAATTTTAGTATTAAATTTTACGAATTTTGTGGTAGGTCCCATTTCCGTAAATAAAATATTTGAATTTATGTATTTAGTAATAGAATACGAATTATAGTTTTTTCTGTGTAAGGTTAAACTCAAAACAGCTAAATTTCAACATAAGATCAGACAGATATCTCGAAACGACCAACGGAATTATTATACATTTTAAGCTGTAGTACTTAAAATTTAGATGAAAAACACCAAAAAATTGGATATATAATATAAATAAAAACCCGTGATATTTCAAAATCGCAAGCTAACTGGAAAATAGCGAGTCTAAGACAGTAATAAGGGTTCATCAAAACAGACGTCAAATTTCGGGCACCAAAAAATCTGTTCCGCTGTGTTTTAAATTTTAATATTTTTCAAAAATTTGCTTTGTGAAATAAGAGAAGCAAATGCAAATATTCTAAAACCGTTATAAACTTAATCTCGTTTTTAGAAAATCCATAGTTTCTTAATGTGCAAAATCAACAGCATGCATTACGGACCAGCCATTTTGTATGAAAAGAAGAACAACAGTATTTTTGTTTTTCGTCTTACACAAAGAAAAAACTTATGCTGAGTACACATTATGTCATTTCGTGACATCACAAGCAAACACAACAGTATCTAATAGTGGTAAAGTTTGCCATTTCCGATACTTTTCTGTGGGTGGCCATATGACACCACCAAATGACAATAAAAGAAATGCCAAATGTGTGCTCAGCACTATGTACATTTATTTATAATCATTAAATCATTCTAAAAGTTTTCATTTTAAAATGTATGTGTTTATTTTATGAAAAATTTTAGTATACTTTCATCAGACCCGAAAAAAGCATTTGAAATGAGAATGAGCCATATACATGTGTACTAGTGATGTTACGAATATTCGTATTCTAAACGCCTCTTTCATGATATTCGTATTCGCCAAATTCAAGCGAATATTCCACGAATATTTTGCGAATACGTTCCAAAAAATAGTACATAAAAACTACTGAAAACTAAACAAAAATTATTAACTCTTAATAATTTTTACTTAAAACCCCTTTGTGTCTAACTCAAAATAATAAAATTATTTTATCATTCAAGCCTATTGCGAAGCGGTGTGTAAATAAGCCCCGCACCACTAAACATTCGATCGCTCGGAACGCTCGCTGGTGGTGTCACTAAATATTGCCTGGCTATATGTAAAAGAAGCTCGTACTTTTCCACCACAAATTTAAAAAAGTGGCATTCAGGTGCTAAGTTAATAATTTCAAGTTAAGTCATCGGAATGTTATAATAATGTTAAATACCTATAGTATTGTGACAGTTTTTCTCAATTTATTGCTATTGACGCAAAGGTTAGAGTTTTTTTCATATAAATTTTAAATATCAAGTGGCACTAACTATTTAGATTAAATATTCATATTCGAATCCGGCGAATATTAGCTCAGCTATTCGTATTAGCGATTATTACAATTTGATATTCGTAGCATCACTAATATGTACATAATAGATACATATTTGAAAATTTCTATTGGTTCACAGTAACTCCTTTAGTTTCAAAAATACAATTCGCACTTCTTTCAATTGGAGGCATGACTAACTAATTTTCTGAAAACAAAAATTATAAAATACTAGTCCTGAAGCTCAAAAAATATTTATTGCTATTATAGTACGTACACACCCAAAGAAAAAGCGATTTAAACTTCCTATACCCGCGCGTTGGTCTGTGAGCCCGACAAAACAATTTTACGTAAATATTTTTTTCCCAGAAACTCTACAAAGTTGCATTTTCTGTTAGCTTCCGCTTTTTTACAAGCTCCGTTTTAGTGTTGATTTGAAGTTTGCACTAGACAAGCGTGTTGGTGTATTTCATAACAATTGGTCTGTGAAACCGACGCTGGTATATGTGTAACCTTTTGTGAAGGTAAAACATGCAGTGCGATATGCCCTGATTTTTGTTTAAAGGCTGAAAACTAAGTTAACCTATGATTTATGTATTGTGCAAGAAGTGCTTTTAAGTTGGTATAAGTTATTTTTATTTATTTGAAGAAAAAATATGTTTTTGTTATATCTAAGAAAAGACTATTGATTTTGATGGCTTATTGGTTAAGGACTAAAAATCAATAAAATAAGTGAATACAAATTTAATGCGTGATTTTATTTTTTTATTATATCATTGAGATTAAAAAAGAATCTTTTGTATTTAGTTTTGTTTCAAAAAACTAGTATTTCATCTAGTTCAAACTTTCGGTCTGTGAGACCGTGCGCGCGTATATGTGTTATAAAAAGTGGCGCTGGTATAGGAAGGTTAAATACATTAAACGTATGCTTGAAAATTTAAGCTTGTAATTGAAAATTTAACCTTGAAAATTGTATCTTGTAGTTATGAGTTTAGGCTCAAATGTTTACGATGTGAATTTGAGACCAAGTAAAATAGTCCGTACAAGTTTCATTTAAATTTAAAAATAATAATCCGATATATTTGACAGCTCACCTGCTACTCGTATAGCAAATTACGCTCGCTGACGTTTTATGACAAAAACTAAACAAACATTTTTCATTGTTTATTTTAGTTTTCTGACAATAACAATAAAATAATTCTTTGTTTTCCTAAAATATTTGTAAAAAAAACAATAGTCCACAACAAGCAATAAATTTTAGGAAATAATAAAATCTATCATAAACATAAATAAATAAATCATTCTTTATACACAAATAAGTGAACGAAGCAAATGTGTTGTCTAGAGCGTTTGTCAAAGCAAATTAATTACTCCTCAAAACTGCGGAACGAGGAACGATAAAAAAGAAACGTTTAGATCGGTCCGTACCGTTCCATTTAGGGAATCGTTCCATGCAACTAGGTCGCTCCGGAACCACAGAACTCTAATTAATGAATTACTTTCCAGAAAAATTTCATTCGTTTCGGCATTCCACATGAAATGAAAAAAAATGGATCTACGTATAGACATTGTTGTTATAAACATGCAAATTCGCATTATTTTAATTTCGAGTAAAATATATGGAATAGGGATTTTTTTAATTTCGGAACGTTGTATTTTATTTTCACAAACGGAAAATCCGTCTTAGCCTACAGAAATATGCAAATAGTCCAAAAACTGGTATATGTACGCCGATTTTTAGATCGATCGGAAAAAATTTAGAGGTGTAGCTGAAATGGACCGAAATCTTAAAAAATTATACTTAAAATATAAAAAAATTAACATTAATAAAAATTTTTTCCCATGGTCACACTATGCAGCTTAGTATCTTTCGAAAATGTTAAAAATAAAACAAATTAAAACACCAACAATAAAGTTATGAAATAAATATCTATTAAATAAGCATTTAAAGATGTATTTATTAATATGCTGTTATATTTATCAAACTTTCGACATATTTATATTATATTCGAAGGGTTTCTAAAACAACCCTTTTCGAATAATCGGGGTTTATTTTGTTTTAGAATTAAGAAAAAATCACATATAAATAAAAAAATATATTAAAAAGCAAG
Organism: Panzeria rudis; assembly: GCA_956483635.1. Taxonomy (NCBI): domain Eukaryota; kingdom Metazoa; phylum Arthropoda; class Insecta; order Diptera; family Tachinidae; genus Panzeria; species Panzeria rudis. The sequence goes on from OY101448.1 coordinate 117,606,441, forward strand.
GTACACTTCAGCCTTTTAACAACTTATTTGAATCACTCACTGAATGGTTTATTACCCATTAACGTAAAGAGGCCATTCCTGGGAGTGTATTGCGCTCACCAGTAGTGCAGCCGATTTCTGCTACTTTTAATTGGTCAAGTCGATACTTTTAACGTTTACTTTCAACACATGGGTTTTTATACTGTGTCCTATTTTGGTTTTAACTTATTCATTAGACTTAGTTATAAAAATACAGCTCTAAAAATATTGCATAAAAACCGCAAAAATAGCAAATACTCGATACTCTGTACCGATTACTAAATACTTTTCTGCGTAAGCTATAAGTATATAGTATACCATAGCTGATTATTTTATTATCACTTTTATAATTTAATAATTTAAACAAAAAATCGGGCCTTGCCCAACAGAAAATATTTCTAGCTCTACTGATAAATGTTATAAATACTTATTCTATTGCAACTTAATTTAGCTGTCATATTAACAAACAACTTAACCTCTGGTATACAGAAATAGGTAAAAAGAAGATACGAGTACAATTACGAAATTCGTATATTCAATTAAAAAACTAATTAGTTTTCAATCGATCACGAAATTTGTAGTATTAACTCATCTGTATTAATTAAAAATATTGTTAATTTTCTCTATTAAAACTATTTTATATTAATTAAAAAATTCATTGAAATTAAAAAATAAAATCAATTAATTTTCTTAAAACAATGTATACTCAGAAAAATTTTATATACAAACAAAATTTATTTGATTTATCTTATCTTCCGAGTAGAGCCAAAATAGCTGATTGTGTATACTTTTTCGATTTTAAGATTATGGTTGGTATTACTGCTGAGACATGTTTTTTTAAAAATATATATTTTGATTCAAATAAATAAAAAATACATTTGATCAATTCACAACCTTTTGTAGGTGTCCATATACACTTGTTTCTAAGGAAATATTGATATGAAAATCAGCAACAATATTAATAGATCTACATACAACACATACAAGAATTGGCCAATTGAATTATAAATACAATAGCGGTATTCACACCGAACTTGTTAATTTGTTACTCGGTAGTTTGTTAATTTGTTAAAGTTACCAACTGTGAACGACCCCCTTTTTAAATCTTTGTTAGTCTGGTAACTTTCGTAGTAAAACAGCTGGTTTATTGTTCTGACACAATTTATTATTCTGAAGAAAATAAAACATGCCACGAGAAAGTGTAAAAAAAACAATTGTAAAGCATTTAATTACTCATGCTTTGACACAAATAACGTTTGCTGACGGTAAGTAGACAACATTTATCGAAGTTTAATAGTTTAATTACAAATAATTCATTATGCAGAAATTTTCCACGATGATGAAGATGAAACCGAAAATGTACTGAATGAGCTGTATGAAGATTTATATACTGTCATGAAGTGTCGCAGAGGAGTTGTGTATGAAGTTCCAAAATCAATTCATTGGCGCGAAGATGTTTTTTTACCATTGTGATGTGCTTTTTTACCATTTGGAAACAATTTTTCGAGGAAAAACGGCATTCGATTTACTTTCGAGCAAGTGTCTTTACTCCATTTTAAAACGAATAAAAAACTATGTGAATTCGGCTTACAAAACACCAAAAATTTTAAACCGTTTTGATAAGGAGAAAATTTACTTGGACTTGATAAACTGCGTCGAATACCGCAAATTTGAATTTAATCGTTGTCGAAAAAAAAATAAATAAATAAATATATATATATATATATATATATATATATATATATATATATATATATATATATATATATATATATATATATATATATATATATATATATATATATATATATATATATATATATATATATATATATATATATATATATATATATATATATATATATATATATATATATATATATATATACTCAATCATCAGTTTGAGTTTGAAATTAGCGTTAAGTTCCAGGGATGAACTCAAATTCAATTCATTGTATTTAAATCTTATTAATATCAATTTTAAATATTAATAAACTCGTATACTATATTTTTGTACAATAAAAAATTACTCCACTTGAGTTTTCTTAATTTTAACGGTATCGCCTATATTTCGTTTTGAGTATCGGTACCGGTATGGTATCGGCAAAAAGGCATTTCGTTATATCCCTTGTTATTACATTTATAATATTCAAAAATTCATATCTCGTTTAAAAAAACTGCATTTTTTTCAAAATTTTTTCTAGTTTTGGAAAATGTAAATAACTCATTTGCGGCCTCCGGAAGAAAACGTCCCTTTCATCAGGATCATCACATATATCAAAGAAGTTCTTTTAAAACATAAAACCAATTAAAATAAGAGTCACTTCAATTGTTTTATTACTTAAAAATGCATTTTTTTATTGATTAAATAGTTAATTGAAATTTGTTTCGCAGATTTGAATTTTTTATCGCTCTGAAGTGCCATGACAATTATAATTTTCTAATGCAAAAGCAATTTTTATTTTAACCCGACCGAACCAGTTTTTTGAGGCCGAACCCGAACCGAACCTAATATTTTGCCAAGAGTCTGATTATTCTGCCTAATCCGATATTTACCGAAACTTTTTAGCGTTAACTAATATTGACATTTTTAAGAGCTTGTAAGAATTAAATTTTATTAAGAGTATTTTTACATACCTACAGTGTCAGTCAAAATAATAGCACAGTTTACATATATTTTCTCCCATCGGTCAAAAATAAAACTTAAACATTTACCAGCAGAGAAACTGGGCGTAAAGTTAGCATAAAAGATGAATAGAGCTGGAATGTTTGGTTCGGTACATATAGGAGTGTTTTATATATATATATATATATATATATATATATATATATATATATATATATATATATATATATATATATATATATATATATATATATATATATATATATATATATATATATATATATATATATATATATATATATATATATATATATATATATATATATATATATATATATATATATATATATATATATATATATATATATATATATATATATATATATATATATATATATATATATATATATATATATATATATATATATATATATATATATATATATATATATATATATATATATATATATATATATATATATATATATATATATATATATATATATATATATATATATATATATATATATATATATATATATATATATATATATATATATATATATATATATATATATATATATATATATATATATATATATATATATATATATATATATATATATATATATATATATATATATATATATATATATATATATATATATATATATATATATATATATATATATATATATATATATATATATATATATATATATATATATATATATATATATATATATATATTGGTTACATTGGTAAAAAAAAGTACACAAAATGTACGTTTAGAATGAGAATCAGCCACATGCAAAACAGGACATTAATAAATATGTATTATATTAATTTTCAATTATTTTTTGTTGCTTTTTCTTACACGTAATAACTTTATGAGATTCTTCCTTTTAAACTTGGCAATAACTTACTTAATAAAATACTTTTGGTGACTGAAGGAAAAAGTCTCTTCATTTTCGTTTTTAATGCGATTGATTTTTATGATAACAGTTTGAGAATATGTACGGACAAGCTTCCATGCATTAATTATATTTGGAAATGTGACTTTAAATTTTTTGGTAGTTACATTATTTCAGCTAACGATATGGAACTGTGTAGTTGCATACATTTATAAAAAATCATATATTATCATCAGTGTATTTACAACATCCCGCTTTCCATAAGATATTTTATAAAATCCTGCTTTTTGGTCATATTTTCTTCAGAATTCCTCTTTTCAACCGTTCTTATCCCGCTTTTGACAAAAACCTTCTTCTAACCATAGTTCTAGTAGGTTAAATGTGTATGGAATAATTTTTTTTATGATGTTTATTTGTCGAATTATGGTGTGCGAAAGTTAGTTTTGAAATTTTTTTTTATTACTGTTTCGAGCTAAAAAAATCAAACAAAAAAAAATTAAAATAAGTGATTCTTATAGCAAACCGTCTGATCTTTTCAAAATAATATTTAGTTTAAAAAATGGGTTTTCATGTTCAAAACCGGATATGACAAACTGAAATTAAAATTTTTCTAACTTCGACGTATTTTATTTATTTTTATTTTTTACCTAAATTAGCCTAGAGTGTCCTCTTCGACGTATTTTATTTATTTTTATTTTTTAGCTAAATTAGCCTAGAGTGTCATCATTAACTGTATACATTTGATAACGGGATCTCCATTAGTTTAAAAGTTACGAAAATTTCTTTACATGCCACCCACTTTTTGCTCATTGTTATAGAGAATCGCTAAGCCTTACCTTTAAGGTATTAATTTATTGCCTTATTGTTTTATTTCGTTTTTAGTTCGAAACAATAATTTAAAAAAAATCCAAAAGCGGCAACACTTTCGCATCCCATAACTCGACAAATAAACATCATGCAAAGAAAAACAATTTCATACACTTTTATACCTACTAGAACTATAGTTATGCCAAATATCACGAAATTTCGGCAACAATTTTTTTTTGTTGTTCGCTTCAAAAATAATGCCTCAAATATTTCCTTTTTTTAAATGTAATAATTTGATTTATTAAAATTATATAATAAAAATTTTCTCCATTTTATTTTTATTTTTTGTATTGATAATATTTAGAGATGAGCAACGAACACGTGATTGTCTCTTGTCACGAATTATCAATCGCCGTTCCCAATGGCCATGAGTAATCTATACTTTTTATTATTAAGACTCCAAAACAAAGATTTTTAGGCTCTTACCTGATATGAGAGAAGAATTATACAAATGACATCTTTCTTTGCTGGTATATAGTACTTTGTATCTAAAAACTAATTAAAACTTTTGATATATAAACGGGAAATTCTGAAATACTACTTATAAGTTCGGAAATATGAATATTCTGAGAAGTAGATGTAATATGTATTTGAAACATCACTAATTGCAAATTTATACTATACAATTTTTATTTTTTCGTTATTGCACATGATCGTGAGTGAAAAACGATCCCATCTCTCATTGATATGCGATCACAAACAAAATTTATTTATGGAATTTTTCTTTTAACGACTCTGATCTAAACATTTAATAGGGCGTAGTTTTTCTTCTTTTTATTTTCTATCCAACTTATATAAATACATACATGTACGTACGTCTATATTAACCCTAGAAGACCGATACCAGTATGATACTTTAGAAAAATCTCTTTAAATTCATTGTTTAAAATTTGTTTTATATCGATTACTACGACAAAAAAATATAGATCACATTTTTTATATCCGAGAGTCTTCGATTAAATAATTCTAAATTCATGACAGTTTTAAGGCTCGTATCCGCATATACCGTAATCGTCGACGAAAGGGAAATTCTATTAACAACGAGAAAAAATTTTAGTTTTAAAGCTTATGAATAGAAATATAATTTTTTATTTCGTTGAAAAAATTTAATCAAAATATCCAAACATAGCACATAATGAACTTAGAGGGTTAATAAAGATGTAAAAATAGAAAAAGACTTATGAACCAATATTATATTAACAGAAGAAAAATATTATTAAAAAAAATGTATAATAGTTAAAACATTCACCAGTCTTACGAAATCAGAGGGAGGGGAATGGGATGTATACATGTAACGAAATATAAAAAAATATCGACATCGACAGGATAAACATAAAAAGCCATAAATAATAACGTGAAATGATAAATTGCAAACTGCACATAATTATGCAATTAAAGTTTCGACGTTGCCTGGCTGTTTGTTGCACGAGAGACTCGTTGCAACTTGCAATACATGATGTATATGTATGTATGTACCTGGCTTCAGTCAATATATTCTTTCTTCTCTTTTACGACTCCTTTAGGAAAAATTTCGTTTTATGAGGCAGTTTTTTGCTGTTGCTGATTTTGTTTTAAAATGAAGTTTTCTTAAAGGTTGGTTTATTATGGTTGTAAAAATAATCATTTAAAGAATATGTACATGTATACATACTAATAAATACTTATACATATATCAGCATAAAAAACTATAATAAAACAAAGTTATTGCCAAGTTTAAAAGGAAGAATCTCATAAAGTTATTACGTGTAAGAAAAAGCAACAAAAAATAATTGAAAATTAATATAATACATATTTATTAATGTCCTGTTTTGCATGTGGCTGATTCTCATTCTAAACGTACATTTTGTGTACTTTTTTTTACCAACGTAACCAATATATAAATATATATATATATATATATATATATATATATATATATATATATATATATATATATATATATATATATATATATATATATATATATATATATATATATATATATATATATATATATATATATATATATATATATATATATATATATATATATATATATATATATATATATATATATATATATATATATATATATATATATATATATATATATATATATATATATATATATATATATATATATATATATATATATATATATATATATATATATATATTATATATATATATATATATATATATATATATATATATATATATATATATATATATATATATATATATATATATATATATATATATATATATATATATATATATATATATATATATATATATATATATATATATATATATATATATATATATATATATATATATATATATATATATATATATATATATATATATATATATATATATATATATATATATATATATATATATATATATATATATATATATATATTGGTTACATTGGTAAAAAAAAGTACACAAAATGTACGTTTAGAATGAGAATCAGCCACATGCAAAACAGGACATTAATAAATATGTATTATATTAATTTTCAATTATTTTTTGTTGCTTTTTCTTACACGTAATAACTTTATGAGATTCTTCCTTTTAAACTTGGCAATAACTTTGTTTTATTATAGTTTTTTATGCTGATATATGTATAAGTATTTATTAGTATGTATACATGTACATATTCTTTAAATGATTATTTTTACAACCATAATAAACCAACCTTTAAGAAAACTTCATTTTAAAACAAAATCAGCAACAGCAAAAAACTGCCTCATAAAACGAAATTTTTCCTAAAGGAGTCGTAAAAGAGAAGAAAGAATATATTGACTGAAGCCAGGTACATACATACATATACATCATGTATTGCAAGTTGCAACGAGTCTCTCGTGCAACAAACAGCCAGGCAACGTCGAAACTTTAATTGCATAATTATGTGCAGTTTGCAATTTATCATTTCACGTTATTATTTATGGCTTTTTATGTTTATCCTGTCGATGTCGATATTTTTTTATATTTCGTTACATGTATACATCCCATTCCCCTCCCTCTGATTTCGTAAGACTGGTGAATGTTTTAACTATTATACATTTTTTTTAATAATATTTTTCTTCTGTTAATATAATATTGGTTCATAAGTCTTTTTCTATTTTTACATCTTTATTAACCCTCTAAGTTCATTATGTGCTATGTTTGGATATTTTGATTAAATTTTTTCAACGAAATAAAAAATTATATTTCTATTCATAAGCTTTAAAACTAAAATTTTTTCTCGTTGTTAATAGAATTTCCCTTTCGTCGACGATTACGGTATATGCGGATACGAGCCTTAAAACTGTCATGAATTTAGAATTATTTAATCGAAGACTCTCGGATATAAAAAATGTGATCTATATTTTTTTGTCGTAGTAATCGATATAAAACAAATTTTAAACAATGAATTTAAAGAGATTTTTCTAAAGTATCATACTGGTATCGGTCTTCTAGGGTTAATATAGACGTACGTACATGTATGTATTTATATAAGTTGGATAGAAAATAAAAAGAAGAAAAACTACGCCCTATTAAATGTTTAGATCAGAGTCGTTAAAAGAAAAAATTCCATAAATAAATTTTGTTTGTGATCGCATATCAATGAGAGATGGGATCGTTTTTCACTCACGATCATGTGCAATAACGAAAAAATAAAAATTGTATAGTATAAATTTGCAATTAGTGATGTTTCAAATACATATTACATCTACTTCTCAGAATATTCATATTTCCGAACTTATAAGTAGTATTTCAGAATTTCCCGTTTATATATCAAAAGTTTTAATTAGTTTTTAGATACAAAGTACTATATACCAGCAAAGAAAGATGTCATTTGTATAATTCTTCTCTCATATCAGGTAAGAGCCTAAAAATCTTTGTTTTGGAGTCTTAATAATAAAAAGTATAGATTACTCATGGCCATTGGGAACGGCGATTGATAATTCGTGACAAGAGACAATCACGTGTTCGTTGCTCATCTCTAAATATTATCAATACAAAAAATAAAAATAAAATGGAGAAAATTTTTATTATATAATTTTAATAAATCAAATTATTACATTTAAAAAAAGGAAATATTTGAGGCATTATTTTTGAAGCGAACAACAAAAAAAAATTGTTGCCGAAATTTCGTGATATTTGGCATAACTATAGTTCTAGTAGGTATAAAAGTGTATGAAATTGTTTTTCTTTGCATGATGTTTATTTGTCGAGTTATGGGATGCGAAAGTGTTGCCGCTTTTGGATTTTTTTTAAATTATTGTTTCGAACTAAAAACGAAATAAAACAATAAGGCAATAAATTAATACCTTAAAGGTAAGGCTTAGCGATTCTCTATAACAATGAGCAAAAAGTGGGTGGCATGTAAAGAAATTTTCGTAACTTTTAAACTAATGGAGATCCCGTTATCAAATGTATACAGTTAATGATGACACTCTAGGCTAATTTAGCTAAAAAATAAAAATAAATAAAATACGTCGAAGAGGACACTCTAGGCTAATTTAGGTAAAAAATAAAAATAAATAAAATACGTCGAAGTTAGAAAAATTTTAATTTCAGTTTGTCATATCCGGTTTTGAACATGAAAACCCATTTTTTAAACTAAATATTATTTTGAAAAGATCAGACGGTTTGCTATAAGAATCACTTATTTTAATTTTTTTTTGTTTGATTTTTTTAGCTCGAAACAGTAATAAAAAAAAATTTCAAAACTAACTTTCGCACACCATAATTCGACAAATAAACATCATAAAAAAAATTATTCCATACACATTTAACCTACTAGAACTATGGTTAGAAGAAGGTTTTTGTCAAAAGCGGGATAAGAACGGTTGAAAAGAGGAATTCTGAAGAAAATATGACCAAAAAGCAGGATTTTATAAAATATCTTATGGAAAGCGGGATGTTGTAAATACACTGATGATAATATATGATTTTTTATAAATGTATGCAACTACACAGTTCCATATCGTTAGCTGAAATAATGTAACTACCAAAAAATTTAAAGTCACATTTCCAAATATAATTAATGCATGGAAGCTTGTCCGTACATATTCTCAAACTGTTATCATAAAAATCAATCGCATTAAAAACGAAAATGAAGAGACTTTTTCCTTCAGTCACCAAAAGTATTTTATTTAGTCTTTTTTCTCTCCTCTAAAATTAAGAACAGTGTAGTTATGTAATTTTGCATTTCAGCTAACGATATGTTCTTAGGAAATTCATTGAGTTGCAGGACTTAAGATTTAAAAAAGTGCATTTTTAGATGTTTTCTTTTTTAAATTTATAATTTTAATGAAACAAAAATTTTATAAATTGCTATAAGCCTAAAGATAATTTTGTCTTTAACACATGAAATATGAAATCGTTAGGGCCCGACAAAAATAAGAACGTTGTAAGTCAGTGAGTGAAAAAATCCGGAGTCATCTTTTATAAAATTCAGTTTATAGTCAAAAGAATATTTTGATAAAATGTTCTGTTCTTTCACTTAATGTCTTGTACCTTTGTCGGTTCTTAAGCATTTTATGTATCATGTGCTCTTCACCAAATTAGTTTCAACTTTGGGTTTTGAAAGCTAGTTCTGGATTTTCGTTTCATTTTAATATAGAAAAATTAAAATTTAAGGTATCAATGTTAGTCGAACTCTATGGTTAGTAAGTCGTCTTACTTGACTTAACCATCTTCACCAGTGATGCCAATAGGATACGAAAGATAAATTTTTCGTATCTTTTGATGACTTTAGGTACCATGTATAATCCTGACATTTTTCGTATCTTTTGAAACTGTACGCAAAATGTACAGAAATAAACTATTATACTTTTCGTCTCTGACAAAGTTTTTTAAAGTTATCATTTCGTTATGAATACTCAAAAACGCCTTTACTCGTATATTAATTTTTACAAAAATTAATTTGTTTTGACAGCATCCAAAGATAGTTGCATATAATTAATTTTAAAGTTTGCTTACTGTATTTATAAAAATTAATACCTAATATTTATGACTTAAATATATATAAAAATGAGTTTATATGATATAATTTTCTTTACAATATTCATTAAATATAAAATAAAAATGTTATGTTAATATATCAACCCCTTTGCGCGAAATGATCGTAAGCGACATTTTGTAAAAAAAAAATTTATTGAAATCAAAATTTTATGAGGATACCCATACTTTAAAATCGTAAAAATATCAAAATTTTTGATAACTTTTGAAATACAGGCTATAAAATTTTATCGTAAGCGACAGTTTAAGAATATAAATCATGTTTAAATACAATAAAAATCCCTCCTCCTCCTGAAAAATTAAATTTTTGTCGCTTACGATCATTTGGCGGTAAGGGGTCGATATGTTAAACGTTAAAACGGATTTCGAAAATTTTTTCACAATGTATCTTTTTGAAAAAAAATTTATCTTTTTGGAAACTAAAATGTATTTTTCTCGAAATTTCACTGGCAACACTGATCCTCACACTGTGAAGAGAACATTTTGTTTGGAAATTTGTCGGTTGAGTGTGTTAGTGTTTATTTGCTTTGTTCATTGCAATAATTCACTGTTCGGCTTAGTTGTCTGATTTGTTGTATTTAGTTCTTACATTTGTCGGCTATGTAGACGACGAAAAACGAATTACCAGCGAAAATGTACTGCTGCTGGTTTCAAATTACCATTGTTTCATATTGATTTTAAATAAAAAATTATTAATCTAACCTTAAATCTCTTTGATTTAAAATTTTTCGCTGTTAAAACAATTTTGTCATAAACGTTACATTTCATTTTAAATCGTCATGACTATAACTTAATATCAAATAAGTTTTATGTTAAATAATCATCTAATTATGTTGAATTAAAATGAAATTCATTTTACACGCAATGGTATTTATTTAGTGTATAGTTAGAGTAAAGTTTGAAGGTGCTGTGGCTGAAGTGGTTAGCGCGTGGACTATCATGCAAGTGGCCAACTACGACACAAAGTTTTCTGATGCCTATACTTAATACACATTTCGTAGGTAAAATAATAGATAAAATAGCTACTTTAAGGTCATGTTGTTTCAGATTGACATAGCTTTAATTCAACATGATTCTTCGTGTTGTTTCAAATCAAATTCACGTTAAATTAACTTAAATTTACTGTCATTCGACATGATTCTTAGTGTTGTTTTAGTATAAAGTTTTCGTTGTTTCAAATCGAAATAATATCGATTCAACATGATTTTTCGTATTATTTCAGTATCAACTTCATTTTGATTTAGCTGTACTGGAATACTAAATCAACATGAAATATAGTTAAGTCAAAAGGATAAATGCTCCTTCAAGATTGTCGTAAATCATGTTGAATTAACAGGAAACACCTATGAAGCAAAATCACTAACAAAAAATTTTAAGTCAACCTGGTTTTCGACGACCTCACATTGAAAATTTTCTGTGTGAATGCACGATAATGGATACTATTTCACACGACAGTGATGTTTTGAAAGACAAGACTTTCGAGGAAACTTTAAACGGCGCTATTAACAAAGCAGCTGACATTATTTGAAGACAGCGGAAAAAGGACCGAAAATATTGATAATTTATACGACGTCCTCTTAACTATCCGGACAACTTCTGTCGAAGATGAAAGGCTTTTCTCAATAACTCAAAATTGTGTTACTTAAATAAGAAACCGACTGTGAGATTAATCAATTAGTACATTGACCGCTTTAAAAAACCATTTGCAACAAAGAATACAAATAAAAGTACAAATTTTGTATTTTAAAAAGTTATTTGCAACAAATAATACAAATAAAAGTAAAAATTTTCTAAGGGCAGAAAATGTTCATTGTATACCAACAAGTATATGACTCAATTTAATATTCTAATAGTGCGTTTCCATATACGTGTTTTTTGGCCAAAATACGTGTTTTGCGCAAAATACGTGTTTTCCTACATGTTTTCCCATACAATTGTCATGTGAGCAAAACACCTCAAACAGCGTGTTTTGCTCCAAATTATGCCGAAATTTGTCTATGCACCACTGCGTTGCCTCTATGATTACAAATGCAACTTTGGGTCATCTATTTACTGTGATTGACAAATGCGAAAAAAGTGACACTGTTCTGCGGCCACATAAGGAAAGAAATGTGGCGCATTTTATTTTCGAAGAAGAATGTAAACAAAACAATAAAAATCTCAACCTTATTACGAAAATTGGAACTTAAAAGCACTTACAGCATAATGGAAACGTTTCGACATATTTTGCTCAAAACGGCCTGTTTTGCTCATAATGGAAACGTACTATAAGACTGCTCTTCGTCAGCAACATTTATTCTAGACAACCTTTTAATCGCTCTTTGGATAACTTCCGCCCCTGACAAACACATATTAAAATAATTTCTGAATTATTAGAAATAAAACTTCTTTGATTTTAGTTCATCAATGGTTGTACTAACGTATGCTTTATATGCTTTCTTTTTGGTCGGTCCAAAAATAGGTTTTAAATACGAAGTTTCGTTAAAATTTTGGAAAAATATTCTTTTTTACCAAATTTACTTTGAGAAATCTTGTTTTTGTGATTTTCTAATAGTATGAGAGTCGACAGTAAATTTCTGCACTCATCTGTTTTTTAATGAAATACATTTTTTATTAGTATTTTGAAGTAGTGGAACATAGTGGTGTAGGGGTGCCTCTTTAAATAAGGCCGCAAGTATTTTTTGTCCTCTGCAGCGCGCCATATTGAATTTTATATATTATAACCAGTGTTCGAAAATTTACCTTATATAATGTACTTTAATCTTCTGTACGGTAGAATATTGTAATTAGGGATGTAACGATACACCGTTTTGCCGATCCGATACCGATACCGATACTTAAAAATAAATATCGCCGATACCGATACGAATATTGAAATAGAGTTCAAGTATAGATTAACAAAACTCAAGTGCAATTTTTTATTATACAAAACTACAGCGTAAGAGATTATTAATATTTAAAATTGATATTAACCCAGTATAAAAAATTGCGAGTATTTTTTAAGGAGCTACATTTTCTTTGCTTCAGTATAGATTCGATTTGGTGATCAATTTCGTTTTATGGACCTCCTAAGTTTTGGAAAATCAGCGGGCCCTCAAAAAAAGGTGTCATCAACTTTTGGCCAACAGAAAATTCAAACTTGGTGATACCGCTTAACTATATATGGGAATAATGTAGCTAAGAGTTCGCTAAGCACATTTTATTACCATTTTATGCCAAAACATTATTTTTTCGTGCATTGTTTTTTTGAAAAATTAAGGAAAAAATTTTTTTTTTTCACTTTTTCCAGAATAACTAACAGGGACTCGTAATTTTTTATTAACAATATTTGGCAAAGTTGTAGCTACGGTAAAGCTGAACAATTTTTGCGAACATATCAATACAATCTGAATGTATCTGGGCACCCTAAAAATCCCAGAAAAACTAATTTCTACCTTAAAAGTTTTCGTTTTTTTACGAGTTAGGCTATATGTATTTTTATTGCATTTTTTTTGCTTTCTTTGTTATTGTTCCACTTCTTATGTTGCTGATTTTAGTATTTACTATTTTTTATTGTTTGTTGTTGTTTTGCCAAATAATGGTAATGAAAAATTTGGAGTTCCTATAAATTAACTGAAAAAAGTGAATAAAATAATTGTTTAAAATTTTTTTTTCAAAAAAGTACAGGAACATATTATTTTTCTGGGCACAAAATGTTGGTGAATCACAACAGAGAAGTATACACTTGAATATACTATTTTCAAAACAAAATATTTTTTTAGCATAAAAAATTAGTGAAAAACTACAATTTTTAAGGTAAAAAGTGGTCTGTGTGAGCTATTAGAGTGCCTAGATACGTGCAGATTGTATTGATATGTTCACAAAAGTTGTTCAGTTCTACCGTAACTATAAGTTTGCCAAATATTGTTAGTTAAAAAATTACAAGTCCCTGTAAGTTATTCTGGAAAAAGTGAAAAAACCATGTTTTCCTTAATTTTGTCAACAAAAAGCTCACGAAAAAATTTTTTTGCCATGAAATGTAAAAAAATCTGTTAAACAGGCTCTTAGCTACATTATTGCTATATATAGTTAAGCGGTATTATAAAGTTTGAATTAGCTGTTGGTCAAATACTGATAACACCGTTTTTTGAGGCCCCACTGATTTTCAGAAACTTTGGAGGTCCATAAAAAAAATTGGTCACCAAATTCGCCAAACTGAGTAAAGAGTTTTACTACCCCATTGTCGGACAATCGAACCTGTGCTGTCTAGTTCTTGTTTTTCCAAAAGTCTTTATTTGTCGCATAGTGTAATTAGTAGAAAATCAAGAAAAAAATTTTAATTCCTTTATAATTTTAAAAAATGCTTGCCATACTCGCATAAAAAAAATTGTGCAAATGGGTAATTTTTTATCCTTTTTTTTTGAGGAAAAATCATTATAGAACACCGAAAAAGAAATTTGTCCGAGCTTCGCTTCCAATTCGGTGATTGGTAATCGAAAAACAGAACTTCTTGCAATGGCAAGGATATTTGAAACTAATTAGAAATTATCCAAATTTGCAATACTTCCGGATCGCGAATTCTACGTTTTCATGACTTCTTTGGAGTGTCTTTTTTTGCTGGAATAAGATTTAAAAAACAACGAATTGAATTTGAATTCATGGTAAAATTAACAAAAAAAAATTTTTTTTTTACAAAATAATAGTATAAAGTATTATTAATTTTTAAAATTGATATTAATAAGATTTAAAGAAATAACGAAATGAGTTAAGTTCATGGTAAAATTAACCAAAAATAAATAATTTGTCAGAAAAAAACTCTGAAAAATTTTTAAAAGTATCGTCGTATCGACAGTTAAATATCGCCGATACCGATGTATCGGAAAATCTGAAATATCGCCGATATATCGGTATCGGTATCGGTATTCGTTACATCCCTAATTGTAATACACAAACGCAAATAGTGGTTGTGTATGAAATACATTAAAAAAGAAGTACGGTATTTCTGTTAGTGTTCTTTTACCCAACGAAAATACTGTTTTTAACAAACTCAATATAAAGATAAGAACATTTAATAGTGTTCTGTTTTTCGTTGAAAAATAGTACACTTCGTTGTGTTCGGCACAGCACATTATTCTTAATGTATATTTTGTGTATTTAGCATTAGTATTCGTTTGGCTCTCGTGCATGTATACTTGAGTGCGTAGTTGTATATGATGAAAGAAGAACACTATAAAACTCTAAAATATAATGTATGTAGTACACAACCACTACAATTATACTGTTTTTTGACAAAAAACAAAACGCTACATAATGTTTGTTACTTGCATTGAAAAATCATTATAGCCCAATTCACAATCTTGTGCAAATGGTCTTGCATCGTAGCATTTGCAAAATGGTATAGCATATTTATACTCACCACTAACAATTGTTAAGTGGTGAGTATCAGTATGCAATACCATTTTGCAAATGCTACGATGCAAGACCATTTGCACAAGATTGTGAATTGAGCTTATGTGTTGTGTTCGGGTTGTGTAAATATACACAAACACTAAAAAAATAGATATCGTTTCTGCTTGTGTATACAGTGCACAAAATTACGTTCGGTTTATTTTCGAACACTGCTTATAACCAGCATATGATCAAGACGCTTCTAATGATACCTCATTTTAATGGTGTAGTGTGATAACTCTCATTCATTCTTCATTCATTCCTATCTATATTTAGCAGCTGGCAACCCTACGTTGCGACCAATTCATGTATGGTAGCCTATTTTTTTAACTTCCTTACATATCCCTCTGTGACTCGAACTACAATTTATTTAAAAACACCGAAAGTGACCGACAAAAATTAATTTTTAATAATTCAATAAAAGAGGCAGCCCTGCACCACTATATTCCACTTCTTCAAAATATTAATAAAAAATTTATTTCATAAAAAAAACAGATGAGTGCATTTGTGGTGGATACGCCAGTTAATCGAACTACGCATTACAGAGAGAATTCGTTCTTTACCCGAACAGTTCGTATGTGGAATAAACTCCCTGCAGAGGTCTTTCCTGCCACTTTCAATATGGGAAAGTTCAAATCGAATGTTCACAAACACTACTCCCTCTATCCTCCTTCCCATTGCATGAGTAGGGGTCATCCCCTAAAAAAAAAAAAAAAAAAAAAAAAAAAAAAAACATAACTTTGAAAATAAGGCCAAGTTCCTATCCAAAAAATGTCTGCCGTTAAAAGTACTGAGACAAAATAAGGATAAAATCTTTGATAGGTATGATACCATTTAATTTCTAAGCTAACTAGGCAATATTTTTTCCATAATTCTTCCCAATATTCGAAATGTGAACAAATATTGCCAAATAGCAGGCTGCCTAAAAATTACATTGTATTGTACCTATCAAGAACTTAGTCCTCATTTTGATCTCAGTACTGTTAACGGCTGAAATTTTTGGATAAGAAATTGCCCTTTTTCACATTCATGCTTTTGTACGGATCTGACTTCTTTGTTCTAAGTTTTTATTTAGTTGTACTAACACTACAATTTCCATCACTATAATTTCCCATAATTTCTTAATTGCGCATTATAGTACCCCTTATATGCGGCACGCCTTCCGATTACGTAATCAGCACTTTTTTACTGAAAATATCCTTCCTAAACTACAATTTATTTAAAAACACCGAAAGTGACCGACAAAAATTAATTTTTAATAATTCAATAAAAGAGGCAGCCCTGCACCACTATATTCCACTTCTTCAAAATATTAATAAAAAATTTATTTCATAAAAAAAAACAGATGAGTGCAGAAATTTACAGTCGGCTCTAAGACTATTAGTGTTTTGCTTTTTTCTATCGTTTCTTTATAAAATATTTTGTTTGTGAAGCAATTTTAAAATAAAGCTCAGTTTAAAATAAAAAATTATTCAATGATTCATTTTGCTCATATACATAAGTCAATGGATTAAGGAAATCAAAATTGTTAGTGAATATTTTATTAAGTTTGTTAAGTCCCTAATCCCAGGAATTTTCTTTTTATTTCCTGCCCTCCCGGGAAAAAAGTCCGGGAATAAAAACCCCTAACCTTAATCCATACATTTGTAAGTAGATGGTTATCTATCTTTAAGTAATTATTTTATTGACTTTAGGATTTTTTGTTCGACATTTTTACTTGATGATAAACTGACAATTTCACGTAAGAATTGTCCTGTTTTCAAAACATTTAAGTAATTTTACTCTGTTTTGTAGAAGAAATGATTTTTAGGTGGCGACACTAAACCCATATGATATGTTTTTAGCATGAACCATTCCGTTATAATGCACTTCCTCTCTTAACAACCAAAACTTCTTTCTTTTAATAATTACATACATACCTATTGCCTTTTAATTTTCCAATAATGTAATAATATAAGTAATTTATATAAATCAGCAATTTAAATTATTTTGAACGAGTACTAACTATATGTGTACTCATCTTGTACTATTTTTTATACTTGCTTATTTATAATTTGTTTCTTCTAATTTGCATGAATAAACTATAAAAAAATATAAAATAAAAACCTATAAATATAAATAATGTTAACGTGTAGCCATTAAAAAGTAAGGAGAACGAAAAAATAATAATATTGTAATAAAGAAAATTGCAAGAATGAAAAACAGCATTTTCTCTTTTGAAGAATCAACACAAAACGGCAACAATAAAAACAAGTTAAATAAATATACTACAACAGCAAAAACAAAAAAAAAACACTATGATGTGAAAAATAAAAATTTTTCAAAATTGATTGCGCGCACACGCTGTACAAGAATGAACAAGGCAAATGTGGTAGAAAGAAGACTATGAATAAGATGATAGGGTGAAGAGATGAAGAAGAGGTAGCAAGCACCATTAGTGAAAACAACAATAACAAAATAACACTAATAACAGAGTGGGCAGGGAAAGAGGTTCAACTACTAGTGAAATACGAATGTACATACATATGTATATTTAAAATAATAAATTGCTTAAATTTGTATTTGAAAAATAAAACGAAATTGAAGATTTCCTGTAAAAATTTAAAAGTCTAACATATAAGAAGTGTATGCATACTTTTGGGGCATAACATAACATAAAAATATTAGCATACTTTGGGGAAACATGAAAAATTCAATAAAGGACAACTTACTGTAAGCATTCTTTTCGGAACTTTCTTTGACATGGTATTGACGCGACGATAGTTCCCACTAATTATAACGAGTGATTTTTTTGCTATTATCTTTTTGGCAACACTAGTTTTGACAGCTCACGCACGTTTTGTATCTTGTGTCACTGTCGAACATCTTCAGTTTGGTCTATAATTTAATCATGAATCGTCTTACAAACGAACAACGCTTGCAAATTATTGAATTTTATTACCAAAATACGTGCTCTGTTAAGAAAGTTCATCGCGCGCTTCTTCCATTTTATGGTCAGTTTAATCGACCTACTAAGGCTTCTATTCGGGCTATTGTAAAAAAATTTCGCACCAAATTTACATTGTTGGACATTAAACCACCAACACGATTACGTAGAGTGCGAACTGAAGAAAATATCGCAGCCGTATCGGCCAGTGTTGGTGATGACCGTGAATTATCGATTCGGCGCCGTTCGCAGCAATTGGGCCTCTGTTACTCCACTTTTTTCTGCCCAAAATGGAAGAGCTTGACTTGCATGACATGTGGTTTCAACAAGACGGTGCCACATGCCACACAGCACGCGAAACAATGGACCAATTGAGAGGCGAGTTCGGTGAACAGTTTATTTCACGCTTGGGACCAGTCAATTGGCCGCCCAGATCGTGCGATTTAACGCCTCTAGACTATTTTTTGTGGGGCTATGTTAAGGCTAATGTCTATAGCGACAAGCCCGCTTCGATTGACGCACTGGAAGCCAACATTGCCAACATTATTCGTGAGATACCGGCCGAAATGTTGGAAAGAGTATGCCAAAATTGGACTAAGCGGATGGACCATTTGAGGCGCAGCCGCGGCCAACATTTGCATGAAATAATCTTCAAACATTAAATTATATCGACCCAACTATCGATCCAAATAAATATTTCATGCATTTTTCTGAATTTTATGTGTTTTTTTTTTACTTTCCGATAGTTCTTATAAAATCACCCATTATAACGTTAGAATAGTATATTTTATGCCCTTTAATATGATAGTCATAGAGGTAGGTTTTAATGATTAAAGAATTTTGTTCCTTGACTGTGTGCTGTTCAATGACCAAAAACCATAATATCGAATAAAGATGAAATACTCATCAAGATGAGATACACAGTTTAGGTGCTACGGTAAATCATGCGTACCAAATATTATAGACTGCTAAACACATAAAAATAGCAATTATGTACATTACAAAGGTTTAAAAATAAAAACTTTTAAAATACATTTTTATAAAAAGAAAATTGATATTTGATATTTTTTGAGTGAAATGTTTCAACCAAATGGAATGAATCTTTAAAAAGGATCTTGAAATGGTAACGTAAACAAAATGTAAAAAACGACGTAGTTTACCACATTTTTGGCCCTCTTAAGGACATCTGGTGGTACTTTTGTCCCCTCGGACGTGTCTGACAGCATTGAATGTCTGTTTTTAGCAATATTTTATACAATATAACGCTCCTTTATTGCAACGTAGTAGGGTGATCGATTATTCGACATTATCCAGAAACCGGGTTTCGAATAATTTGACTATTTTGAAATCTTAGAAAACCCGGTTACGGGTTTTAAAATTCAGAAAACTCCGGTCAACCGGTTTTTTTTGTGTGAAAATTATAATAGAACAATTTTGAGTTTTATTTGCTTAAAAAAAAGAGTTAACAGTTCATGTAAACACTATCCGCATGAAAACATGGACTGACCACATTTTTCAGGTCTCAAAGGAAGCATTCAAGTGCCTCGGTTTCTTAAGACGGTGTAAGAGATACTTCACTCCATCTGATCTCCTTAGCATTTACACCACCTATATCCGTCCGAAAATGGAATACAACTCTCATGTATGGGCCGGCGCTTCAAAGTCTATTTTGAAGTTACTCGACCGCGTACAGGAGAGGGCGAAGAAGCTCATAGGGGACAGTAGGGCAGCCAACTCTATTGACTCGCTGGAGCATCGACGCAGTGTGGGTTGTGTTTCACTGTTTTATCGCTACTACAATGGATTTTGTTCTGATGATATCAGGGAGCTTGTTCCCGAAACCCGCTCCTTTTTGCGAACAACACGTTCTTCAGTAAGAGCACATCCATTTGTGGTGGATACGCCAGTTAATCGAACTACGCATTACAGAGAGAATTCGTTCTTTACCCGAACAGTTCGTATGTGGAATAAACTCCCTGCAGAGGTCTTTCCTGCCACTTTCAATATGGGAAAGTTCAAATCGAATGTTCATAAACACTACTCCCTCTATCCTCCTTCCCATTGCATGAGTAGGGGTCATCCCCTAAAAAAAAACAAAAAAACAAAAAAAAAACATAACTTTGAAAATAAGGCCAAGTTCCTATCCAAAAAATGTCTGCCGTTAAAAGTACTGAGACAAAATAAGGATAAAATCTTTGATAGGTATGATACCATTTAATTTCTAAGCTAACTAGGCAATATTTTTTCCATAATTCTTCCCAATATTCGAAATGTGAACAAATATTGCCAAATAGCAGGCTGCCTAAAAATTACATCGTATTGTACCTATCAAGAACTTGGTCCTCATTTTGATCTCAGTACTGTTAACGGCTGAAAGTTTTGGATAAAAAATTGCCCTTTTTTCACATTCATGCTTTTGTACGGATCTGACTTCTTTGTTCTAAGTTTTTATTTAGTTGTACTAACACTACAATTTCCATCACTATAATTTCCCATAATTTCTTAATTGCGCATTATAGTACCCCTTATATGCGGCACGCCTTCCGATTACGTAATCAGCACTTTTTTACTGAAAATATCCTTCCTAAACAAATTTGGTCCACACATATAGGGGGAACAACCCTAGGGCACAGACTTACATTTTTATTTTTTATTTCTTGTCATTTCCCGCAACAAGCATTTTTTGTGTATAATGGATGTCGAGCTCCATATGAAATATGAAGTTTGACATACATTATACATCACAAGTCCAATTTAGTTCGCCCCTGCTACCACCTTATAAAATTAATTCACCTTAACTGCATGCAACAATTTTGTTATATTATCATAGACCATACTCGTGCATATTTTTCAACAATTGATTGTTTTAAAATCTGCATTTTAATATGTTAACAAAAGGAATTTTGTTGGAAAATAAAATAAATTCCACAATAAAGAAAAATCAATGTTGTTCTACAGGAGATACATACGTGTGTGTATTCATATTCAACTTTAAGAACAACATGGGAAGGAATGAAAAGAAGGCTGGTATGGTTGTTGGTCGGTGTAGCAACGATCCAGGAGTTAGCCGGGAGGTATATACATTTATGGAAACAAAAAACAATATTTGCAGAAGCTTTAACTTTAAATTGTACATGTATGTATAGGAAAATAATAATGAAAGCTACAACAACAATGAATTAAAAATAATACAAGTAGTAGCAGAATAGAATAAAAAAACTAACCAGTAGACATTAAAGTTGTAAAAGAAGTTGAGGAAGTGGCAGCAAAAACAAGCAAGAACTTTTACTTGAAGTTAAAATTTCAGCAGCAATAGCGGCAGCAGTTAAATTACAATTTTATGCAAATACACAATATTTATATCATCAAGTATATGACAGCAAAAATAAGACACTTGAATACATTATACATATGTATGGATATGGATTTGTGTACCCAGGAAAAATTTTTGGCCGACATGTCTAACGTCAGAAAAAATCTGAGGCTTTACCAGAAAATCAGCCGGGTTGTCTAAAATTCCGTCAGACATTTGGCAGAGCAGTAGGCAGTTTTCTAGTACGACGTTTCTATAAATTTTCTGAAATATTATCGGACTAATATCAGAATATCCGAAGGCAATATGATTAAGCCATTTAATAGAGTAGTCTGCACATTTTCTGATCTACGTCTTACGACTTTTAGCAGTCACTTATGCACCTTGTCTGATTTTAATTTTCGTTATAATTCTCATTTATCTCTTGAGAATATGTACACAAATATTTGAGTTTTTAAAGTTATAAAATATGGGTAAATGTTTTCTGATGAGCTGCCATAAGCAGCACAACAATGCACGGAGAATTTTTACGACATTTCTGAAAATTTTCTAATTTTAGCTTTGACTTTTCTCTGACATTAAATAGGATGCGAATTCGGCATCTTGTGTAGACATTCTGACCGACTTCAGACCGAAATCGGCAAAAATTATTTGCTGGGTATTTACGTCAGTCATAGCTAAACACACACATATAAAACACACGATTCTATTAATATGCACTATAACTATTTATACAAACAAACGGGCATTTAACAACCCAGGAAACAATTTTGGCCGACAATGTCTAACATCAGAAAAAATCTGAGCCTTTACCAGACAATCAGCCGAGTTTTCTAAAATTCCTTTGTACATTTTGCGGATCAGTAGGCAGTTTTCTCATTGTCTGATTTTAGTTTTCATTACAACTCTCTTTTATCTCTTGAGTTTATACGTACAAATATTTGAGTTTTTAAACTTATAAAATACGGGTAAATGTTTTTTGATGAGCTGCAATAAGCAGCACAACAATGCATGGATAATTTTAAACGACGTTTCTGATAAAGTTCTAATTTTAGCTCCGCCTTTTCTGTGATATTAATACGCCATTACGTAAAACGTATCAGATAAATCGGAAAATTTTCTGATGTTTTGTCAGACATTTTTCCGGCATTTACAAGACATGTCGAACGAAAACTCCTTCAGAATTTCCCTAGGAAATTCGTCGGAATTCGTACAGAATTCTGTTAGACCTTTCGGTATAGTTTTTACAATTTCCTCAGACAAAGAGATCTGGTTTCTTGTCAACCACTCATATGATATTCGGTATGTTTTCTGACCGACATCGGATACGAATTCGGCATATTGTGCAGACTTTCTGACTGATTTTGGATCGGCAAAAATTGTTTGCTGGTAAGCTTCTATACCTTCATATATGTATAACAGCCCTATTCACAATCTTGTGCAAGTGGTCTTGCATTGGCAAAATGATTTAGTAGTTATATTGATACGAAGCACCAAAAATTTTTAGTATGTATACTATACCTTTTGCAAATTCTATGTATATTGCAACACCGTTTGCAAAAGATTGTGAATAGGGCTAATTTATATTCAATTGTATATTATTTTATTTTACTTTATTTATTTTTTATACCTATTTCCTTAGTGTTTTTTGAACCAACACACATACACACACATCCACTAATATATATTATTGTCCTACCTTTTGGTTAAATACCTGCATGTATGCCACTTATAATCAAAAATGTTTATGGAAAAATGGTAGAAGAAACGTTTTATGATTGTTAAATGGAAAATTTTGTTTGGCAAGCAATTAATTTTGATGGACTTGAGAGATATTTCATTATTATTATGAATGACGTCAATTTAATTTAAAATGAAATAAAATGCAGTCATAAAATTTTATAGATACAATTCTTATTTTATTCCATTGCACAGACTCTGCCAAGGATTAAATCATTCAAGGATTTTGATATTAAATAATATGTATCACAGCGTTCTTTAAGAGTCATATACATATCTACCTACATATATGTATAGATTTTGCTGTAATATAGTCATAACTTAAAAAAGGTTCTGTTGCAGAAAACGACCTTAAAGTGTTGAATTTACCAACAACTTAAAGGTAAAAGACAATTTTATTCTTCTCCCAAGAGTTGAGCATATATTTTTATGGAATTTTTACACAATATGAAGAACGATATGAAATTTTTTAATGCAAAAATCACATTTTTTGATTTATGGCTCGATTGCAGCGAAAGCTCGATATTAGATACAGTCCGTTATTTGTATGGGAAATTTTTTTTTATGAAAATGCTCAAGTCTCACCCCTCAAAAAGTTGAGGCTTGATGTAAAAATTACTCTCCGAAAATTTCATGGCCCTGGAATCACGCCTTCCCGTGCCGAATAGGTATTTGTATATCGATACTCTCATTCCAGCTAAGAACTTTTACATAAATTAATTTATATATCTTTTTAAAATTTTTTTAAAAATTTATATTGAACTTGTATAGCCTGTTGTACTAGGCACAACTCTTTCCTTTCTGACAAACACACTATTTATTGTACACAGAAAAAAAAATCATCAAACTGCAACTAACAATTTGAATTGTTAATATGTAATTTACATTTAAACTGGGGATGTAACTATACGCCGTTTTGCCGATCCGATACCGATACTTTAAAATAAATATCGCCGATACCGATTCCGATACCGATACGAATATTGAAATTGAGTTCAAGTTTAGATTAACAAAACTCAAGTGCAATTTTTTTATTATACAAAATTACAGTGTAAGAATTATTAATATTTAAAATTGATATTAACCCAGTATAAAAAATTGGAAGTAGTTTTTAAGGAGCTACATTTTCTTTGCTTCCAAAAAATCTATATTAAAAATATGCAGATAACACAGTGTAACAGTCCAAAAAACACACGGGCTTGACAGTATAGATTCGATTGTACTACCACGGAGTAGTACACTTAGCTGGGCGAATTTGGTGACCAATTTCGTTTTATAGACCTCCAAAGTTTTGGAAAATCAGCGGGCCTCAAAAAAAGGTGTCATCAACTGTTGGCCAACAGAAAATTCAAACTTGGTGATACCGCTTAACTATATATGGCAATAATGTAGCTAAGAGTTTGCTAAACAGATTATATTACCATTTTGTGCCAAAATATTATTTTTTCGTTCACTTTTTTTTTTGAAAATTGAAGGAAAAAAATTTTTTGTTTCACTTTTTCCAGAATAACTTACAGGGACTCGTAATTTTTTATTAACAACATTTGGCAAAGTTGTAGCTACGGTAAAGCTGAAGAACTTTTGTGAACATGTTAATACAATCTGAATGTATCTGGGCATCTTAAACAGCCCAGAAAAACTAATTTCTACCTTAAAAGTTTTCGTTTCTTACGAGTTAGGCTATATATATTTTTATTACATTTTTTGCTTTCTTTGTTATTTTCCACTTCTTATGTTGCAGATTTTAGTATTTACTATTTTTTATTGTTTGTTGTTGTTTTGCCAAATAATGGTAATGAAAAATTTGGGGTTCCTATAAGTTATACTGAAAAAAGTGAATAAAATAATTTTGTTAAATTTTTTTTTCAGAAAAAGTACAGGAACATATTATTAGTGAATCACAACAGAGAAGTATGCACTGGAGTATACCATAAAAAATAGTGATAAACTACAATTTTTAAGGTAAAAAGTTGTCTGTGTGAGCTATTAGAGTGTCTAGATACGTGCAGATTGTATTGATATGTTCACAAAAGTTGTTCAGTTCTTCCGTAGCTATAAGTTAGTTAAAAATTACAAGTCCCTGTAAGTTATTCTGAAAAAAGTTAAAAATTTTTTTTCCTTAATTTTCTCAACAAAAAGTTCACGAAAAAAATTTTTTGGCATGAAATTTAAAAAAAAATCTGTTAAACAGACTCTTAGATACATTACAAGTTTGAATTAGCTGTTGACCAAATACTGATGACACCGTTTTTTGAGGCCCCACTGATTTTCAGAAACTTTGGAGGCCCACAAAAAAAATTGGTCACCAAATTCGCCAAAATGAATAAAGGGTTTTACTACCCCATTGTAGGACAATCGAACCTGTACTGACCAGTTCTTGTGTTTTTCCAAATGCTTTTATTTGTCGTATAGTGTAATTAGTAGAAAAGCAAGAAAAAAATTTTAATTCCTTTATAATTTTAAAAAATACTCGCCATACTCGCATAAAAAAATTGTGAAAATGGGTACTTTTTTATCCTTTTTCTTGAGGAAAAATCATTATAGAACACCGAAAAAGAAATTTGTCCGAGCATCGCTTCCAATTCGGTGATTTGTAATCGAAAAACAGAACTTCTTGCAATGGCAAGGATATGTAAAACTAATCAGAAATTATCCAAATTTGCAATAGTTCCAGATCGCGAATTCTACATTTTCATGACTTCTTTGGAATGCCTTTTTTTTACAAAATAATAGTATAAAATATTATTAATTTTTAAAATTGATATTAATAAGATTTAAAAAATAACGAAATGAGTTTAGTTCATGGTAAAATTAACAAAAAATAAATAATTTGTCAGAAAAAAACTCTGAAAATTTTTTTAAAAGTATCGTCGTATCGACAGTAAAATATCGCCGATAGCGATGTATCGGAAAATCTGAAGTATCGCCGATATATCGGTATCGGTATTCGTTACATCCCTAATTCAAACATATATATTGTTAACATAACAAATTGAGTTGTTGATACGACAAACGCAGAAATTTTTTTCAACAAACTTAACTAACCAAATTTTTTGTTATGTATTGCGAAAAAATGACCAATCATCATTGTTGATATAACAAATGAGTGAACACACGTAAATGAAACAAAGCAAATCAAGAAATTTTTTTCAACAAACTGAACTAATCAAATTTTTGTTATGTATTGTGAAAAAAAATTAACAATCACCATTGTTGATATAACAAATATATAAACACATGTAGATGAAACAAAAAAAATCACGTTTTGTGTGTATTCATTATTTGCGTATTTAATAACAAATTGCTCTGCAGCTGAGAGGTAAGATCGTTAGTCTATTAGTCCAGAGGCCGCCGGTTCAATTCCGCCAAAGACATTAAGGGCCTTATTTTGCAAAACGCAACGCTTAGCGTTTACTAATTTTCAATGTGTTTTGTTTTTGCAAATTACATTTTTTCCATACAAAATTTATCAACGCTTGGCGTTTCGTTTTACAAAATAAGGCCCTTAGTGTTTTTCGCAGACAAGCAAAAAGTCGCTTCGAGGATTGTGATTATATAAAAAAATATTGTTAATACAACAATTATGAGAGTTAAAATTTGTTAGGAAAATCAACAATTCACATTGTTGATATAACAATAACCTTAATTGGAATAAATTTGAAATCAACCAAAAAATTGTTATAAAATATTTTCTGATTTACAAATTAGTAATTGTATTTAAAAAAATCGTTGTAGGTTTAAAATCAATTAATTATTTAATTAATATAGCAAAAAAATTAATTGTATTTACAAAATTTTTTTTCTGTGTACATGAACTGTATTTTTAATTTATATAAATGAAAAAACATTTTCGAATTTGTTTACAAAAAAAGTTAACATTTTTTTTAAGACAACTTAATGTCATACATTTATTTATTCCAAACTAAATTCATGCTGCACATGAAATAATTCCAGTTTTTTATTTATAAATTAATAAAATGTATGAATAATAGACTATGGTCTTTTTTCATACTATTTATGTTCTAACTTTTGTCGGTGTATATTCAAAATGTGCAAACTTAAATTTTGGAGAAAACGAGTTCTTGTTAAAAAATAGTTAACTAACGTTTACTGAAAATTTCCGCGTAAAAATTTTGCTTTTTCGGCTTTTGCATTAATTTTTGTAATAATGAAATCTCAAAGTATATATTTTTAGAGAAAATAGGTGCCAACTCCAATAGTAATTAAACAACATTTTTTTGTTGGACCAAATTATTTAACATTTACATCAATTCTTATTAAGTGGATAATGTTGAACACAAATATACTCAAAAATTAAGATATCGAGCGGTGAGTTTTTAAGATATGATAGTTCTTAAGCATGCACTATAAATTCTTGTCTTAGGCTTTACAAAATTACTATAGGTATTTAACATTATTATGATATTCCTATGACGGAATTTGAAATTATTAACTAAGCACCTGAATGCCACTTTTTTAAATTTTTGGTGGAAAGTAAATAAGGGAAAATACGAGTTTCTTTTACCAATACCCAGGCAATATTTAGTGACACCAGCGACGAGTGTTCCGAGCGAGCGAACGTTTAGTGGTGCGGAGCTTATTTACACACCACGCAATAGGCTTGATGGAGAAAAGACTTCAAAACTTTTTTTTTTGACGTTCAACATTTCTCTACTGAGCTTTGAGTATAACTTTAACATGATTAATAAATCTATTTAACAGGACTTTACTTTTTAAATACCATGTCGTTGTTAAATATATTTTGTTTCTTTTTTCTTTGCTAAAAGAAGATTATTGTTTTGCATTATATACACATTTTTTTTTTGGGGAATACGAATATCATGAAAGAGGCGAATATTCGGCGATTCGAATACGAATATTCGTAGCATCACTATTATAATTGAATTTTTAAAATTTTATTAAACATTTACATTTTTAAAACAAATTTTTGGGCGGATATAAGTTTTTACATTGTTTATAAAATAGGAATGCATAAGAGCATTATTAAAGTACATTTTATTAATGCCTACATTTCATCCATTTCCTTAACTATTTCATATGATTTATATCTTCAAAATTTAACATACCAGTTGAGGAGCTCGGTAATTCGAGCATTTAGATCATGCTATTAGAAAATCGACGTTGCTTACACATTTTAAATCCTTTCGTGTTAAATAATATATGTACTTTTTCCATTTTTCGCAGACGTCTTGCTAGTTAAATCTAGAGCTAGAGATGTTTTTCTACAGGAGATTGCTTTTACATTTACGTACGTTTGCATCGAGCATTAACATCTTTGGGGTATAACTTGCCACAGGCATTCTTTTTACCTTTGCGCGGAATATAGTAAGAATATAGTAATACTCTTGTGAAATTAATTAATATCAATAAAGATTAATATTTGTAAATAAGAACTTTACCTTCACATCTGTTTCACTGGGAAAAAATCTCAAATATCATCTACAATGCCAAATTAGTCATTTGGTCTTATGGATATCTTATTGCAGACAACTTCCTCGATCTGTAAGCTTTTTGGACTCTTTATATATCTTCAGACAGGATTGTCCTCCTTCTTTAAAATTTAATGTATCGATAAATTATGTATGCATGTATCATATAAAAAATAAAATCCCTTATTTAAAACGCGTCTCATTGATAAATTAGAGGAAAATGGTGAAGGGACATTTAGGAAATCTCTGTTAATCCAGTCTTGAACTTTAGTCGGGCTTGAAATTGTTTCATCGTCTATTCCAAACTGCAATGAAATGTAAAAAATATATAATGTACATACACATATGTATTGTTAAAGAACGTCATGTAATATTTATAGTATTTACTTCTTTGTTACGCCACCCAAATTATTTTTCTCTAAACTCTACTCGAAGAGCTAAGTATGGCATTGCTTCGATAAGGTCTTTTGTTTGAATGTGGTGCAAGCATCCATATGTCACATTGCCAGCTATAATTACAAAAATACAATCGCAATAAGTGGCATCAACAACATTAGTTTCAAATATATATACTTACCTTTCAATATTGGCAATATTTGCATTAAGTTAAGGTCCTGTAATAATAATTTTAATTTTAACTCCTCAAATTCTCCTCTAAAAGCTAGTCTAAAATAATTTGGTCAATTGCTTGCCATCTATTTTATTTATTATGATTTCATTATCACCAACTAAAACTTCATCGATAAGCTCAAAGTTTTTAATTTCACTTAGCTGTTATTAATTCACTTTTTCGCAAAAATTTCCACTTTTTATGCCTATAAATATTTTTTTACCCTATTTGGGTCGCAGCTTAGTACATAATATTTTTCCTGCAATAACAGAGTTGCCGTCTTAATTCAAAAATGTTCCACCTTATTTCAAAGTTGCCCAACTTTAAATCGTTGTCGCACAAGCTTAAAAAGTTATGATAGCTTTTTTTAAACAAACATGTTTTTGAAACTGATTTTAAATCTTTATTATTGTCTCTATTTAGTTTGATAAATAATTTTGTTTGACTTATTATTTCATTTCATTTACCTACCGTCAATGTTGAAAACCTGATAAAATGATGAAATTCTTTGATTTATATTTTATATTTCTCTAAAACGTTTTTTGATTGAAACAATTTGTTTATTGAAAAAATCAGAATTTTTTTCAAACAAATTATTACAAATTTTTGCATTTGAATTTACAAATTTCTTTATAGGACCTAAATTGAACAAATTTACATTTGATTCAGGGAATTTGGTATTTGAAGTGAAAAATTAGGTTTTTCTGTGTACAGTCCAACAACTTGAAGTCAACAATTCATCATTAGTTTAATCATGGATCAGTGTTAATTTAATATTGTTTCACCATGAAAATAAATTCAACAATGCCCGAATTCATTTCAAATATGCAAAATCTTTAATTTAAAACCTCGAGCCTTTGAATTAACTAATAATATTTTTAATTCAAAGGCTCGCGGCGTCAAATTAAAGCTTTTGCATAGTCGAATCGATGTCAATGTGTTTTTGAATCAAGGTAGACTTTGTGGAAATTGAATAGCCTTAGAAATTAAAGTTGTTGTTGCTTAATTCAATGTTGGATTTTTACAAATTAAGAAAAAACTTCTTTGCTTTAAGGACGAATGCGAGTTTTAACGTTGTATTACGTTGATTTCATGTGGTTTTACACCATTTCGAAGTTGTTCTTTCTTAAATGAACGTTGAAATGCTCTAAGTTGAAAATTTTTCGTTTCAACAACGATATGCTTCGATTCTAAGTTGCGATTTTTCTCTTAGTGTATATTACAAACTTTTCTAAAAAGGTCGAACTTAAATCGCAAAACTCGCGTTGTGTGCACAATTTGTAATAAAGACAGTACATTGACTATAGAAACGGGAAATATTCGTTGGCAATGTTTTAATGATATCCGTAGTCATATAGCCAATGAACGACTCGCAATTTTTGATATGACACATTTTTTTCAAATAATAGAACTGCGTCTTGAACAGAGTATGTTTACTCTGTAAAAATAATTGGTTTTTGATATACTAAAAATGTTATCTCAACGAGATACGCAAACAAAATTTAGGTATAAATTACTAAGAATATTCAAATCATCTTATGAAAGGTACATTGTTTATTTTTGCAATTACATATAAGCGAGATAACTCGTTTTTTGGCTCTCCTGAGAAGTTAGCTTTTTTGAGTTGGCATTTATCGAATATGGCTCTCGTTATGTATTTCCAGCACGTTAGTTATGTTGATTAATAAAATGAACCAATGAAATGCATATAAATCAATAATAGTTTGGAAAATCCAAAAGTGCACCACTCATAATCTAATTTAGACCGTGAAATTAAATAGGCTTCTATTCCTAATTATACTGAAACGTAAAAAAAGGACTCGATTTGTGAAGTCTTTCGGTCGTGACCACATACAGGATCCGTACATACAGACAAAC
Organism: Panzeria rudis; assembly: GCA_956483635.1. Lineage (NCBI taxonomy): Eukaryota > Metazoa > Arthropoda > Insecta > Diptera > Tachinidae > Panzeria > Panzeria rudis. Next base: position 117,638,210 of record OY101448.1, read on the forward strand.
GGATGTCCAAGACAGAACTTTTTTAAACAGTTTTTTAATTAGTTTAAATAATAAAAATGGCATTAAAAATGTCATGAGTGTTAAAAATAGTATCTTTTCTTAATATTTGTGTGTATATATTTTTTACAAGTGCAATATATGATAATAATAGAGCTATTTTAAGTTTGAAAAATCAGTAGTTGCGTGTGAAGTGAGAATAGTACACATTTAATTTAATAAGTGCAATAATTTAAATTTGTAGAAAAATATTACACACATATAAAAAGAGATATCATAGAAAAATTATTTCTTACATTGCGACAATTAATAGCGAAAATTCGCGAAAAATTGCGAAATTCCAAACAAGCCCTAAAATTGTTTAAAACTATCTAAAATTGTAAGGAATGCCAAAACAGGGGAAAATTTGCGAAAATTACGAAGATTCGCAAAAACTTGCTAACATCAAAAATATATCAAAAGCTAATATTGATTAAAAATCGACAAAACCTTAAAAAAGCCAAGAACAGGCAAAAAACACATTTATCGCGAAAATAGCATGCGTTAATAAAAAGTCATGTTCGAAAGCGTGTGTAATCGTCAGATACATGATGCAATGTATACTCTTCGGGAGCGTCAGCATGATCTTGGGTTAAAAATTACTTCCAAATACATTTCTATTTTATACCCATGAAGGTAAATAGATGTATACATACTCGTAGTAGAGTGAACCGATTTTTAAATCGGGTTTTTTCAGCCACGCTGCTATCGCTGAAAAAATGATTTTATTTCTGAAACATCACATCAGAGAAAAAGAAAATTTTCTTTAAAATATTTGTGTCCTTTAAAGTATACTAAAAACATGTTTTGATTAAATGTTTTAAATAATTAAACTAATTATATATTATATTTCATTTCATTTCATTTCAGGTAAGTCGATTCCTACTCCGAAATTGTCTTTCTTTAAAATATTTTAAGTATGGACATACATACATATATATGTAAGTATACCACTGCTCTTTGCTGCCCAATTACAGTTTAAATTTTATTGCTGTTATAGTAATTTGTATTTCTTTTTTTCTTTCACCAAAAATTAATTTAAAATCCTCTAAATTTAGCCTATTTTGAGAATAAAAAACCTAAATGTAAAAGTTTATATAATTGCCTTATTTCAAGTAAATTAACGTGACGCAGTTTCAATATGCGTGGTAATTAATATCCTTATCTGAGTAAAGCGAAAACACCATAAATTAAATTTTTTTTTTAAATTCCCCCAAAAATATTTTTATAGTTTTTATTTAACAAAATATATATTTAACAAAACAACACTTTAATAAAATACTGTTACGTATATACATATTGTCATATGAAATTTTTCAGGAGGTAAAAAACTTAACAAAAAACAAACTTTTATGAAAACTTTATGGAAAAAAATGATTTTTAATTGTAATATGATTAATAAAGTCTAAGTTAATGATATTATCCTGAAAAACAATTTTTGTAATCACAATACTTTGCTTTTTATTAAGCCTTTGTTATCTCTCCTGCAAAATTTTTAAAAATGCTAAAAGGCCCTTTTGCATTTTATATGACGATATGTAAGCATATAAATTGAATTTTATATCAAAGTATAGAAAACTGATTTTTATAAACATTGGACTCAAGTTTCTTCAAAAAGATTAAGAGATGTCAAATCATCACCGCTAACTTTATACATGTTATCAGAATTAAAAATGTTTTTCTTTGTAAATCTTGCACTTGAATTAACCCTTTGACGACGACCATAGGCAAGTATGCTTGCCCAGCGGTTTTTGGTTTCTATAAATTTCCTAGTAAGAGATAGAGCAAATATGTTCAAATGAGATTTGTAAACTAGAGTAGGAGTTACCTAAAAGGTCCTGGGTTTAATCAAATAGAGCCCTTTGTTCTGGGCGCTATCATTGAGCGCAAAAAGAATGCAACTGACTGAGACTCAGCCAAGTTCAGAGGTGTTACCTGACCTACCAAAAAATATAAAATGCAAGATTATCTTAGTATCAGCCGTCCTACAGGGATCCAAATTATGTTTGGCAAGTATATCTGCCTATGGGTTGAAACGAAAATAATTGCATCAAAACAAAAATAAAAATTTTCTTTGACTTTTATCACGGTGTTTGGATTTCGTCAGCACTTGTTTAGTTTCATGCTTAGTCATGTAAATTTTCTAACGAAACTATGAAAGTTAAAAAAGGAATTCCAATGAAATTCTTTCACAATATTCGTGAAATTTCATTAGAAGAAAATCTAAAGAAATTGTTCCATTGGATTTCTGAAGCGAAATTCTTTCAGTGTAATTTTTCAGATTTTTTTGTCTAATTAAGTAAAACTTCTTTGGTTTCATTTTTATACTTACAAACCAAAGAACAAACATGGTTGAGGCAGCCATAACCTCAGACCAACATACTATGATTGAATTACATGTTTGGAGTCAACTCACACTATTAGGAAAATAAGTCTGTTCTAAATATAAAAACCATATATATAGTTCTAAATAACCATATATATATATATATATATATATATATATATATATATATATATATATATATATATATATATATATATATATATATATATATATATATATATATGTATATATATATATATATATATATATATATATATATATATATATATATATATATATATATATATATATATATATATATATATATATATATATATATATATATATATATATATATATATATATATATATATATATATATATATACATATATATATATATATATATATATATATATATATATATATATATATATATATATATATATATATATATATATATATATATATATATATATATATATATATATATATATATATATATATATATATATATATATATATATATATATATATATATATATATATATATATATATATATATATATATATATATATATATATATATATATATATATATATATATATATATATATATATATATATATATATATTGTTTTCTTAACCATATTTTGATGAAAAAATCGACAGCAGTTGAAAAACTATATTTTTAACTAAAATTAAAAATAAAATTTCTGAAATAAAAGATAAAATTTTTCATTATATGTATTATTTATGTTCACATGTCGCTCCTTTATTGCAACGTAGTCATATCTAAACAAAATTTAACTTGGCTAAACGCGTTTTAAGAATTAAGTTTTAAAAATGTTAGCAAGTATATAGTCGGTATTAGTTTTTTAGCGATTATAATTTTCGCTTATATATATTTCTGAAATTTTCTTTACATATTAAGATGCTGTTAAAGGAACACATTTTTATCAGAATGACTACGTTGCAATGAAACAGCGATATGGATGTATATATTTGTTGACACATGTTGTATTTTTTAATTGTTGGCATTTATCTGTTTATATTATTTTTATGTAAATTATTGTTTGCCTCTTTTTTTAAACCAAACGTATACAAAAACATACCAACAGCTAACTGACAGAAAAGCCTTCAACTATGGATGAGAATAAAAGCTTTTTTGGAAGCAGATAGCGATATCTCTTGTATAACCATTGCTTGATTGCCAATAAAATTTCTTAAAATAGTATAGCTCTTGTTATACTTTGTTGTAGAATCATACTATAGTTGCATTTTTAAATATACTATGATTGTAATCAGATTTTGTTTTTTTAATAATTTTAAATTTTAGTTGACCTGTGTTTTGGTAATTATAGAAACGATTTATTTCGGCTTGAGGTCAATTGAAACAATATGTTGAATTATTAATATGATTATTTCGAACGTATTTGCTTTATGAATCTAAATTGATTATTAGGCTTAGGTTCGTAACGTTATATTCAGAAAGAATTGGGTATGATTAATATTCCAAGGAAGAAGGGAAAAATTAACATCAACTTAATTTTTCAACATACACAGCAGAACAGAGTAGCGCCACTTTCGGAAACCGCTACACTTCCATCGTAAGTGCTCACGTGTATTTGCTTATCACCACTTGTCAGGTGGCTATGTTGAATGTGATTTTAATTCTTATATATACAACTTTTTCGTGAACATTGAATACGAGAATTAATTCACTCTCAAGCTGATATTAAAGTGCACTTTCCCAGTGTTGTCATCGGTTTATTTTTCTTCTACTTTTCTTCTACGGCATGATTAATATTCCAAGGAACAAGGGAAAAATTAACACCGACTTAATTTTTCAACATACACAGCAGAACAGAGTAGCGCCTTGTAAGTATTTTCACATTGTCAAAGTTTGGTTTGTGTCCTGTTAAAGCACAGTGGGCTGCAAGTGCAGTTTTCTGTGCTTTTATATCAGTTTTATGCGATGCCATTCTCGTATTTAGTTTTGTTTTAGTAGTGCCAACATATACGTTCTGGCATATGTGAGACCGATCCCCATCATAATTAATTTGTGAAAATACTTACAAGGGAGAATAATTATAAAAAGAGGTACATGATGGAAATGTTACATATTATCGATGTTCCAAACGATAAGAGACTAAATTATAAGAGTGATACTGATAGATGCGCGCATATATACAGACATACAATAAACAAATATAGAACTAAATTAAAATAAGATAGTTAGTTAGTGTGAAACAATACTACAACGAACACGTAACTCAATTAATTTAAAATTAAGCTTAATGTAAATGTCATATTATTGTGTTGGTTCTATTATTAATTTCTTGAAAAATAGTTTTTATATATTTTACATGTTTACATACATACTTAAAAATTGATTTTCTGATAATTTGTGTTATTAATTTAATGTTTCTAGATCCCCTGAAGATGATCAACGAAGTTGATCGAAATATTGGGTGGTTTGAAAAATAAATACATATAAAACAAATTAACATATTGTTTCAACTGACCTCAAGCCGAAATAAAACGTTTCTATAATTTTTTTTTAACAATATCTATTGTTAAATGCAACCAGGTTGCAATGTTTATGAATGCTTATAATATCATGATTAAATGTAGAGATAAGTTTGTCGTAAACTAATTAAGGCTCAGAATCAATTAAAACTATAATAACTGCCACAAATTATTTGTTTTGCGTTCGATTGCGTAATGATTTGGATATGATATGAAAACTTGATATTTACAATCTGCTCAATCAACATTGTCCATCACGCACAGTGTAGTGTTTTCACATAACGAGGTGGCCAAAAATAGAATGAGTTATCATAAAGTTATGAAATTTGGCACACATATTTTAATTGATAAAATATAATCAGACCGAAATGTTGGTCATCTAGATTCCAAGGATTCGTGTCCTTCACATATATCCTTAAAATAAAAATTGCCATAAATGGGGAGAAAATACACGATACCTTAACGAAAATTTTGTACAGATATTAGTTATAATATGTTGAATTATCGGTCCAAGTTTCGTTAAACTCGATCAAGAATACGCCTACCTCGAAAATATCCTTTTTCAAAAAAATAAAAAAGGATCCAAAAAATACAATTCCTTATTCACTTTGGCACACTTATCACTTATAATAAGTTAAGTGTGTAACTATATACATTCAACTTCTTGTCCAACGCGGATCAAGCTCTCTCCCACCTCCCATATATCCTAAAAATCTTTTAAAATAAAAACTAAACTACAAAAAATATAGGTACAAGTATGAAACCTCAATTCGACAACTGGAAAATAATAAAAGGCTATATTCGGCTACACCGAATCTGTAGCTTCTCTGGGGCCTGGGAAAATTAATTAAACGTACAGACAGACGGTCAGACGGACATTGTTAATTCGACTCCCGTATCTATATGAACGCAGAATACATATGTATATATTTCTGATTGGCATCTAAGTATTTAAATAATTCTGGCAAAAGGAGGAATGATCTTAATACAAACCGATACAAATACAAATCAATCAATATTTCGAGCGGCCACTTTGCTCCTCCGATTTCCACGTAAATTTTTATGGGACCAAACTACAAGCATACACTTTAAAAAAAATCTTTTTTTTTAATTCAGCCACGAGCATGCTTTTTTAAAAAATTTCTAGTATCTTGTGTGATCTTTTCCTGTAACATTTTATTTTCGTAACAACAAAGTGTATTTCCGTAATAATTTTTGCATTTAATTTTGTTTTATATAAATTTTCCACAAATGTTTAATTTGTCTGGACACATCTGACAAATTTGCGTATTTTAGTTTTCTTTTTTAGACACCAGCTATTACAAAAGTTGGTTATGTTGAATTACGTTTCCAAACGAAATTGAACTCTGTGACATGGCCGAGTATTATCGAAGTACATATTGTTATTAACCCATTTAAAGATGCCTAAATTTCTACATATTTGTTGAAGTCAACACATACTGAAAAAACAAATGACTTTGAACAAGCATAACTTTTTTAAAATAAATTTAAAAAAAAATATTTTTGATTTATTTTAATCAAAATGTTTTTTATAAAATGCGGAAAAAAATTATGGAAAATACAGCTGTAAAATTTTTTAATTTTTGGCCGCGCATGCTACACTGTGCCACGTAGTGCTACGCAAAATTTATGATAAAAATTTTTTTCTGCGGTCTAATTTAAAACTGTTTAAACATGTACAACAACATTAGCTTGATTTATCGTAGGCGGAGCTTACGTACAACCAAAACTAAAAATAAAAATAAGATTTGGAAAAATTGGAATATAGAATCAGAAGGTGAGATTTCGGCACATCAAATTGATAAAAGGAATAAGATAACTCATATCATATTTCCTCATAAAATTTGGTTAAATAGCTGATGTTTCATTAATACCATTTAAGTATCCACGATCAAACGTGATAAAAGCGAACAAAGGACGCTGATGATGACAGCGTAGCGGCTGTCGAAATTAGTAGTACTAATCCGTTTCTGCTAGTCTGATTAGATATTCTAATATTCCACTCTCAAAAAATAATTTGAATTTACATTAATTCAATTATTGAACTTAAGCGAATAATAATAACTTCCGGGTGTCCCATTAATCAAATTCAAGCCGAAAGCGGATGATAGGGCAAATAGTGACTGCTCAAAAAAAAAAGTTAGAAAAAAATCTATGTCACTTATTTTAAACGGTGTTGCCAGTTTAAAAAAAATCACCCTGTAATGATCTTTCTGTTGCAGTGACTACAAATCTTCCCTTTTATGATCTATTTTTTCTTCTATATCATTGGCAGATATCCTTCTGTAAATGGCAGTTAAAAATTCATACTGCAGTGGCCTTATTTGCAAAGAAAATCTTACATTTTGCCAAACTACGTACTTAAAATTATTACTACTCCCAACTTTAACCGGCCGTGTTGAAAAAAAATGTACTAGGTACTTTTGGCAAGTGAAATCAAAAGTTGGAGCGTTTAGCACGAATTCCAAAATGGTTTGTTTTTCAAACTGAGAAAAACTATTTTTTTCCAACAAAAATACCTATTTTTTTTAATTAAAAAAATTTGACATAGTTTGAGAAATCACAATATAAAAAATGTTAGGAATGTTAAATGTAATTTTTGTCTGCGAAATTTATAGTTTTTCTATTTGTGATAAATATATTTGTTAAATTTTTTTTCATTGACTTTTAAAAGTTTGGTTTTAGTATTAGCATGCAGTGTGTTGTGTGTATATTAGCTTTTTTTGCATATACACATACTTTTTTTGGAAATGTATGCTGTTGTTGGAAACAACCGCAACATCATTTTGTATGCTATATTATTTTTCTGTGTTCTTAACTTGTTAAGACTTTTCTCTTTTCGAAGTTCTGTACTTATCAGGTATCAAAGGAATAATGATATCATTGGGTGCCCATACTTATAGCTTTAAAGTAAATTACATATAAAAAGAGATCGTATGAAAGTGAAACCGAAAACGTATTTAAAAATATACACATATATATATATATATATATAATATATATATATATATATTATATATATATATATATATATATATATATATATATATATATATATATATATATATATATATATATATATTTATATATATATATATATAATAATATATATATTATATATATATTATATATATATATATATATATATATATATATATATATATATATATATTATATATATATATATATATATATATATATATATATATATATATATATATATATATATAATATATATATATATATATATATATATATATATATATATATATATATATATACATATATATATATATATATATGTATATGCAGTATGAATTTTTAACTGCCATTTACAGAAGGATATCTGCCAATGATATAGGAGAAAAAATAAATAATAAAAGTCAAGATTTGTAGTCACTGCAACAGAAAGATCCTTACAGGGTGATTTTTTAAACTGGCA